>CATIWC010001546.1:0-359386 GCA_948472305.1 Vicia faba | reverse complement strand
CGATTGAGGTATAATATAATATATATTTTTAATTGATATTCTTATAACAAAATATCAGTAACTAATCATAAATTATAATTAAAATATTTCAAATGAAATAAAAAATTTCTTATTGTCATGTATAAACAAACTTTTAAAAAGTCCAGGTAAAAGATAACTAAAAGAGTATACTTAAATGATTTCTTAAATTTAAATCTAAATTTTTTTAAATATATTTAAATGTATTATTTTCAAAAGAATATTTCTTAAAAACTTGCAATCTAATTTAATATTAATTTTAGTATATATAATACTCTTATATAGTGATAGTCATTTATAATACTCTTATATAGTGATAGTCATTTTAAATAATTGCTCAATCCAAACAATAGCTTATTTTTCTAAAAAAGATATTTTATATAGTATACGATGTTAATTCAAAAAAAAATTATATTTGTTTGTAAATACTAGTATCCTTTATTTTTATGATTGTGTGAAAAGTAAGAAGTAAAAAAGAGGAAAATATAAAAAAGACAAAAGAATCGAGTGTTGATATATCAAACAAATATGCAATGTATAAATAAAAAAGACTAATAATTTATCATAATGTTATATTTATATTACATGTATATATATTAAATTATCTCACACAACAAGAATAACTCAAAGAATCTTGTTTAGTAGATAAAAAACGAGAAAATTATGAACTTTTTAAACTGATATATTGTTAGGTTTCATGCATGTAGTTCATGATATTTATTTTTATATATATGCTATAAATATTTATATTTAATACATGAAAACGATAAAGAATTTAATGCAAATAATATATTAAATATTCAAAATTATTTTTAAAATTAAACCTAACAATTTATTAATTTTCAATATTTTATTTAATTATTTTTTAAAACTGTATTTTCTAGAAATATTAATAAGTAAAAAACATAATAAGTAAAACTCTAAAATTATACTTTTTTATTTTATTTAATTATATTTTTTAACATTGTATGTTATTTAATTCTTACAATTTTTTAATAAGAATTTCAATAATTTTTAAATTAATAATAAACCTAAAATTAATATATATTTATTGGTCACTATATTTACTAGAAAAATATAAAGAAGAAAGAAATGTTCTAGAAATCGAAAAGAATATAAGTAAATTAGACTTTTTTTATCTTTTCCACCAAAATAAAGTTCCTTCTTCTTTTTTCTCCATACGGAAATATATATATATATATATATATATATATATATATATATATATATATATATATATATATATATATATATATATATATATATATATATATATATATATATATAATATATATATATATATATATATATATATATATATATATATATATATATATATATATATATATATATATATTAGTTTATCTATCATTTATCCTCATTTCCTGATTCTTTTTTCAAAATAACAGTACCAAATGTAACTTCTTTTATCGGATACATTGAAACAACTATCACAAAAGCCACACATGTATATGAAAATTAACATAGACAACAAAATTGTACACTTCAACTGCTATATAGTCCTCAACTTTCATAATAGATTGATTAATGTAAGTGATCAAATATAATGACAATGAATATCTTATAGGTAGGTTAATGTTACTAATAATTCTCTTGAGAGAATCTTAATTCATTTGTAATATTACATTTGGAGGAAGTGCAGCGGGCTTAGAGAATTATTTTGGCATTGAGTAAAGCATAAGGATTTCTTCATATTCCCTAAAAATGACAACAATCTCCAGCTAGACTAGAGGTATTCAACTTACATAGTAACTAGTTTGTTAAAGTTAGTTCTTTTTAATAGCAGGGAGAAGAGAAAATCATATTTTATTATTGGAGTTAAATATTTTTCCCTAAGGTATTTTTAGACATGATACATCTGTCATTGTTTTTATTTTTATTCCAGACTGCGAGGATTAGAAGATTAAGTGTTTTGATAAGAACATATATTAGAATAAACAATTATTACTTGAAAATTTTTGTCTTATGGAGAATACACATTTATCGCAGTAGAATAAGACGAAACAGACTTAAATGAAAAATATCCTAATACAACATATTCCCAAAAGGTCAAAAGTTCCATAAGAGCTAAACATCAAGAACTTCACATCTTTCTTTCTCAAGGACATCGTCAGATCCATTAAGCCGAATTGCTTCAATAATCTCGACTTGAGAGAAGAGAACAGACACAACTTTTCAAGGGGGATACAAGACTGGTGATAATTTCTGGTAACAACAATTGACCCCTTAAGATAGTTAAAATGGTTTGAGGTAGGTTGATTCTAACATAATGCACAAGAAAGTAGATTAAAACTCTGTCTGAAAAGACCAGATAGTTCAAATTAACTCCTCTAGGTCGAAAGTTGGTTAGGAGAAGCTGAAACCAAACATTGGCTATTGGAAAAAGGTTTCTAGGATTATTTGGCTCATATCCTTCAGAGGTGTAATGAATGGTGCTGAGTATTTTGGCATAAGAAAGAGGATATTGAAAATTGTAACGCCCCAGGATAGTTTCAGGATTATCGACTGACCTCCCAAATCAACACGGGTCTTTTTGGCATAATTTGTCCTCACTCACACACTTTCCGAGAAACTTCCCAGAAATTCACCTATCCTTATACTACCCCAAGTCAAGCACGTTTTACTGTAGAGTTCTTATAGAACGGGCTACCAAAAAGAAGATGTATCTTGTTGGTATAGGTAGTACCAATTAATCCTTATAAGCCTTCCATGAACCATGCAGTCTCATACTTGCATAGCCTCGGAAGCTCACTTATTCCGATCTGGTAACCACCTTTTCCCTCTTAGGCCTCAATTGTTACATGCAGTGCAACCCCTCCACGCCTTTTTCGGCCTGAAGTGTTACAAAAATCTTCAACAGAGATTCCGGTTTGAGGGCACATAATTGCAGTTGCAATTGATGTTGGAGTGTTGGTAATGTTGTTACCAAAGAAGGTTGAGTGGATAGAGTCACCGTCAACAGAGGCGTACAACCAAAATTCTTTGACAAGGTAAGGGTAAATGGGTCCATGAAGCATGGAAAAATAGTTAGACCAACCATGCTAGATGATGGCTTGGTTAAGACCAAGTTCATCAGATCTTACCTTGGGAACATTGGGATAAAGTTCGCAAACAACCTCATGGAGTTCTTCAAAATCACGAAAGGTTTTTGAAGCCATTAGCAGAGGATAAGAGATTTAGAGAGGGAAGAAATGAATGATCAAGAGACTTTGCAAGGAGGCTTTAAATATATTGAAGAGAACGAAACTGATATATTCAGAGTTATGAACAGACAGCTGAAGATATGGATGCTGACAACACAATGACTGAAAACTTATGAGGAAGGATGTATCTAAAAGTTCCAAGACAAGTGACAGAAGATGTATAAATACCTAGAAAGAGAATAGATACAGACACAAAAAAAACTTTAGGAGGTAGGTTACTACTAGTGTTAGATTATTTAGCCGGTTACTTAATACTTGTTAATAATTTTGAGATGACTCTTTAGTTTTCAAATCGTATGTATTTTTATTGAAAACTTATTTTGACTTTGGAAAAGTTCTAAAGAGAAAGAGAGAAACTGAACAGTTATTAAAGCTAGGGATGGGCCATGTAAAGAGAATTTGTACTAAGAAAATAATATTACTAGTTGTAACAATATTGAAGATACTATAGAAAAAAATTGAAAGAAGGAAAAACGCTAACACTTTTATCACATTTGAACCTAGTTATCCTCATGGCACTAAAACAAACAAATCAGTCACTTGAAAAATTAATATTTTGTACTAAAAAATAAAATATAGAAGTATCGAAACAACAAACCATTAAATCTTGTTAGGGTAGAAATTCTGACAGGTATGGGATCCACAATAGTCATTACCTCCAAAAGACTATATTCACGTGTTCCTAAAACTATTTGTTATAGACAGATGTTCTGTAATGCACTACAAAACTAAAAAGCGAATTGGGCAACCATAGACATAGTCTATATTTCTTTATAAATATGCAGTGTAAATACAAACAATTAGAAATCCTAAATAAGGACCTAGAAAGAAAAATGCTGACCAGAAAGGAATAGACTCGGGCGACCTACTTGTTAAGAGTATACATTTAGTGTAGTCTGATCAGTATGAGATCACAATCAATTATTGTTTCTAGAAGTTTCCTTATATGTACTATATAAATAAATATATCCTATCATTCCACTCAATATTACTTTATATTCTTTCTTTGTAGCCTTTCTTTGTATACAACATCATGAAACTATGCATGGTGATTAATAAAACTCTTACAATACTTATCATAATTTTCTATGTAATGCTTTAAGTAAATATACTAAAAGCATATTTAAAGAACAAAAATGATAAATTTCCATATTGCCAGCATAACTAATTCAAATTTTGTCCTTTTCATTTATTGGTGTTTCAACAATGAACATGTCAGATACTTGAATTCACTCTTAAAATTCTTGTGTAAAACTAACACATTTATATTCAGGTTTCATGAAGCACAGTTCGAAATGAAAAAAAGAAATACTACAAATTAATTTGTAGGAAATTCCGAAGAAATATTCTCTGCGGAATCACCTTCAGATATTTTAATGTAGTTTGATTTTTATACAAAATGTGATTTTTGAAAAATCCGCACGTGTTTCTATGGAATTAATAGTCATAATACGTAGGCATTCAATAGTCAATAATGGCGAAGAGAGGGAGGGGACGTCCGAAAATCGCGGTGCCACCACCCCCTCAAAGTCCTTCACCGGAACCGGCGAAGTCTCCGGAACCGTCTGTATACGCTGATGAGGAAGATAGCAGGGACAAGACGAGTACAACAGATAATCCACCGGTCCTTATTGAACCCATTGAAAATCAGAAGCTTTGGGTGGATGTCCTAAATGATAACCGCAACCCTAATAAAGGAAGAACGATGGCATACGTTGCACCTACCATTGTTAATGGTGAGGTTGAGATTGAAATCGAAGAAGACGACATTGCGGCTGAACTGTCATTTTAGGGTAATTCCCTTATTCTCTATGTTCTTGGGGCAGACTTAAGTATGCATTCTTTGAAGAGGTTTATGGAGAAGGTATGGAACTTTGTCACTCTACCGGATATGTATTACCATGAAGATGGTTACTTCATACTTCGATTCAAGCAAGCAGATGATATGGACACAGTACTGATGAAAGGTCCCTACTCCATAAGGGGATTGCCTATGATTATTAGAGAGTGGACCTCAAATTTTAATATGAAGGAGGATATGCTGCGCACTATCCCAATTTGGGTGAAATTGCCAAGACTTCCCATCCACCCGTGGGGAGAAAAAAGCCTTAATAAGATTGGCAGTTCATTAGGTGTGCCTCTTATTACTGATGAATGTACAGCTCACAAACTTTGCATTTCATATGCCAGAATTCTTGTTGAGGTTGACATTACAAAGAAGATGATAAAGGAGATTATTATCAAAGATAAGGGAGGTGGTAAACTTAAGCAGCATGTGCAGTATGAATGGAAACCAAAGTTCTGTGAAAAATGCCAACAGGTGGGACATCAGTGTACTGAGGAACCAAAGATGAAGATCTGGAAACCTAAGGTGAATCTGGATGATGGGGCTGGAGCATCTTCTCAGACTATTCTCACTCCAAAAGTTGCTACCCCTAGGGATGTCTCAGATAGAGTTGCTGAGGATTGGACTTTGGCTAGGCGGATAAAAGGTAGACAGAATCAGAATGCAGGAAACCTCCAGTTCTGCCCTGTACCAATGGCTTTGGGGTCTTGGAGGTGGTGCTCGATCCCTTGGTCACCCTGGATAGGGGTCCATGATGGTGGCATGGAATGTGAGGGGACTAAATAAAAGTGGCAAGATTAAGGAGATTAGTTCCCGTCTCCATGATTTACATCCTGCTATTGCAATTTTGATTGAAACACGTGTGAAAAGCAACAAAGCTTCTGCTATCAAGGGGAAACTTGGCTTCAGAGGTGAGTACATTGATAATTATGCTATGCACATTAATGGTAGACTTTGGATTTATTGGGATAATACCAAATTGAACATTAGGTGCCTTCTCAAAACTAGCCAAGCCATCCATTGTGGAGTCTATGATATGGTGGGTAATTTCAAATTTTGGTTAACTGCAGTATATGCCCTAAATCGATTAGAGGATAGGAAACTGCTGTGGAAGACTATTGAGAAAATTTGTAAAAGTTATCAGGGGCCTTGGTGTTTGATATGGGATTATAACAATGTTGCCAATGCACAAGACAGAATTGGTGGCAGCATAGTCACAGAATCAGAGTATGAGGATTTTCAAGAGATGCTGACAAAAACTGGGCTTAGTGAGATGGATACCACAGGTGATTTCTTTACCTGGTCCAATAAACAAAGCACATGTATTATTTACTCGCGCATTGATAGACTGTTAGGAAATGTTGATTGGTTTCAACAGTTTGGGCATATGACTCTGCATATCCTTCCCCCTGGTATTTCTGATCATGCATTATTGCTACTGTCTGATAATTGCTCAAAGTGTTTCAATGGGAAGAGGTTTAAGTTTAACAACTACCTTGTGGATGTGGAAGGGTTTGAGAATTCTGTCAAAGCTAATTGGATTAAGCCTGTTAGAGGGGCCCCTATGCAGGTTCTGTGGCAAAAGTTACAGAGGGTGAAAATTGTTCTTAAACAGATTAGCTATCAACCAAATGCTATTAGGAAGAACATTCTTGAGGCCAGGCAAAACCTCTTGTCAGCACAAAATGACCTTCAGAAAAACAGGTTTGATAGCCAAAAAATTGAGGAGATTAAGAAACTGACTGATGATGTTACCTACTGGAATCAAATGGAGGAAAAGCTTCTTGTGCAGAGGGCAAAAATTGATTGGCTGAAAGTGGGTGATGGGAATAATGCATTCTTCCATGCCTATTTGAAAGCTAAGCATAGTCAGAAAACCATGAATCTCCTTCAAAAGGAGGATGGCTCCATTCTGCATAGCCAACAGGATATCTTGCAGGAGGTTAGGGAATTTTATGCTAGCCTTATGGGAATGAAGGACAAAACCTTGATCCATGTAGATATTGATGCTATGAGGAGGGGAAAGCAACTCAGTATGCAGCAGAGGAATTTTTTGGTGGGCAAAGTCACTGAGAATGACATTGAAAAAGCCCTCCAAGGAATTGGTGACCTTAAATCCCCAGGTGCTGATGGGTATGGAGCAAAATTCTTCAAATCCTGCTGGAAAGTTCTTAAAGCAGATGTGGTGGCAGCAGTCATGGAGTTCTTTGATCAAAACATAATGTTTATACCTTTCAATAAGACTGTGGTGACTTTGATTCCAAAGAATGATCATGCCAAAGGTATTAAGGATTATAGACCAATTGCAGGCTGCACTACATTCTACAAAATTATCTCAAGAATTATTTCAGCCAGACTAGGAGCTGTTTTCCAGGAGGTACTGAATCATAGTCAGGCTGCTTTCATTCCTGGGCAGAATATCCATAATCATATTATGCTAGCTTATGAAATTATCAAAGGCTATACTAGGCAGACTGAAGCCCCTCGATGCATGCTGCAGATTGATCTCCAAAAGGCATATGATATGGTGGATTGGGGAGCTCTTGAGATTATTCTGAGGGAGTTAAGCATTCCACCAAAATTCATCCAGTGGATTATGCTTACAGTTACTACTGTTTCATATGAGTTTAATGTGAATGGTGTTTTAACTAAGCCTATGGAAGCTTGTAGGGGTGTGAGACAAGGGGATCCTCTTTCCCCCTTACTATTTGTAGATGTCATGGAATATCTGAGTAGACTGTTGTCCAAAATGCAGCATGATCCTAATTTTAAGTTCCATGCAAGGTGTGAAAAAATTGGACTCACTAACCTTATGTTTGCAAATGATATTCTGTTGTTCAGCAAGGGTGACTGTAATTCTGTGAGAATGCTTATGCAGGTTATGTCAACATTCTCAGCTTCTACTGGATTGGTAATAAATCTTATGAAGTGCAAGATATCTTTTGGAGGCAGGATCAATGGCATGAAATAGGATCTTTTGGGCTTAACCAGGTTTGAGGAGGGTAGACTGCCTGTGCGTTACTTAGGCATTCTCCTCACTTGCAGGAGGCTTACCATAAATCATTACCTCCCTTTGATTGATAAAATAACATGCAGAATTCGACATTGGACTGCTAAGTTATTGAGTTACGCGGGGAGAGTGCAACTTGTGAAAAGTATTTTGTTTCCAACAACACAGTACTGGCTCCAATGTCTTCCTCTCCCGGTATTTATAATAAATAAAATCAATGATCTTTGCAGATCTTTTATTTGGAATAGTTCTCATGAGATTAGTCGTAAAAGTCCTGTAGCATGGCAGAAAGTCTGCGGGCCTGGTTCTCAAGGAGGCTTGAACGTGATCAATGTGGCGGTTTGGAATCAGGTTTGCATGCTTAAATGTCTGTGGAATTTATGCCGTAAGACTGATACTTTGTGGGTCAAGTGGATCCATAGTTACTATATAAAAGATGGTAACATTATGGACATGGTTATCAATGCAAACTGGTCTTGGGTCATGAAGAACATTATGCAGGGTAGAATCCTTACACTACAACTCTCAGCTCCTTGGATTGATTACCTGCAAAAAGATAGGTTCCATATGGGAAAGGTTTATAGGCAGCTCATTGATGATGGTACTCGTGTCACATGGAGGAATTTAATCAGTAAGAATGCTGCAAGACCCCGTTCTATTCTGACTTTATGGCAGGCATGCCAGGGCAAACTGCCTACCAAAGAAAGACTTTGCAGATTTGGTCTTATTCAGGAGGACATTTGTAGTCTTTGCCTCACTACTAAAAAAAAGACATTTGAGAAAAGGTTTTTACATCGGGTATCAAAATAGGTGATGTAAAAAATACAGTTAACAAACTTTTTACATCAGGTATTTATTTCCAATGATATAAAAAATAAGGGAAAAATTTTTTTTCGTCACCTATTACATCGGGTAATCTCATCCACCGATGTAAAAGATTTCCAGAAAAAAAACACGGTGGCATTTTTGTAAATAAGAAACAAGGTGACAAAAAAGTTTAAAAAAATATAAGAAAGCTATTACATCGGTCTAAAGACAAACCGATGTAAAAAGTGATTCTTTGAATTAATATATAAATTATATTGAAAATGAATAAAAACGTGGAAAAAAAAATGACCTATTAAATCGGTGGAAGTTTCCACCGATGTAAAAGCCTAAGCATTATTTATAAAAAAAAAATGACCTATTAAATCGGTGGAAGTTTCCACCGATGTAAAAGCCTAAGAATTATTTTAAAAAAAAATGACCTATTAAATCGGTGGGAGTCTCCACCGATGTAATAGCCTAAGCATTATTTAAAAAAAAAATGACCTATTAAATCGGTGGAAGTTTCCACCGATGTAAAAGCCTAAGAATTATTTAAAAAAAAATGACCTATTAAATCGGTGGGAGTCTCCACCGATGTAATAGCCTAAGCATTATTTAAAAAAAAAAAAGACCTATTAAATCGGTGGAAGTTTCCACCGATGTAAAAGCCTTCCCCTTATATCGGTCAAATATTCCACCGATGTAAAAAGTTCTAAACAGAATTTTCTTTTATTCCCGAAAACTGTTCATTTGCCACTCCGACCCTTTTCTGACCCATTTTCGCCGACCGCCGCTTTATTCCCGAAAACTACTGTCACGACCCATTTCGCTGTGAACGTCGCTTTCGCCGACTGTCACGACCCATTTCGCTGTGAACGTCGCTTTCGCCGACTGTCACGACCCATTTTCGACGATTTTCCTCCGCCTACTGTCACGACGTCGCTTTCGCCGACGATTCGCCGCCTACTGGTCAAGTTCGCCGCGACGTTCTTCCGACCCATTTTCGACCCTTTTTCGCCGCGACGTTCATCCCTCCGCCTACCATTCGCCGATTCCGACCCATTTTCCTCCGCCTACTGTTCATTTTCTTCGCGACATCTCAGCTAGTAAAGCGATTTCAGTTCAGTTCGCCGCGTCGATTTCAGTCGCAAACTCCTTTGCATCACAGCGATTTCGTCATTATCGGTAAATCTCGATTTCCTTTCATCAGTGTAGTAATTTGTTTAAATTGTGTTTCTGTTCTGGGAAACAAGTTAGATATGTTGTTTGGGTCTGATATTTTCGAGCGAGAATAGCTGATATTCTGTTGGTTTGACAGTGGAAGTTTTGCTGCATTTCTGATCATACATTTCATTTCTATTCATATATTTGTGAGATTTTTGGTTTGGAATCGAAAGATAAACTTTGATGATATGATAATTATAGTTTGACATCGGTATTTTGAAGTTGATAATGGAGTTTCGGTTTGTCAATGTGCTTGTGATCGTGTTGCGAGGTTGTTTTTTCGCTTGTTTTAAATTTGAATGAGATTTTTGTTCGTCAATAATATGTTCACTTGATTTTAATTTGGTTGAAGTTTCAATGTCATTATCATGTTAATATGTTATTCTTGCTTGTGGGGGTTTGTTCATGTTTTAATCAATTTTTATTTTGCGATAACAATTTTAAATAGTTGTCGCTGCCTACACCGTCGCCGCCAACACCACTTCCGCGACGCATACCGCCTCCAACACCCATTCTACTGCTTCCTCGTCGCCGATTCATCGGTCCCGTCTTCTGCAAATCATTCTGCAAATCATTCTGGGGTTCGTTCTAATTCTATTTCTTTTTTTTTTTATTTTCTTTTTCATTACAATTTCAGCATTTTTATGCATTTACGCTATGTTACATTACATATCAATATTATGCAGTTGGCTATTGATGAAAAATATGTTGGATATTGTCTCTGCTAATATAACCGAGAATTGGATGCAGGTACTAAAAATAACTTTACTTTGTTCTTTACTTTTTGTTTTTCGACTTAATATGAATTTTTAAAAAATAACTCTATATTGTTATATTTATGTATTATAGGTATTTGATGACCCAACAGAATTAACACCAGATGATTTGTATGATTTGCGACTTCGTTGGGCAAAATGTTTCTTTGACTTACATGGAACTTAAATTTAGCTGGTGAGTTTTATAGAATTGTATAAGTTGTGGTTTTTGCACAATACATGTGGTTTTTGCTCATGTGTTGAGTTTCTTGATTTTTTTGCTGATGTTAATTGTTATTATTTATTGTCAGGAAATATGATTTTGGTGTTGTCTACCGAAGATTTTATATTGGTAATTCAAGTTTGGAAACTTAGAAATAGTTGAATATTTTAGTATATGTATATTTTGTGAATATTATGTAATTGTAAGTTTTGAAAAAGACTTATAAATAGTTGAATATTGTTTTATATTTTGTTAAGAATTTGTAATTGTAAGTTTGTATGTTGTAATACAATACAAGTTTGCAATACAATTGTTCAATTTGTAAGTTTCTTTGTGAAAAATATGAAAACATCGTCCTAAATGTGATATATGTGATGTTGGAAAGCTATGAAATTTATATAGCGACATAAATATAGTCTGTTTGATATTGAAAAAATATGAAAAAATGGGTACAAATTATATTTGTATAGGGAAACCCAGAAAATAAATAATCTATTCCAAAAAAATTTCATACATTTTACATCGGTTATTAGTAAAACTGATGTAAAAACTTTCAATAAGGGACTTTTTACATCGGTTGGAAGTAATACCCGATGTAAAAAGTCGCGTCACTGGGGACTTTTTACATCGGGTATTACTTCCAACCGATGTAAAAAACTGGATCAATTTTTTAAAAAAATGTGCATAATAATTGTTTTTTACATCGGTTCATATATTATAACCGATGTAAAAAAGGTACTTTTTACATCGGGTATTACTTCCAACCAATGTAAAAAACTGGATCAATTTTTTAAAAAATGTGCATAATAACAGGTTATTACATCGGTTCTGATATTATAACCGATGTAAAAAAGGGACTTTTTACATCGGTCCCAGAACCGATGTAAAAAGTCCCTGATTTACTATATCACCTGACTTTACATCGGATCCAAAACCGATATAAAAAGTCAATTTTACCCGATGTAAAAAGTCATTTCTGCACTAGTGCCTGGAGTATGTTGAAACCGTTGAGCATGTGTTTTTCCAATGCAGGAACACTGGTAGGATATGGAAAGATATTCTAAATTGGATGGAGGTGCAACATAGTCCTCTTGCCTGGCAGGATGAGATTAATTGGGTCATTTCTCAAACGAAAAGGAAAGGGTGGAAGGGGGCTCTACTCAAACTTGGTTTTACGGAAACCATTTATGGTATTTGGTGTCATAGGAACTCTATTACTTTTAATACCTTGGTTACAAAGAAAATAGAGGAGGTGATTATTGAGAACATTATATATAGGGGATGGTATAGTAAAAAACTTAAAAAGCATATAGCTGTGCTTATGCGGTAGATATTAGTCTTTTTGCTTGCTGGATCATTTGATCGCACTTTGTACTTAAGTGTTTTTTGAATTAATACATATTCCTTTTTGATTCAAAAAAAAATAGTCATAATACGTAAAAAAATAAAGTATTGTTGATATCAATTAAAGAATTTAAATAAAATCTATAAATTATAAAATATTTTGAAGGTTGTTTTTCCCAATCGCAGTTGAGGAGGATCGAACAGTAATTCTTTTTATCAAATCCAACATCAATAATGATTGAATCAACTAAATATGTATGATTATGATTATTAGAGTCTCCCATTGGAAAAATTATAGAAAATATTTGATAACACTTAAATAATTTTTATTAACAATAACTTATTAATAATAATTATGTAAATGTAATTAATTAATAAAAAATTAATTTAATATTACCAACCTTAAAGATATTTAATAGAATTTAAAATCTTCAAAATAAAAATGTACTTCTTTAAATTGGTTAAAATACTAAACATTCTCGACATAAATTTAAAAGGTAATGGAAAATTAAATATCAAATTTAGTTCATATACATATAAATCATATTTATCTAAAAAATGGGTCGATGTTTTGAATATAAATTTCGTTCATTTAAAAACTGCGGATTGTAAATTGAATTCTTCATCATATATTTATATGCTCCATCATAAGTTTATGCTGCAAATTGAAGTGATTATAAGTTCATGTATCCAGTATATTATGTTTGGCTATGAATCCATTATAGTATATAGTATAGTATGATAGGCTACATAATATGAATCTCTTATAGTATATATTTGAAAATAGCTAAACATAGAAATGGAGGAAATGACTTCTAATATATATATAGAAGACATCATGATACAAACATCAATAAATGGCTCAATATTTTTACATAACAACAACACTGAATATTAGAAAATTGTTAGTTCCCTATTTTAAGGAAAAGTTGTCCTGACATATCTTTTTTGGATAAAAAATTGTCCGATTTACTTAACTAACATTCATCTAATAAGAAACATTCATTTCAAATTAAAAATAATATTTTAACCATCTTAAATTAATATCTATTTTGAGTTCTAAAATATTAAATCTTTTGATTTTATATTTAATTGTTTAATTCTATTTTCTTTTTCCACTTGTTTTAACACTGAGTATTTTTTATAATATAAATATGTATCGTTTGTGTGAATGATCTAGAGACCTTAATTAAGTTAGAATATCATGCTCAACCTTCAAATATTTATGAATATGAAAATGAACGGAATACAAACTAGTAATAATAGAGAAACATAATTTATGAACGGAATACAAACTAGTTATAATGGAGAAATATAATTTATGAAAGGAATACAAATTAAGTATAATGGAGAAATATAATTTAAAGTTATATATATATATATATATATATATGATTGAGTTATAATATAATATATATTTTTAATTCATATTCTTATAACAAAATATCAGTAACTAATCATAAATAATAATTAAAATATTTCAAATGAAATAATAAATTTATTATTGTCATGTATAAACAATTTTTTAAAGAGGTCGAGAAAAAGATAAATAAAAGAGTATATTTAAATTATTTCTTAAATTTAAATCTAATTTTTTTAAATATATTTAAACGTATTATTTTCAAAAGAATATATCTTAAAAAATTGCAATCTATAACTGATTTAATATTAATTTTAGTATATTAAATACTCTTATATAGTGATTGTCATTTATAATTTCATTTATAGTGAGTTATTTATTGACTCACACATTTTAAATAATTGTTTAATCAAAACATTAGCTTATGTTTCTAAAAAAAGATATTTTATATAGTCTCCGATGCTAATTCAAAAAAAAAATTTATATTTGTCTATAAATACTAGTATCTTTTATTTTTTTGATTGTGTGAAAAGTAAGAAGAAGAAAAAACAGGAAAATACAAAAAAGACTAAAAAGAATCAAGTGTTGATATATCAAATAAATGCGCAATGTATAAATAAAAAAGACTAAAAATTTATCATAATTTTATGTTTATATAACATGTATTTATAATAGATTTTTTCACACAACAAGAATAACTCAAAGAATCTAGTTTAGTAGATAAAAAATGAGAAAAAGATAAACTTTTTTAACTGATATATTGGTAGGTTTCATGCATGTATTTCATGATATTTCTTTTTATATATATGCTATAAGTATTTATATTTAATACATGAAAATGACAAAGAATTTACTGCAAATAATTTATAAATATTAAAAATTATTTATAAAATTAAACCAAACAATTTATTAATTTTCAATATTTTATTTAATTATTTTTTTAATATTGTATTGTCTAGAAAAATTAATAAGTAAATCTCTAAAATTATACTTTTTTATTTTATTTAAGTATACTATTTAACACTGTATTTTATTTAATTTGTATAATTGTTTAATAAGAATTTCAATACTTTTTAAATTAATAGTTAAACTAAAATTAATATATATTTATTGGTAGCCTTTCTTTGTATACAACATCATGAAACTATGCATGGTGATTAATAAAACTCGTACAATACTTGTCATAATTTTCTATATAATGCTTTAAGTAAATATACTATAAGCATATGTGAAGAATAAAAATGATAAATTTCCATATTGCCACCATAACTAAATCAAGTTTTGTCCTCATTCGCTGAACTACATAATTTCTTCCCTTTTATTTATTGGTGTTTCAACAATGAACATGTCCTATACTTGAATTCTTGTGTAAAACTAACACATTCATATTTAGGTTTCATGAAGCACATTCCGAAATGAAACAAAAAATACTACAAAATAATATGTAGGAAAATCCGTAGAAATATTTTCTGCGGAATTACCTTCAGATATTTTAATGTAGTTTGATTTTTATACAAATTGTGATTTTTGAAAAATCCGCAAATATTTCTGCGGAATTAATAGTCATAATACGTAAATAAAAAATAAAAAATAAAGTATTGTTGATATCAATTGAAGAATTCAAATTAAATATATAAATTACAAAATATTTATAAGGTGATTTTTCCTAATCGCAGTTGCAGTTACAGAGGATCAAACAGTAGTCCTCTTTATCAAATTCAACATCAATCGTAACTGAATCAACTAAACGTGTATGTTTAAGATTATGAGAGTCTCCCATAGAAAAATTTATTCGTCGTGATTTATTTAAAAAAATAATTAAATAATATATTTATAGAAAATGTTTGATAACACTTAAATAATTTTTATTAACAATAACTAATAAATAATAATTACTTAAATTTAATTAATTAATTAAAAAATTAACTTAAATAATAATTATGTAAATATAATTAATTAATTAATTAAAAAATTAACTTAATATTACCAACCTCAAAGATATATAATAGAATTTAAAGTTATCGAAATAAAAATGCAATTCTTTATATTGGCTAAAATACTAAACATCCTCAAAGTAAATTTAAAAGATAATTGAAAATTAAATATCAAATTTAGTTTATATACATACAAATTATATTATTTAAAAAATGGATGGTTTTTTTAATATACATTTCGTTCATTTAAAAACTGCGGATTATAAATTGAATTCTTCATCATATTTTTATATGTTACATCATAACTTTATGCTGCAAATTAAAGTGATTATAATCATGATACAAACATCATTAAATGGCTCAAATTTTTTACATAACAACAACACAGAATATTAGAAAATGGTTAGGTATCTATTTTAAGGGAAAGTTGTCCGACATACTTTTTTGTTGATAAATAGTTGTCCGATTTACTTAACTAACAAAAATCTAATAAGAAACATTTATTTCAAACACTAAGCTAATAGAGGATTTTATATTAAATATGTGAAACCCAATAATACAGATATTAATGTGGCAATTGATTATATTTTACAACAATTTCTTCATTATATATGGTTAAAAATAATATTTTAATCATCTAAAATTAATATTTATTTTGAGCTCTAAAATATTATATCTTTTGATTTTATATTTAATTGCTTAATTCTATTTTCTTTTTCCACTTGTTTTAACAGTGAGTAGTTTTTTATAATTAGAAATATGTATTGTTTGTGTGAATGATCTAGAGACCTTAATTAAGTTAGAATATTATGCTCAACCTTCAAATATTTATGAATATGAAAACGAACGGAATACAAACTAAGTAAAATGGAGAAATATATGTATGAATATTGATGGTAAGTTGGGTCGGTTGGTTCATAATCTTCCGACATTCCCAGATCAGGGTTAAGGTTGGATGTTGAGGGGCCCATATTGGGATATACAGAAGACTGAAATTGTGTGTGGGGTATACGGGTGTGTTGGTATTGTGATTGGAATTGCGGCTGGGTGTGAGGCATATGGGGATAATTGTATTGTGGTGGCGACTGTGGTTGGGTGTTTGTGGTTCTGTTTTGTCTGGGGGGTTGGTGGGAGGTTGATGTGTGTTGGGTTTGTTGTTGGGAAAATGAGGGTTGTGCCCATTGTGTTCGTGGGTCAACCAAATAGCTTGGATGAGACACCTGCATTTCAGGGTTACTAACCGACTTGTACCAAGATAAATACTGATCCGTGTGTCGCATATTACCATGATTGAGGAAAACCGAGAATTGCAAGACATGTCGGTGACGCTTCTGCCACATCTTACACCATTTTGGAGTAAAGTCTTTCCAGTTGGTAAGACCCCATTGGGCGTTGACCCTTTTGAGATGCCACGGGGACAAACAAGTCGGATCACTGGGTATCTCTTGATGCATTCCGAACTACATCTTCACACGGTCGATGTGGTGCATCTCCATAACATTGAATCATATGATTGCAGTCTTGGCACTCCAAATTGCTGCATCCTCGGGGTTTGGTTCATGGCCCAAACCCAAATATGGTCTCCAGACAAACTGCATATAAAATTAAATCTGGTTAATAAAAACGTAATATATAAATAATTTAAAAGTAGAAAAGTTGAAAGGTACGACGTACATCATCCGGGCCTACGTGGTCCAATAGATTGCGATATAGTGCGACATTGAATCTTGGATTCTTGCCGTAATCCATACCCCTCACGCAATACCTAAAGGAAATGAAAAATATTTTATTTTTATCATATATTTGGTGAAGAGATGAATAGTAATAAATGATATAACTTGATGACTTACTTTATTGTGTACAGGAAAACGAACGTGTTATTGTTGATGGGGTTTAGGGACTCCATCATCCACCAACCCCAGGATTGAAGTAAAAAAGAGCAACCATAAAATGTACATTTTTCCTTGATTGCATTTTTACACAAGGAACTGTATAGATGGGCTAAAACAGCAGAAGCCCAACTATACTTTCTAGTTTTTTCGAAGTCTCTAAATAAATTTAAATACATAAAATTTACACTATTTCTCGTACTTTCGGGAAATAAAAAGGTTCCAAATAGTATCATTAGATAAGTTCTATCTTTTATTACCTTGTCTTGCTTAGAGGAATTTTCGTTTAATTCCAAAGTCGCATAATGATTTTTAAGCTCAGTTAGTAGTATACCCTGACCTCTCGCACCACCACCTTTAACCATATCCCTGCCCAACAGTTCTTCACACAGAGAATTGAGTTGTTGAACCGACCCGTTAACGGCCTTACCGTCGACAGGGAGACCCACTAACATGTACACGTCCTCTAGCGTGACGGTACATTCACCTATTGGTAGGTGAAATGCATGGGTCTCTGGTCTCCACCTTTCTAACATTGCAAGTATGAACTTTAAATCAATTGTGCAGTTGGAGATCTTTATAACATGTCCGAAACCTGCGTGTTCTAGATATGGTACGATAAATGGGTCGGGAGCAAGGTAGTTGTGAGACCGGATTCTTAATCTTTTGGTATCCTGAGTTAATAATGTAAAAGGTGTAAGATTAAGTAAGATGAACAAAGCAATACCAGAAGTATGAAAAACGTATAACTATAAAAGAAACTTACAAATGCTGCAATGTTGTCCCTTGTGCCTCTGTGAGAATCGCCCATTGTGAGAAGAGCCATTGTTGAAAATGCCTGAGATTATGAAAGACTTAGAAATTGTAAGAGATTACGAAAGAGCTTGTAGCAGAGAGTGAGACGATTGTGGGTGCGAGAGAAGTATGTTATGCTCTGTATTTATAGGCAAAAAAATTTCATAGAGTAAGTGAGGTGGTAGCTGGGGCATGCATGCATGATAAGTGTCACTCTTGCAGTGTAGACGCAGGCAAGGTGGCGGCCTTGGAGAAGGCATCTCTGCATGCATGTAACACAATTGGACATGAAGGGAGGCGCCATTGGACTTGGCAAAAGAGTACAAAAATGAAAGGTGTCTCCATCCCCAATGGCGAATAAGAGGTTGCATGGGTTGTAGAGTAGGTGCAGGCTAGGTGACAACCTTGGAGAAGGTATCCTTGAATGCATGTAACACTATTGGAGGTGATGGGAGGAGCCTTAGAGGTTACAGTGTAGGTGCAGAGTAGGCGCAGGTTAGGTGACAGCCTTGGAGAGGGCATCTCTGCATGCATGTAACACTATTGGACATGAAGGGAGGCACCATTGGACTTGGCGAAAGAGTACAAAAACGAAAGGTGTCGCCATCCCCAATGGCGAATAAGAGGTGGCATGGGTTGCAGTGTAGGCGTGGGCTAGGTGACAGCCTTGGAGAAGGCATCCCTGAATGCATGTAACACTATTAGAGGTGATGGGAGGAGCCTTAGAGGTTACAGTGTAGGTGCAGAGTGGGCGTAGGCTAGGTGACAACCTTGGAGAAGGTATCTCTGCATGAATGTAACACTATTGGATGTGAAGGGAGGCGCCATTGGACTTGGCTAAAGAGTACAAAAATGAAAGGTGTCGCCAACCCCAATGGTGAATAAGAGGTGGCATGGGTTGCAGAGTAGGTGCAGGCTAGGTGACAGCCTTGGAGAAGGTATCCCTGAATGCATGTAACATTATTGGAAGTGATAGGAGGAGCCTTAGAGTTTATAGTGTAGCTGCAGAGTAGCCGCAGGCTAGGTGACAGCCTTGGAGAAGGCATCTCTGCATGCATGTAACACTATTGGACGTGAAGGGAGGCACCATTAGACTTGGCAAAAGAGTACAAAAATGAAAGGTGTCGCTATCCCCATTGGCGAATAAGAGGTGGCATGGGATGTAGAGTAGGCGCAGGCTAGGTGGCACCCTTGGAGAAGGCATCCATGAATGCATGTAACACTATTGGAGGTGATGGGAGGAGCCTTAGAGGTTACAGTGTAGGTGCAGAGTAGGCGCGGGCTAGGTGATAGCCTTGGAGAAGGCATCTCTGCATGCATGTAACACTATTGGACGTGAAGAGAGGCGCCATTGTACTTGGCGAAAGAGTACAAAAATGAAAGGTGTCGCCATTCCCATTGGTGAATAAGAGGTGGCATGGGTTGTAGAGTAGGCGCAGGCTAGGTGATAGCCTAGGTAACACTATTGGACGTAATGGGAGGAGCCTCAGAGGTTACAACCTTAGTTAATTCAAATTATGTAAGACCTATTTAGTCTTACATTTATCAAAACACTGATTCACTTAATCTCTCAAACCTTCCAACCTTCAAACCCTCAAATAATCAAACCTTCAAACCTTCCAACCTTCAAACCTCAAACAATCAAACCTTCAAACCTTCAAATAACTCATAAACTTCAAACCTTCAAACCTTCAAACAATCATACGCAATGGCCTCTGCACCCCAATATGTCATCAGTGCACATTTCAACGGTGAGACATACATTTGTCCCACCTCTGGGTTTTTGTTTAGAGACACAGACAACATCCGATTTTGTTTAAATAGGAAAGCCAATTTCTTGTACTTCAAAAAACGATTGGAGGCCAAACTTGGACGAGGCCCGGTGTCACAAATATTTTATCAGAATCCAGTTTTTTTTAAACAACCAAATAATATTTTATAAGGTTGAGGTTCAAGATGACGAGGATCTTCAGAATATGTTTTCCAGTCATGATTATTCCGTGTACGACTCTATTGAGTTGTATATTATGATGCGAGAGCCTCAGGTGACAGAAGTGGTTGATCCTTTGGAGACCGAACAAGCAGAGGTAGATGCAGTTGATGAAGAAGAAGAAGATGACGAGTTAGAGTTTGACGAAATGGTCAATGATAATTCCGACGATGATGGGATACCTGGTATTCCTGCAAACGAGATCTACACACCACCTCCGCACATGACAAACTTCAACATGGGCGGAGATGAACCATCTTTTAATTTATTTTTCAATCCGTATATGCAGTCGAATGAAAACTTAAAAGAGAAAGACAAGTTTCGTAACAGAGAAGAATGTATCAGAGCCATAACAAAATTCCATATGCTCAACTCAGTCGATTTTAAGGTTGACCGTGTAAACTTGGAAAGGTACAAGATCAAGTGTGTTCACCCTGATTGTACGTTCAAGCTCACTGCATCATACAGATTAAGAGGTGATTGTTGGGTCATAGGTCCCATGTCTACCCACACTTGTGTCAGTTCTACTCAATCCCAGGATCATTGAAAACTCAATTACGATCTCATTTGTCAAGAAATCCTACCACTCGTCAGCAACGATCCATCTTTGAAGGTGAAAACCATCATCTCCCACATCACTACGGTTTTTAACTATACTCCGTCTTACCGTAAGGAGTGGTTAGCAAAGACCAAGGCGATTGAAAAGACATACTGAAACTGGGAGGAGTCATACCAAAAACTTCCTCGCTACCTGAATGCACTCAAAACTTATTCTTCGGGTACTGTTTACATTCTGGAAACAGTGTAAGCATACGCCCCGGATGGTAGTCAACTAAACGGAAATGGAACATTCAGTCGAGTGTTTTTGGCATTTCAACCTTTCATCACAGGGTTTGTATCATGCAAACCAATTATACAAATTGATGGGACTTGGTTGTATGGGAAATACAAAGGCACGCTACTGATGGAAGTTGCACAAGATGGAAACAACAACATTTTCCCAATTGCCTTTGCCCTAGTCGAGGGGGAGACTGGTGGTGCTTGGAGCTTTTTTCTGAAAAATCTGCGAACACACGTGGCTCCTCAACCAGATTTCTGTTTGATCTCGGATAGACATGCATCCATTGAAAGTGCATACAATAATCCTGCAAACGGTTGGCATGACCCTCCTTCTACGCTTGTCTATTGCGTTAGACATATCGTCCAAAATTTCACGAGGGAGATCAAAGACAAAACACTAAGGAAAGCGGTTATGAATGCGGGATATGCATTGACACAACCCACATTCAAATATTACCGCAACAAGATCTGTTTGTCAAATTCGGAAGCAGGTAGGTGGATCGACAATATTCCGGTAGAAAAATGGACTAGGTCATACGACAATGGCCAAAGATGGGGGCACATGACAACAAATCTAATTGAATCGATGAATGGGGTATTCAAAGGCATACAAAACCTCCCGGTCACTGCTTTGGTAAAATCTACGTATTTTAGGATGGCTTTGTTGTTTGCCAAAAGAGATGAAATATGGAATGCGGTGTTGCAATCTGGACAACTATGGAGTGAAAGCTGCATGAAGTACATTAAGGCAGAAAGTGCCAAAGCCAACACCCATATGGTTATATGGTTTGACCGACACAGCCACAGCTTCATTGTGAAAGAGACAATCGACCACAACGAGGGCCTGCCGAGACAAGAATATAGGGTTGTACTACCTTCTCGTTGGTGAGATTGTGGCAAGTTTCAAGCCTCTCGTATTCCTTGCTCTCATGTCATTTCCGCGTGTGCTTATACTCATCAAGACGCGCTACAACTTCTGTCACACATTTACAAATATGAAACGTTGCTCAACATTTACAACAACAGCTTCCCTTTGGTAGCAAAACCAGATTATTGGCCTGCATACGATGGCGAAATAGTATGGCATAATGACCACATAAACATAATATAATACACAAAATTATTATCTCTCTCACAATTAGGTTTGAACAGAGCAAAATAGAAATTTAAGAATTGCAACTTATTAAAAACAAAAACGCACAAAATTCCTATCTCTCTCACATATAGCTTTAAAGAATTATAATGTGCAATATAGTTGGATTTAATACATGTAAACTAATACTCCCTCCGTTTTTTTTATAATTGTTTTAAATTTTTTTCACATACTAAGAATGACAATTATTATTGTTATTTTTTAAACAATAAATTTTATTTTAATTATAATATTGGAATACCCTTAACTATTTATCATATATATTTGACTTTTTTTTTTCTACAATAAATAAATAAGAGTAATTTTAGTAAAAACGTAATTAATATTACCGTAAACTCTGTAGTGTCGAGTGTGGGTTTCGATTTCTTAAGATTATTTCTTTAAATAAGAGAGATTCTTAGATTAAGTTGAAAGTAATAAAGAATTAAAACAATTGACTTAATGTGATTGAAATAAAATGCATGAAATAATTTAATGAAGAAGAAGATATTGCATATAATACAAGTAATATAGCGAAGCTCTTTCCTTAATTACTACTAAACTTAAGTATTAGTATTTAAAACCATAAGTTTTTTTTGACAAATTAAAAGTTTAATGATATATTTCTGTTATACTCTATTTTGATATTGAATAACATTAGATTTTGTTGTTGCCTTGTAATTTACCAAGCTTTAATCCCAGCATGTGAGTCACGAGCTCAGCATGAATGATGTTAGTGATGTCCATAAAGTTGTTGAACCCTAATGATCCAGCTCCTATCACTACCTCAGTCCACTCCTTCAACAATGGCTTGATTTGAGAGGATTCAACATGTTGTCCTCAAAGTTATACATGGCATTTTCCATTTTTTTAGGTTTTTACGTTTATATCTTTAAAAATTTTGGAAAATTTGATTTTTTTTTTTTTTACTTGTATCAGAAATTTTGTAAAAAGACTCACATATTTTCCATAAAATTTTATTATCTATTGATAATTTCAAATTTCCAGTGACGTTACAGAATTTACTAGAATTTTTATAATTTCCGGTAATTACTAAAAATTCTTGAAATTTCAAATTTTCGATACATTGTCAGCAAAAGTTTTTTCTTTTTCAATTGGTTTTCTCCACACATAATTTAATCAATAAAAATGCTACCTGATTAAACATAGACATTTAATAATTATCATATATACAACAGTATAAAACAAATTAAGATAACTTCCTAACTTACTCTGCCCAATGCCTAAAGCGACCCCAAATGCTGATTCCTATGCTTTTGCATCATCACTATAATTCTCTCTCCAACGGTTAGTAACAAGAGGCATTGGACAATCAACTTTCAACTTTACTTGAACCCAATGTTTTTCATTGACAAAACCAATAACAATAATTTTATGCCTGCTCATATACATAGGCCGAGATAAGACTAGAGGAAAAATGTGATATTAAGTCTCATAGAAAGGGAGACAAATACAACATTGTATCTAGAAGTAATAGGGTAACTCATATCAAGAATGGTCATCCATTTATCTATACCATGAACACTCATGTGTTCTACTCGTAACGAATTCCTAATTGTAGAAATCGAGTCATAGAACAACTTGGAAAACAATTGAGGGTGTTGATGACTTTGAGTGTCTAAATGCGTCCGAACCAAAACCCACATGTCTTCGCTCCATCCAAATTGAGTTGCAATGCAACGGAATCCACAATTTCCATCATTATCAACATCAATAATGTCATTAATGTATGGATGTAAGAAAGCAGGAAATTGGGACAAGTTAACATGTCTTGAAGAATCAAAACGAACAATGACAACAATAATACCATGTTGTTTCCCAATAACCTATGCCTATGGTAATACATCTGATCGAGTCTTGAATATCTACCAATTTTTAAATATAAAGGTTAAATTAACAATTTTCTACAAACGGACAAACATACTGGAATAAGGTTTGTTAAATAGAATACGTACAACATCAGTGTTATCTAGTAAATTTTCGACTAAGGAAAAGGACTACCAGTCAAAGATTGTCATCAAATAAGGAGTAGCGTTGATGCCACCAACATCTCGATAATAGATATCGACACAGATTGTTTAGAAAGGTTTCAGGGACTTAGCCAAAATTGAGTGTTGAGATTTGAGTCTGTCGATCATGGTCGAAAGCAGAAGTAGTTAACAGAGAAGCAGTTACTCTGATGGTTGTCAACAGAACATGGGAAGTTTTGAAGGAAGTTCCACACGAACCCATAACGTGTTGGTTTAGTAACTGGATAATGGTTATTTGATTTATCTATTTAAGCAAGTTTTTAGATTTATTTTAGGGGATGGTATTTTACTACATTCAAAGAGTTACTCAAAGTATCTGCATTCTAGAGAGAAACAAGTTCAAATTTGAAATGTATGCATGCTTCCACATTTAATTTAATGCAGTTTACTTTGTTGTTTTTTTCTTTAAAAGCTTTGTTTTATCCTTTTGTTCTTACTTTAAAAATGTTGTCTTTTATTCATCACATTTATGATTCGGTTCAACCCAGTTTAAAAACTAAATTCATACCAAATTTAACACTAAGTCTAGGATTTTTATAGTGGATCCTGCAAGTAACCTTTAATTAAGAAGGTAGAAATTGTTTTTCAGAAACACCTGCAGACAATCAGTGATGAAGAACTCCGTATAATGTGTACATGAATCCATAGAAGAAGTTGTCGGTTGTGTCGGCTGAGGACCGCACAAGTAGAGAGGCTCATTTTCTGCCATACTGGAAAATATAGATTTGGAAAACTTTACGGTAAATCAAAATTTTGAAATTTTCAGAATTTCTGAAATGTCATGGATTTTTTGGAAAAATTTGGTATAATATGCAAAAATTTGAAATTTGTACTGCCAATTTGGAAATTTCCAGTGAATCGCTTTCAAAATTTTCTGAAATACTAAGAATTTCTGGTATTTTGACTCTGGTGATACCAGAAATTCACTAATGTGTACCGGAAATTTTCACTAATGAATTTTTTTCTTTCAAAAAATGTAATTTTTAGGGTTAATAGTAGCAGGGGTAATTTATTCAATACAAAAATATAGGAGGGTGTTAGGTTTATATTAGGGGTGACATGTAAAAATCTATCGACTCGACCATCTACACCAAGACAATTATCATCCACATTGAAAAAAAACATACATCCCCTTTGGTGTGCCAAACCACCCACTAAACTAGATTAGTGTCATTTTAGTTATAATTTATGTCATAAATGTAATATAGGTAATAAATTAATGTGTTAAAATATTATTTAATTAGCTAAATTAAAGTGATTTATTTAATATAAGATTTATTGTTAAGGATATAATTTTCATAAAAAATATTGTGTAGATATCAAAAGTCTGATTTCTATTATGTGATGGATAAAATTAGAATAAGAAAACTTGAATAATCATGACCCTTCATAGAAGAGCGTGAGATTCTAAACTTGAATAAACACGTTTCTTCATGAAAGTGCATGAGATTATAAATTTGAATAAACATGACTTTTTATAGTAGTGCATATGATTTTATAAATAAGGGATTATGGTCCCCAATTGTAGACACCAGAAAATATCATAGAATATTTATTCTCTTTATCCCAATATAAGAGAAACTAAGAAACTAAGAAATCTATAATTGAAAAGTCATTGCTCTATCAGGATCATCATCTTCTAATTAACATTTCATAGATCTTAAAGGTATGTTTCTGGTTTTTATTTTATCTTGAATTGAGTATGGATTAATAAAGTATTTCATTTGTCCCATATTATTTGTTGCAATTGATCATTTTACAGAGATTAATAAACATTAATAAATGAAAGAGAGAGAATAGTTATTTTATCAAATTATCCTGATTAACTATTGGTGTATTCAAATTAGCATTAATATTAAATGAGAAAACAATAAATTAAGAGTATACAATAAATTAAGAGTATTTATTAGAGTGTACAATTGGAAGATTAAATATAAAATTGTATTAGTAATCTAAAGTGACAAGTATTTTAAACAATTTTTTTGTCGTAAATATGATACTTATTTTGAGACTGTTGGAGTATTGACATTAAAAAATCCAACAATTTGAAGTTACATGGAACACTTTAGTAAGATCTTCTTCGAGTCTTCTAATGCACTCAATCATGTGATTGATTATGGTCGTCTCTTTATTAATTCACACCATTTTTCTTGATCTCCAGCTCCACCAATGCCCTCGAAAAAATAAGTTGGCTTTATACCTCTATAATCGTCCTTATCCAGTTGTTGGAATTGTTATGAGCAAAGAATTCCACCTCATTGAACCATATTACCTTCAAGCTATTGGTGTTACAGTCATCTTTATACCTCTTCACTATTCGAGTTGAATTATTAATCCAAGTTGCTTCAAATCTGAATGGTTTAACTTCATCTATTATAGGCAACCCACCAAATCTAACTAAAATATGATTACAGTTTGAGCTTGTTTACATAGATTCTTTGTTGAAATTGCTACAAATTTCTAGAATATTCTAAATATAATATGTATGGTAATGGTAGAATACCCTAGAAACTATAGTGTGTATGAGTATGGTAGAATAATCTAGAACTATAAGTGTGTGTAAAAGATAGAAGAACCTAGAACTATCATGATACTAACATATCATGAAAACTCTAGAAAAATCTAAAGTAATGTAGAAACATTCACCACCATTGAGAGGTTAGTGACTTGAGCCTATAAATAGGCATTTGGTATCTTGTAATGTATAATCCAAGAAATGAATGACATAGCCTTCTTTCTAAACAACTCTCTAAAACTATCTTCTATCAACTATCAACTACATCACTACTAATAGTGGCATCAGAGTTACGTTCGGTCATACATTGGGCGTAATTAAATTAATACATATCATTTCAAATTCCTCCAAACTAATTCAAAAATTTCCGTTGTACTATTAAACCACTCCAATATTTGTCTAACACATAGATAACACCACTCAATCATCAACTATTTTTGTCCCTATTTTCAATGGTGAAATGTTTTATTTATGGCGTGTTAAAATGGAAATATTTTTTCTTCTCAAGATTTATGGGACATAGTAGAAGAAGGATTCATTGTTCCCGTAGATACTTCAGCTCTTAATGCAACTCAAGAAAAAGAGTTGAAGAAAAATAAACAGAAAAATTCAAAGGCATTGTTCACCTTGAAACAAGCGGTAACTGATGCAATTTTCCCAAGAATTATGGGAGCTAAGACTACCAAAGAAGCGTGGAACATATTGCAGGAGGAGTTTCAAGGAAGCGTTAAGGTACATGTTGTCAAACTTCAATCTCTAAGAAGAGATTTTGAACTATTGAAGATGAAGGAGTCTGAGACAGTTAAAGATTACTATTCTAAAGTTAAAGAAATAGTTAATCAAATGAGAGATTTTGGGGAAAACATACTTGGCAAGAAAATTGTTGAGAAAATTCTAATTACTATGCCCCTAAAGTTTGACCCAATCGTGACAACGATTGAAGAAACCAAAGATATGTCCACTCTATCAGTGACAGGACTTGTGGGCTCTCTTGAAGCATATGAGCAAAGACTGTATAGACATAAAGAAGATACACTTGAAAATGTCTTCCAGTCAAAGCTCAAATTTCATCCCCAAAACAAAGAAAATGGAAGAAAGAAAATTATGGAGAAGCTTCAAGAAGAAGAGAAGGTTCTAATAATTTTCTTAAGAACAAAACATATAAAAATTCTCCATGCATTATATGCAAAAGACTGGGCCACAGAGAGAAAAATTGTTGGTTCTGTAATATGCCACAATGCAACCATTGCAAGAAGTTTGGGCACGTAGATAAAAATTGTCTCAACAAAAATAGGCATCAAGCTAATATCACGGAGGAGAATGATCAAGAATAATGTATGTTCTATGCCCCTCAAGACTCAGTCAAAGAAAAAGGAGAAAGTTGGTGTTGTACCCTAATTTTTGCCCCTAAGATCCCTTCATCATACCATATTGATTCAATCACAACAAGATCATATTAGGCCTTTTGGTTCTCCTCCTTATCTTTATATTTTCTCTTTGAGGAATCACCAAGCACCTTCACTTATTTTTCTTTTGTGATTATGCATGTTTTGTTTTGACTTTCCTTTTAACTAATAAAATGCAATGTTGGTTTGTCTTACTTGTTAATAATGTAGGTAAAGGAAAGGTGGATTGGCAAATGGATCCATGGGTTCATCAGTTTATTTACATGCCCTAGTCAATAAAGCTTGAGAAATTCAAACCTCACCATTGAAGTTTTTTTGAAAGAAATGGCATGGCGAGGTTTATTTTGGTTCACAACATTTCAAAGTTATCAAGATTGATTCAAAAGTACATGGGTTGATTGAAGAAGTTGTCATGGTTTGACAAGGCCTTGTTCCCATTGGTCACAAGTGCATATTTCTCTAAATTCTCAAGATATGGAAGTGGTTTTGGTTGCTATGAGTTCTCATTATCATCCTCAACAACTTTTATTTACAAAGCAAAAGTGTTTGTACAAGAAGGTTGTTCAAAATTGTTAAAGTTCCTCAAAGCATTTTCTTGATCTAAGAGCTAGGGTTTTGAACTTCAAAGAAGTATATCTTGCTCATATTTTTGTATTTTTGAGTGATTCCAAAAATATTCTTCTCTTCAAAGGGTTATTTACAAAGTTTCAAGTAGTTTTCACGTGGAAGAAACCTGATGATGAAAAAAGATTACAAGTCCTCTAGATGAATCCCTAATTTCTCATGTGTGACTTCAAATGATCATAAATTGGTCAATTTTTATCACCATGAGCCAACACTTTTTCCAAAATGATCTCAATGATGTGAAATTTATTCCTTCTTTTATGTACAAAGTGATAAAATAGATGGAAGATGCCCTAAGAATGCGAAAGATTATAGGTCATTTCATGATTTTTTGCCAACTTCAACAATTTATAACTCTCATAATTTTTGGATATTTTGAATGGTTCAAGTTTCAAAATGTCATTCAAGAGGTCTATTTCGTGCCATCTTTTTTGGTCAAGAGAAAATTCCAAGAGGAAGGCCATGTTTGGATGTAAAACATTATAGGTCACTTTTGATTCCATTCTTTTCCCATTGCAAAGCTTGTAACCTCATCTTTCTAAAGCTTCAAGAATCATGCCCTAAGACCCCTTGAGCTGAGAATGCCATTGATTTGAACTTGGTAACTTGAAATTAAAGTTTCTTCAAAAGTCAGAATTTGAAATCCTTGATTTAGCTTCTAAACACATTTTTTCTGCGTGTTTTTGCTTCTAAACATGTTTAGTGAACTTCCAGAAGTGATTAGCATACCAAAACGCACGTTTTGGGTGAGTTTTGATCAAAATAGAAGTCACATTTTTCTTGTTTGCAACTTCACACAATTTCCCTCCAAACTTTATCATTTCATACGCTTGAATATTCCATTTGATTCCCTATAAATAGAGGGTCATCCCTCATTCATTTTCTCAAGCTTGAACAACCAAAATCACCCTGCTAAACTTGCTCCATAACTCACTTTTCTGCAACTCTAAAATCAGTGTTCAAGTCTTTTTCATTCCATTTTTTCTATCAATTCATCTTTCTTGATCTTCCCTGAAGATAACCATATAATTACCTTCAAGAATCGTGACCTATATTGATCCATAGAAGTCCAGTTTCAGAGCTCTGCAACTCAACTTCAATAGGTAGATTTCTCCATCAATTCTTCTAAACTTTGATATCATTGTGAAGCTCTCATTGCCCTGGTTCTAGTCGCAACATTTGTTTTTAAATGGAAGCACGTTTTGACCATGAAATTTCAAATCCCTTTTTAAAACTTCTCTTTCAAATTGTTTGAGCTACAATTTATATAAATTTTTCACGAAGGTTTGGTTGTCTTCGTCTTGATGAGACGAAGCGAATGACATAGGTCTGAGCTTCTGATTTTACAGTTTGAGAGACATGCAATTCATGTTGACTGGAGGTTGAAGATGACCAACGTGTCATCTTCCAACCAATGATGGTGTGTCATTTGTTTTTTTTTTAAATCTCATTTTACATTTGATTCAGTGCTTTATTCACTAAAGTCCATAACATGCACAACGCTCCAGGTCTACTTGATCTATTTACTAATGCGTTTTGACAATGATAAGATGGCCCATATTTTTTTGGTTTGATATTTTATTTTCTGATTTTTATTTTAATTGATTTAAATTTCAAAAAATCATAGAAAATTCATTTTTAGTCCAAAAAATCTGAAAAAATTATGAAAAATATTTTTGATTTTTCTCTTTCTGACTTTCATTTTTTTACAATTTTATTGTGTTTGGATATTTTTTTATAAATTTTCACTTTATTTGAATTGTTTTAAATGTTAAAAAATACTCTTATGCATTTTTAAATTCTGAAAAAAATATGGGATGATCCAATGATATTGTGAAAAATATTGGTGACCTCATTTATTTATTTTCTGACATTGTTATTTTTTTAATCATTTTTGGTTTATTTTACTCATTTATTTTAATTTTAAAATTAGTTTCTGACTTTAAAAAATTTACCAAAATTTTTATAAAAATATTTGAGTTCATTTCTGATTTTCCATGGTCTTACTTCATATTTCTTGATTAATTTGAACATAGTTGATATTTCTCTCTTTTATTTCTATTTAAAACATTTTAAAACCCTTTTTAATATATATATTAAATGCAATATTATTTTGCGATTATTTTCTAGCTGATCTTGGGTTGAATTTTGATCACGAACTTCATTAACATCATTGGATCCATGGTGTTGAGTCTAACTCCATAAAAATGGATAAATGATTTTAATAATAGTTTGATTAAATTTTAATTCGAATGTGGTTTGTATATTCTTTCCTGCCCCTCTTCATCTTGTCCCTTTCTTATTGCACTAAGTGTTATTGGAGCATGATCTCTATATCACGTCTCAAAATAAATGGTGCATAGTTTGGTATTGACCGGCCTCAAAATAAGTGCGACTTCTATATAAGTCCACTTACGATTGCTTAACATAGCGATATGTCCCGATTCGAATAAATGATCATTCGTGGCCCAAACCTATGTTTGCAAGCCCAAGTATGTTAATTTGATCTCTTTGATCCAATAACCTTGAGATTCATTGTGTAGTTGCTTTGGTTTAACCAATCTTCTGATGGATCTTCATTAATTTTGGTCAACATGGATCACTTAAACATCATTGATCATTATATGGTACTTTTGAGGATTCCAAAATGGATGATATACTTGACAAAGAGCAAATGCAACTTGTTGTGTGGAGGCTTTAGTTTTATCAATCCTCTAATGAGTTTCAAATGCAAGTTTCAAGATGGTCATCTAACTAACCACTAATAATTGACTTTATTTTGTGTTCTTATTTTATGCACTTTTATTTTATGCACCATTTACTTTTAGCATTTATATTTCATGCTATTTTCATCTTTGCTCACTTGAGCATTTACTTTTATGTCATTTTTATTTTGCTCACTTGAGCTTTTCTTTTCTTTTTAAAAATACCTAATAATCAACATGAACCATAAAAACCTTTAATGATACTTGGACTATTTGGCTACTATCCTTGGCATTATGGAGTATTGGACTTCTTGGACTTAGGATTAGAAATTTTGGCCTATGTTGGAGACCTTGTGACCTTAATTGATATTTTGTCTGGAGTTCTTAAGGTTTACCTCAAGACATTGGGTTGGTTTTTTGTTTTGTGTACAGGTTATTGTGGGTACATACTTTGTTTGTAATCTGGAATTCACCCGTATATAGTTGTTACTCTGCCCAATTTTTGTGAAGACTTGATAAACTTGAAGTGTTGGTTCTCTCAAAGAGATCTAATATCTTTGCTTTCTTGGTTTCAATCTAAAGAATGGGAGTTCTATCTTGACTCATAATGTCAAGTATTGACTTCTTGTTAGTTAGATGGTTCTTATCCCTATATTTTACCTTATGCTTTAGGATATTCTCTTCTTCTCCTCCCATCTTCTTTAATTTCAAAAATCTTCTCCCTCCTTTTGAAAACTCTTCTTGTTTTTAAACTTGAACCACTTTCATAATAAACTTGGACTTGGGTCCATGCATTTAAAAAAAACCTTTTCATAAATAAACTTCAATCAATTTAATAATACATTGACATTTTTTGTGAGAAGACTGAAAGTCAATCAATCTCATTTCAAACCATTTTGCCATTTTGGTTCTTATCTTTAAAACTTTTCTCAAAAAGATTATACTCTTGTCAATCCTTGTAGTGATGCAAATAACTATACTTCTACAATATGTAGTGAAGAGAGATATTTTCCACTTGGGTGTTGAGTGAGGCATTGTTGATTTTAAAATACAAGTCATATCCTCCACTTTGAGATGATGCAAATTCTCCTTTCTCATGATTGTGGGTAGTAAGTATGTTTTCCACACGGACAATGATGATGATGTCTTATCTCATAAAATTAACCAACACACTTGTGTTTTAAAATTTTCAAAAGAGGAACTACGTGTATCCTAATCCCCTATTGCTCGGAAGGTGATACGTAGGCACTAAAGGTTCGCAACCGCGACGGGTGTAAAAATCATAAAAATATATTTCTTCTCTCACCTCCACCATCTATTTTACATACAACATTTTATAGCCAAAATATACAGATTTTTCAAAGAGGTTCATGCGGAGTACCGTAGATGTTTAGGGTGCTAATACCTTCCCTTTGCATAACAAACCCCATTACCTTGAATATTTCCCCCTCTTTTTGGGTTACTCGCTCTTTTCCCATTCCTTTGGAAATAATAAAGCGCGGTGGCGATTTTTATTTTGATCTGTATAAGTCTAGTCAATCTAATGGCTTAGTCTTAAACATTTCTACCGCTACAGAAAAATGGTGACTTCACTGGGGAAAGATTGACCTCTTGCTGGTCCATCCCTAAGTGGGTTAAACCTATATTTGTTCATATCTGTATATGTGGTATTGTTGTTTATGTGTTATGTGTTGTATATATGTTTATCTGGATTTTCCTAGTTTTCGGGGTGCTTGGTGATAACTTATAAGTCCTATATCCGGACTTGGGTAAACTTTAAAATAGGACGGCCGGTATAGTCATGTTAACTTTGAGGGAGTAATCCCAAAAAAGGAGGCATGAAATCCCCCACTCAGTGGAGGCCCCTTTGACTGTAGTGTCGTTTACCGAGTAATCGGGAAGACGTACTGCTTTCAACCTGGGAGCCTGCTGAAGCTGAGCACCGTAGAATATCTAATCCATCTTGTCCTTTTAGGTGTAGTACGGAAGCTATGACGGAGTAATTTAGAAATAGTTGTCACGCGATACTACGCTCGGACGAGTTTTTCTTGAGAATATTACTAATTACCGAGTTAATCGAGAAGTTGGTAATATCCGAAGGAAGGATGTAGACTCTGGGAACCTCTAGAACCTTGTTCGGCAGGTGATAACTTTTAGACCATACCTTATGGGTAGTACCTTCGACCTTATGCTCGTGACGTTGAACGAACACTATGTTTGTGATCTTGTGTGTGATTGTTGCATCATGCATCCATGCACTCATAAGCATCTTTTGAATAAATATTATTTCAAGGGACTTAAAAGTTGACCATTTGTGAATATCTCAGGTACTTTTTAACCATGGATTCTGGAAAAAGAAAGACCGGAAAGTACAGTTTCAAAGATCCCAAGATAGATAAGTTGATCAGTCTAATTCCCGAGATTGAGTGTTCTGCAGATTTTCGGAAGAAGTATGGGTCCATCATTCCTCTCATGAAGCTTAGGATGAAGGAGGGTATTCTCTCAACCTTGGTCCAGTTCTATGATCCGATGTATCATTTATTTACTTCCCTGATTATCAGTTGATTCCTACACTAGAGGAGTATTCTTGTCTGTTGGATTTACCTATTGCCGATTGTGTTCCTTTTACTGGTTTAGAGGGTGAGCCAAAACCACACGAGATTGTTGCTTTGACCCATCTGGGGAAGTCTGAGGTTGAAGCCCATATGACTACTAAAGGAGGGATTAGAGGATTACCAGCTCAGTTCTTATTGGAGAAAGCTCGTTACTTTGCAAGGATGAAGAGTACAGTCGCTTTTGAGGCCATCTTTACTCAACTTGCTTACGGGTTGTTTTTATTTCCTAATGTGGATAAGTTTGTTGACGTTAATGCTATCAGGATCTTCATGATTGGAAACCCAGTTCCTACATTGTTGGGTGATGTTTATTACTCTATTCATCTTCGAAATTCTTATCATGGGGGATGATTATCTGTTGCACGTCTCTGTTGTATCAACGGTTTATTTCTCATATGCCTCAGTCTGATGCTTTCTGGGATGTCAGGAAGGAACCTTGTTGGGCTCCTAAGATCATGGAACTTACTTACTCAAATATTGATTGGTATCATTGGTCTTACCATGATGTAGATATTGTCGACAGTTGTGGTAGTTTCCCCAATGTACATTTTCTTGGTACAAAGAGGGGAATTAACTACAACCCTATTCTTGCACGATGACAACTTGGTTGTCTGATGAGGGAGAAACCAAATAGTATTCATTTGAGTAGTTTCTTCCTGAATGAGGGAGAAGACCATAAGGAAGCTAGGGAGCAGATTGCAAAGGGCTGGCGTCACATTCATAGGAAGAGTAGGAAAGACTTGGGACCTAGAGGGGTTGTTTCTCTGGAGCCATATCTTCAGTGGGTCCAAACGAGAGCTATTCAGTTGAAGATGTCGTATTCCAGGGAAGCACCTATGTCTGACTTGTTTGTGAAGACCACTCATCCCTTATTGGATGATGTGGAAGAGCTACAACTTGCTTTGGTCAGGATGCAGCAGGAAAAAGATGCTTGGAAGAATAAGTGCCAAACTTTATAGATTTCCTATAGAGCAGACTTGAAGGAGAAATATGACTTGATTGAGATTCTTGAGAGTCGGGCTGTAGAGATTATGGAGAGGCAAGGGGATTTATTTTCTCCTAAGCCTCAGTCAGATGCTAGTTACCCACTTCCTGATTCATGTGATTGGAAGGAGGTTGCCACCAGATATGCGGAAGAAAACCAGAGGTTGAAGGCTCACATTTCCAGGCTTACAGGGAGGCGCTAGCGAATAGAGTGATCTCCATCAGCTTTACTTCTTAGGGTTTTAGACTTTATTTTCATCTTGTACTTGGGATTATTGAAACTTGTAATCCATTTTGAAGTTATTATAATAAAAAATTTCAGTATTTCAAATGTGTTATTACTTTGATATTTGCAATGTGTCTATAAATCTTTAAGTCCCTTGAAATATTAATAAAATAAATCATGTGAATTGCATATGATGCATCATATTGCACATATTTCTTGCATTTTTTATGCATATCCAGGTGTCTTACCAAGCTTCTTTACTTCGTTCTGCAAGTTGTCTCACCACTACAATACTCGAGCTAATTTCAGAAGAAAGATGGACAACTTAGAACAAGAGAATCGCGAGCTGCGCGAGGATGTTTATGCTTTGAAGGCCGGCATGGCCAATCTCACTGCTCTGATGGAATCTTTGGTGGCTGCTCAGAATCAGCCACCGAGTGTTCAGCCTCAACAAACAAGGGTTACTACTGAAGCTCCGATTGTTCTTGTGTCAACTACTCTAGTTGTTGTTCAGAATCGCATGCCTCAAGGTTATCCATGGGGAATGCCAGAGAACTGTGTGCCTGAAGGTTTCAATCTTGGTCCTCAAGATACTCTAATTGTTCAGACTACTGTTACTCCTACACCTCATGTGGTGCATGTTGCTCATGTTGCACCTCCTTCGGTGAATATGGTCCCATTTGCTAATGATGATATGTGTCGTCCTTTTCCTCCACCAAGCGATGGCTTGGGTCTCTATGATAGAATGGATGATTTTCAAGACCAGTTTGACAAGACACAGAGGGAGATAAAGGCCCTCAGAGGAAAGGAATTGTTCGAGAAGAATGTGAATGATTTATGTTTGGTCCCAAATGTCAAGATACCTGTGAAGTTTAAAGTCCCAGAATTCGAGAAGTACAAGGGCAACACTTGTCCTCGTGCTCATCTTGTGATGTATGTAAGAAGAATGTCTACCCACACTGATGATCAACGTCTGTTGATTCACTTTTTTCAGGATAGTTTGACTGGTGTTGCGTTGAAGTGGTATATGAGTTTGGACAACGTTAATATCCATACTTTCAATGACTTGGGAGAAGCATTTATGAGAAAATACAAATACAACGTGGACATGGCGCCTGACCGTGATCAACTCAGGGCCATGGTCCAGAAGGACAGGGAATCATTCAAAGAATGTGCATAGAGATGGCGTGAGGTAGCCGCCGAAGTGATTCCTCCCATGGAAGAGAAATAGATGACTAATATTTTCTTGAAGACTCTGGGTGCTTTCTACTATGAGAGGATGGTAGCGAGTGCGTCAAGTGGCTTTACTGAAATGGTAGGCATGGGTATCCGTTTAGAAGAGGCTGTAAGAGATGGTCGTTTAACAAAAAGTGAAATTTATGAAAGTACGAAGAAGCCATCCTATGGGTTTTCCAAAAAGAAGGAAGGAGATACAAATCATGTTATTCAAGAGAGGAGGGTTAATCCTTCTAGAAGAAATTATCAGTGTCATCAACAAGTCGCCTCAGTAACTCCAATGTTGGTGTAGCTCCAACCACTATTACTTATCAGAGACCACCCCATCAGGGGAATCAAGGGTATAATAAGAGAAGGGAGAGTTATGACCCTATCCTTATGAGCTATACAGAATTACTCCTGATGTTAATTCAGAATAAGTTGGTTCAGACCAGACCACCTCCCGCTGTACCATCACAATTACCTTGGTATTACAAGGCAGACCAAACATGTGCTTTCATCAGGGAGCACCAAGGCACAATGTTGAGAACTTCTATCCTTTGAAAAGTGAAGTACAAAAGTTGGTGAAGTATGGTATCTTGTCTTTCAAGGATGTGGGCCCTAATATGAAGGATAATCCTTTACCCAAGTGTGATACAGTGGGAGAACTGACTTGAGGTTTTGCGTTTTATCGCAAATGTCGCAGTTAGAAAGAGTCGCCACCGACTTTTCTTTTATCCAAAAGGAAAGGTAAAAAAGTACAGGAAAGACCTTTGAGATGTTTTCTTGAGTTCAGGGGGTAGATTATGAAAAGGGAAGGTGCTAGCACCCTTTTCATCCATGGTTTTCCATGGGCTCTTAGTTACTTGCTTACATCACTTGCTTTGCTTTATTTTGTTTGAAATGGTGTTTGGTGTGTTTTTGAAATTATTTTTTAAAAGAGGCCATTCGTTTAGGCAATATTTGTAATGATTCTCGTTCGTAAGAATGTATACAAAGATGTTTGTCTTTTGAAAAATGTTTCAATATTTTGTAAGATGTTTTAAAATGTTTTGAAGTGTGTGTGGTTTTTGAAAATAGCAAGGATTGTTTTGAAATGGAGCAAGTAACTTAGAAGCTATCTACCTACTCAAATGTCTTTCTTGTGCATTTTTATTCTATTGACATTGTTGACTTACCATTGATTTGGTAAGTAACCCTATCTTTGGATGTAAACAGGACGGGCGTGGGTCATCGTATGACCATGATAGCAATGTTGCCAAGTATCTTAGCATTTTGAGGGACCAAGATCATTTTTTTACGCAACCTTTGAATAGCGTCATCGAGGAACTATGATCTTATACTTGTTTTTTTTTTGCCAAGATACTTCGCATGCGTAACATGGCCATTTTATTTTAGGCAACCAAGTGGGTGAAACCCTAAGGGTGCTTGTGTGCAAAGTGTGTCATTTTTCATGCTTTTGTCTTGCATTAGATTTTCTCTATTTGTTTGGTTTTTGTTCATGTTATGCAAAACCCTAATTACTAAGCATAGTATATAAAGCAATAAATTGCGTAAAATAAACTAAGCTATTACAACAATTATTATGGGAGGGGGGATACAAGTTTTGAATGGAGATTTTGCACAAATATAAACCTAAATATATTATTACAACCCAATCGAATATTGTGCGAATTAAATAAATATACAAATATTTAAAATGAAATGCAATGTATTTATGCCAAAATGTTTTTGGTATTTGTTTTCTGTATGAGAAAATTATTTAATTTAAACCCTAAAACAATAAGGAAAAATAAATATTATTTTATGAGGGGTGAAACCCTAATTTTCAATTAAAAGAAAATAAAGTTTCCTATTGTTATTTTGTCCATTTTTTGTACAAGAAAATATAAATAAATAATATCATGTATAAATATTAAAAATTAAGTATGTATAGAAAATAAATATCTTATGTGTAAAAATAAAAAAAAACAATGTTTAAGTATTTTAAATTGCATTTACAAACTATTTAACAAAATAAATTCTATTTATTAAAATAAACTCTTTTTCATAAAAAATAAAATAAAATTGCAAAAATAAAGAAATTATTTTTGGGTTTTTTTAATATTCATAAAAAAAATCAAAAGTAATAAATATGAAAATATGAAAGAAAATATGAAAAATATAAAAATTAGCAAGGGGTGCAAATAACAACTCAGGGGGTGCAAATAGTGAAAACAAAAAAGGCTCAAGGCGCCAAAAAGTCCAAGGCTTCATCCATGTCCTCCAGCCAGTCTTCCTTGCGCGCGTTCATGGTTCAAATCTTTAACTTGCTAATGCTTTCACAAAAACAAAAACCCATAACATGAAACATGTGGCATTTGAGCTCACGATTCCAACAATATAAATTTTGTAACCTAACTCTCAAAGATCAGAGAGAATTTTGGCAGCCCTAATTCGTGACCTAACTTTTTCAACATTTTCAAACTTTAAATTCTCTCAGCATAGTTAATATAAATGAAAAGTATGCATATGTACAGCTTCACCATGTTATGGACTACATTTTTTCTTCACAAATCGTGGCTTGAGGATGCATATTCAGAGAGATAGAGTTTTTGAAAAATACCTCCTTCAGCTGGATTTGAGTAGGGCAATGTAGGGACTTTGAGGGAGGGATTGGGATTGTGTGAGCTTCCTTGAACTTCCTTCAAGTTATTCCAATGCCTAGCTTGCTTTGTGGATGGCTAGAATTTCCTGCACAAGTCAAGCTGCATACTTCATGGTTGAAAATGGCAATGGCTGAAACAGGGGTTACAGAACCATGATGAGGGCTTGGCTTGCTTTGGTATGATGTATATGAAGTGTTTCAAGTGTTAAAATACAAAGCGCACGAGCCAAAAATTAGTTGGCTTTGGTTTTGCAGAAATGCTGTGTTTGGACAGAATTTTAGTGTTTCTGAGTTTTGGAGAGTTTTAGCTTCAATCCAATCGTGCTAAGACTTTCCACAACTTTGTATATTTGTAAAGAAATGATACAAAGTCCACTCCTTACTAGCTGTACAAGTTCTGACCTTTTGGCAACTTTTCTTGCATTTGAAGAAAAGTGAAGTGACCATACTAACAGGCCTGTCCGTGCTTGCTTGAGAGCGGAAATGCACTTGTACAATTTTCTTGAGACCTGTGGAATTTTCTTGCACCAAAGGGACAGGTCCAAGGCTCAAGATTGACAAAGTTGCAAAAGTTGCCCTTTATGAAAATGGCATTGTGCAGTTTTGGCCAAAAATGGAATTATCTCTTGTACAAAGCTCCAAAAGCAAAAATAATGCCTTTAGCTTCTGAGTTTGCATTTAATTATGGAGTGTAAAGTGAGTTTAGGACCTGTAAAGCAAGATTCAAACGACATGTATTGGATTTGCAACTTGATGCTATGTGAAAATGGCATGAACAAAAGTGAGAAAATGCCAACAAAATGATCTTGGAGAGTTATTGGACCTTTTGGAAAGCTTGAAATGTGCTCTATAATCCATCTTTGAAATGAAATTTTAGATACCTCTTGGAACTAGGTGAAAAATGTCCATGAAGTTGGGTCCAAAACCTGCCTAAATTAGGGCAAAATTTCACTAAGTTAAGAAGTTCATGGACCTATATTCACAAATTCATAACTTGAGATGCAAGCATATTTTGGGAAAAGTTTGTGAAGCAAAGTTGTAGATTTCATGGAGGACTACAACTTTCATGTTGGAAGTTTTCTTTGAATCAAAATTCATCATGGTGAAAAAAGTGGTGAAAAGTTGGGGAAAAATAAGAAAATTTCCATACTTAGAAAAATTCTAAGTTATGAAATTTTTCAAATCAAAACCCTAATTTTCAATTTTGAGTTTCTTGGTGAACAAGTTTCATATTTTGACATATCTTGATGAATTATGACCCTTGGTACTTGATTTTGACCAAAAAGTCAAAGTTTGACTTTTCAATGTACAGTTGACTTTTGATCAGTTGACTGCAAAATTCATTTGTCAATCCAATGCACTTGAGATTTTTTAAACCATTTAATTATGTCAAGATGATGCCATTGAACCCTTGAAATCATGCTTGAACTCAATTGGTCATTGGTTAGGTTAAAAATCAGAAATTGCCCTTTCTCAGTTAAAACCCTAATTTTGACCATTTTGCCCTTTTGATGATTTGATCAAATTTCTTGAGGAGTTGTGATCCAAACTTGATCAAATGATACATATTAGTCTAAAATGTTGACGTGGATAAAAAATTATGAATTTTGACTGTAAATTGGCCATGGTTGACTTTTCCCCCAATATAGTTGAATTTTAGGCCAACTGTCCAATTGACTGATAAAAAATGTGGTTCAAGGCTTGAAACTTAACATGAGCAATCTTAGGGGTCCAAGATGGTGTATGAAAGTCACATGAAGCATTGGTGGTCCAAAAATCCTTGTGCAAACTCAAACCCTAATTTTGGGTTATCAGTGCAAAATGAGGTATCTTGAGCTGACCAAACCCTAATCTTGTCTTGAGTACAAGAAGTCTTGTGAGAAAAGTCTTGATAAATGAGAGGGAAAATTTTAAGGTACAATAGCTATCCCTGTTCAATCTTCATGAACCTGAAGAGTTAGATTGGCGAGTTTTGTCGTTCGTGACTCGAAGGTAAAAGATGATTGGACACTAGAGTGCCCATAAATTTGCACTCGACAAAATGTAGTTGAGGGAATGGGCTTAAAGATGCCATTTGGAGAGGTGATAGAATCTTGTTGGAGATGGTCTTGTAGATGCCATCCAAGAATGTTTGTTGAATTATAAGTTGTAATTCAAAAGAATGAGTATCAGAATGGTGTCCGTGTCTGGAACGTATCTGAACTGTATCTGGAGACTGAATCTGTATGAGCAATAGAATAACATCTGTGTCTGGAGTGTATCCGAGTTGTGTCTGTACTTGAATCTGAATGAGTAACAGAATGACTTCCGTGTCTGGAGTGTATTTGTACTGTATCTAGAATTTGAAATCTGAATAAGCGACAAAATGGCTACCGTTTTTGGAGCGTATCTGGACTAGAATCTGAATAAGTGACAGAATGACTGCTGTGTCTAGAGTGTATCTGGATTGTATCTGAAGGATGATTCTGAATAAGGGACAGAATGGCTACCGTGTCTGGAGCGTATTTGTACTGTATGTGAAATTGGGGTTTGAATTAGTGACAGAATGGCTACCGTGTCTGGAGCGTATCCGTACAGTAATCTGAATAAGTGACAGAATGACTTTCGTGTCTGGAGTGTATCTGGACTGTATCTGGGCTTTGTAATCTGAATAAGTAACAGAATGGAATCTGTATCTGGAGCGTATCTGAACTAGGATCTGAATGTTGAAATTTGAATGAGCATCAGAATGGCATCCTTGTATGGAGCGTATCTGAACCGTATCTGAAATCTTTGAACATTGTTAGAGGTAGCTTGTTAATCTTATCCTGAAAAGGGTAAAATATTAGCTGAAACACAAAGTTATGTTGCATGAAATGTATGATGCAATAAATGTGCTTTATCAATGTTTATGATATATGAATGTAATATATGCGCATGTAAGCTGATTTGCTGTATTGCTGAGGAAAATAAATCCTTGACTGTTGAGGATAAGAAATCCTTGGTGACTTCACTGGGGATATAGGGATTCTTCATGTCTTGAAGTTGGAGTGTTGACAAAAATTCTGTTGTGAGAGTAATGCCATGTACTTCTTGAGGAATTTGCTTGGGGAATCCAGAGAACTTTGATGACTTCTGCTGGGAATTAAGAATGAGAATCTTCATTCTGTTGGGGAGCAATGAAAACTCTGTGGGGGAAAATGCTTATTCCTGTTTAGAAAAAGTTCAGGAGTTTGGTTGTCTGTCACTCTATTGGGGAGTTATCCGAGGTTGGGGAGAAACAAAAGTTAACTGTTATCTGGTTGCTTTTCTGACTTCAAGACAACTTGCTGGGGAATTTGGAGAAACTGGATGGTTTCCACTATGGGTTAATAGTTTGAAGTTTTGGCTCCGCTGGGGATCTTAATAACGTATTGTAGGGATTGTTCATGGAATAGCCTAAAGACGTTTTCCTATCCTTTCAACCTATCAATAATTGTTCTTTTCTATTCTGTTTATTTGTAAACAGTAATTATGTTCAAATGCATATGTTCATTAATGAGTCATTAGACGTTTTTGCAAATAAAACACAAGTGTAAAAGAAAAGGACAAATGGTTTTTTGTACTTTAAAGAGATATCTTTATATTTACTTTGAATAAGTATTTTGTACAAAAGAGACATACATCCTAGTAAGAGGATTGCGTCACAAGAAAAATTTATACAAAGAAAGATAGCTATCTGTAAAAAAATCCCATGGGGTTCCCATTCTGCTATAGCCTTTGTATCTCCGAATATCTTGTCCATTTGTTGCTGCGTCCGAAAATGATTGAATTGATCAGGAGCTCCAAGTTTGTCAGTGAAGAGATTGTCCTTAAAGTGATCCGACGAGACATAGTCATACACTTTAATTCCCTAACTTTATCCTGGACCGCCCTTTCGGGTTTTTGATCCACCGGGAAACCCTCTTTTTCCCAAATCTCCCTTTCGGGTTTTCAACTTGCCGGGTGTACAAATTTTTTCATTTTATCCCTAATTTTTGCCCGAACCTTTTGGTTCTCCAGGATGCCCTTGTTTTTCCTAGGTGTGTCAACCTAGCGGGTCTCTTATGCGTAGTATCTTTTGACTATGTATGCGTTCTCAGGGTGTGGCAGGTCGTCACCGTCCATGGTGGTTAAGATCACTGCCCCGCCAGAAAAGATGTTCTTGATTACAAATGGTCCTTCATAGGTAGGAGTCCATTTGCCCCTGGGATCACTTTGTGGCAAAATGATGCGCTTGATCACCAGATCTCCAACTTGATATACCTGGCGTCTGACCTTCTTGTTGAAAGCCTTGATCATCTGTTTTTGATACGTCTGACCATTGAAAACAGCATAAGCCTTTTTTCATCAATTAAGTTCAACTGATCAAGTCGGGTCTGGACCCAATCGTCTTCACTCAAACATGCATCCTTCATGATTCTTAAAGAGGGGATCTACACCTCAATAGGTAGAACAGCCTCCATGCCATAAACCAAAGAATAGGGTGTTTCCCCAGTTGATGTGCGTGCCGTGGTACAATACCCATGGAGAGCAAACGGTAGCATCTCATGCCAGTCCTTATAGGTGACTGTCATTTTCTGTTTGATCTTTTTAATATTTTTGTTCGCAGCTTCGACAACACCATTCATTTTGGCCGATAGGGGGATGAATTATGGTGTTGAATCTTGAACTGCTCGCACAAGGCGATGATCATATTATTGTTATGGTTTTTACCGTTATCAGTGATGATCCTTTCTGGGATGTCGTACCGACAAATGAGATTCTACTTGATGAAACGAGCAACAGCATTCTTAGTAACGGATGGGAAGGAAGCTGCTTCGACCCATTTTGTGAAATAATCAATGGCCACTAGAATGAAGCAGTATCCATTGGAGGTTGTAGGCTTGATCTCCCCAATCATATCGATTCCCCACATAGCGAAGGGCCAAGGAGCTGTTAAGACATTTAGAGGAACCGGAGGTACGTGCACCTTGTCTGCATAGATTTGACATTTATGACAAGTCCGAGAGTGTTGATATCAGTCTGCTTCCATGGTAGACCAATAATATCATGCCCGTAGAATTTTCTTCGCCATCGTATGCCCACTAGAGTGAGGGCCAAAGGTACCTTCATGCAGTTCAGCCATGATCTTTTCAGCTTCAACCTTATCCACACAACGGAGCAGAATAGAATCATGATTGCGTTTGTACAGGATGCCATTACTTAGGAAGAATTTAGTGGAGAATCTCCTTAAGAACTTTTTGTCGTTGACTGAAACTCCTTCTGGATATTCTTGAGCCTTGAGATACCTTTTGACTTCATGAAACCAAGGCTGGTCCACTACTTCTTCAGTATTAATCTCGTGACAGTATTCTGGTTCATCCATTCGTTCAATGGTGATCTGGGGAGCCTCGTTATCCCAATTAAGTTTAAACATAGATGACATTGTAGCTAGAGCATCTGCCAGCTGATTTTCTTCTCGCAGTAAATGCTTGAAGGTAATCTGCTCGAAATATGGTAACAATGTCAAAACATGTTCTTTGTAAGGGATAAGGTTTGGATGCTTAGTGTCCCATTTTCCTTTGGTTTGACTGATGACCAAAGCTGAATCCCCAAACACAACCAAAGATTTGATTCCCAAGTCTATGGAAGCCTTAAGACCAAAGATGCATGCTTCGTATTCTGCCATGTTGTTCGTACAGTTGAAGCAAAGCCTAGCAGTAAAAGGAGTATGGCGTCCTTCCGGAGATATGAGTACAACACCGATACCGTTACCAAGTGCATTGGATGCGCCATCAAAGAACAGGGTCCATCGGGATCCTTGTTCAGGTCCGTCATATGGTCTGATTTCTTCACAGTTGTCTACTGTCATGATGTCTTCGTCAGGGAATTCAAACTTCATGGATTGATAATCTTCTACAGCTTGATGAGCAATATGATCAGCTAGCACACTGCCCTTTATAGCTTTTTGGGTAGTGTAATGTATGTCATATTATGTTAGGATCATCTTCCATCTAGCTATCCTTCCAGACAAATCAGGCTTCTCAAAGATGTATTTTATCGGATCCATCTTAGATATCAACAAAGTGGTATGAGTCAACATATACTGTCTTAGCCGGCGAGCAGCCCATACCAGAGTGCAACAAGTTTTCTCAAGCAGTGAATATCTGGTTTCACAGTCGGTAAAATTTTTGCTCAGGTAATAAATAGCGTGCTCTTTTCGGCCAGACTCGTCATGCTGCCCCAATATGCACCCCATTGAGTTCTCTAAAACGGTCAGATACATAATTAGCGGTCTTCCCTCGACTTGTGGCATCAAGACAGGAGGCTCTTGTAAATACTCTTTGATTTTATCGAAAGAAATCTGACAGTCATCATTCCATCTGACTACTTGATCTTTTTTCAACAGCTTGAAGATTGGCTCACAAGGAGATTTTAGGTGAGAGATGAACCTAGCAATGTAGTTCAGGCGTCCCAAGAATCCTCTGACTTCCTTCTCAGTGCGAGGAGCAGGAATTTCTTGTATCGCTTTGACTTTGGCAGGATCAACATCGATGCCTTTGTTGCTGACAATGAAGCCTAAGAGCTTACCAGACCGAACTCCGAATGTGCACTTGTTCGGGTTCAACCTTAGTTTGTACTCCTTCAACCTGACAAACAGCTTTTGCAAGTGATCAAAGTGTTCTTCTTCAGTTTGTGATCGGGCTATCATGTCATCTACGTAGACCTCTATCTCATGATGTATCATATCATGAAACAAAGCTACCATGGCGCATTGATAGGTTGCCCCGACATTCTTCAGTCCGAATGGCATCACTTTGTAGCAGAACGTACCCCACTGTGTGACAAATGTAGTTTTCTCCATGTCCTCAGGTGACATTTTGATCTGGTTATAGCCTGAGAATCCGTCCATGAAAGAAAATACTTTGTGTCGAGCTGTATTGTCAACCAGGATGTCGATGTGCGGAAGTGGAAAATCATCTTTAGGGTTGGCCCTGTTTAAATCTCTATAATCCACACACATTCTTACTTTGTCGTCCTTTTTAGGCACGGGAACAATGTTAGCAACCCATTGTGGATAGGAAGTAACAATCAGAAATCCAGCATTGAACTGCTTCATAACTTCTGCTTTGATCTTCTCTGACATGTCAGGTCTCATGCGGAGGACTTTTTGCTTCACTGGTGGACAGTCTTCTCTTGTGGGTAGATGGTGTACCATAATGTCTGTATCGAGTCCCGACATGTCTTCGTATGACCAGGAAAAGATCTCAAAATAATCATGCAATAGATGAATTAGGCGCTCCTTGACACTCGGCTCTAGATTGGCACCCACTCTGATTTCCTTTTTATCTTCTTTGGTACCCAAGTTGATTGTATCCAACAGCTCCTCATGAGGCTGAATAGCTCTTTCCTCTTGTTGTAGTAGTCTGGCCAATTCCCCTGGCACCTCACAATCTTCCTCACCTTCGTATTCGGCTTGGTAGATCAGATCTTCAGAGTCATTGAAGGCTATAGCAGTATCGTTACCCATGGGATCCGGAATGGAAGGGTACCTGCATTTGTGAGTGTGTGTGTGTGTAAGGGTATAGCCATCTTAAAACAATAAAATGTAAAAGAAAGACAATGAGAACAAAAGGTTTATATTAAAAAGCGTCCATGATTCATTGAATGTCATATGAAGATGAAATATAAACCCTTACAAATGGACCATTGTGCCTCGGGTAAGACACAAGATTGAAAATGTACAAATTATTTCAGAATATTACAAGTCCAACAGAAATGTAAAAGATAAATTACTGAGGTATGAAAGTTATTGGGACAAAGTCTTTTACTTCCTAGTTGCGAAGTCCGCCGTTGACAGTAGGAAATATCCAATCTTCCAAGCTTCCATCTTCTTCATTGTCTTCCATTGCGTTGACCCCTTGGTTATTAATCTTCACAGGTGGCCCTTCGGCACGGGCGTGGCGCACATCCTTCTGAGTAGTTTAAGTAAACCCCAAGCCAAACTTGTCTGATTTGTACGGAATTTCTGGAAGCTACCCCCAGATGGTGCATCCACCCTTTTCCACTACTGCCTTTGCATCCTTTAGAGATGACATTCGAAGTGGAGGTCTTGTGATCTTAGGAATCGAGGATAATGCCTTGGTCACCGCTATTTCTTGAGAGACCTCCTCAAAATGTTGAAAAGGAGTTTCAATGAACTCGCCATCCAATTCCACATATCGGAAAGAATTCATATGACTAATCATGTACTCCTCTTCCCCATGGACAGTTATGATCTTCCCTTGGACAGGGTATTTCAGCATCTGATGCAAAGTGGAGGTGACAACACTGGCATTGTGAATCCAGGGGCGTCCCAACAGACAGCAATAAGAAGGATGGATGTCCATCACATAGAAGGTTGAATTGAAAGTCTGAGTTCCCACCTTGATCGGGGTGTCCACCTCCCCATGGACCATCCTCTTAGATCCGTCAAATGCTCTCACAATTATATTACTGGGTTTTAAAGTCAGCCTCTCACAATCCAATCTATCCAGGGATTTCTTTGGTAAGACGTTCAGAGATGATCCTGTGTCCACCAAGACATGGGCTGGGGTCGTTCCTCTACACTCCACTGAGACATGTAGTGCGTCATTGTGTTTTCTCCCTCTTGGGGTCAAGTCAGCATCAGAGAAACCCAGGCCATTGCCAGCTGTCAAACTAGCCACACACTCTTGGAATTGATCAGCAGACGTCTCTTGCAGCACATGAGCTATCTTCATAAACTTTACTAGAGCTTTAGCATGTGCCTCAGAGCACAGCAGCAATGCTAGCATAGAGATCTTGGAAGGGGTCTTCCCTAATTGTTCAACCACATCATAATCACTCTTCTTTATGATCCTAAGGATTTCTTCCATCTCCTTCTTGGATGTTTCAGGAACAGCTAGTGATTGAGCCTTCGTCCGGACAGGCTCCTCTTGCATATTCTTTCCTTTATTCTCAGCAGCGGAACTAGGGGTAGGAATTGTATTGTCTTTATTGGTAGGTACGCTTGCAGGTACAATCACTGGTACAAATGTAATCTTCGGAACGGCCACGGGTCCAAAGACTGCCTTTGGAGGGGCAATCTCTGGAGAGAAGATTCTACCACTATGGGTAATCTTGCTTGTTCCGGCAATGTTACTGATGTCGGAATTGTCCTCTTCGGAGCTTTCTTCTTCGGCAGTTAATTCATCCTGTTTAATACCATGGTAGTAGATTTCTCCACCATAATTCTATGGTACTGTTTTATCTGATTTGTATGGGGCCGACCCGGGCATTGTAATCTTAAGCGGAGTAGTCACTAGAGCGGATGTAGTCCTAATGGATCTTTTAGGGACCCTGGAAGGATTGGCGTAGATGGTTATTATTGAAACTTCTTTAACTGGAACGGGTGAAATAGGAGCTTTCTCAAACAAAATTTCTTTTGTTATCAATCAGTTGTTGGATACGTTTTTTCAACAGAGGGCAGTCAAATGATGAGGATAGGCAGACATGGCAGTCTTTGTCATAACCTGGGAATATACCAGCCTTCAACAAATTCAACTTGATGGTCGGGAGTGGAGTTAATAGTTCATCTACGGTAGAAACAAACAGATCTTCCTCAACAACATTGGCATTGTGACCATGCCTAGGCATTGGAGCGGAAATAACATTCAGTTTCTCAGGCGCTTCAAACTCAACCTCCTTCGCGTCTATCAGGTCTTGAATTTTGTTCTTCAGAGCCCAACAGTTGTTGGTGTCGTTCTCTGGACTTTCAGAATGGTATGCGCACCTGGCATTCGGATGGTAGTGAGGAGACGCAGTATTGGGATTTTTAGGGGCCTCTTTTAACATGGAAAGATTCAACTTCAGAAGATGTGGTAGGACTTGAGCTGGAGTCATGTTTATCTTGGTGAATTTCCGTATTGGCCTTTCCACCCTTTGCTGGTTATTTCTTGGCTGATTATTTCTTGGCTGGTCTAATGCAGGCTTCGGAATCATAACGGCCCCCACCATTGGTCGGCGCTCGGTTCTTCCCTGATTTCTATGTGAGTAGACAGCAGACACTTCCTTTTTTTCCCGTGAAGGGCTTTTTTACAGCTACAGAGGTAGACGCGTCCTTCTGAATTTTCCCGCTTCTTATACTGGCTTCCACCCTCTCGCCAGTTAAAATCAATTCAGTGAACCCTGTAGAGGAACTTCCAATCAGATGATTAAAGAAAGGGCCTGATAGAGTTCCCAGGAACATGTCCACTAGCTCCCTTTTAGACAAGGGGGGTTGCACCCTTCCGGCTAGATCCCTCCACTTTTGGTCGTAGTCTTTGAAGCCCTCACTGGACACCATAGCCATACTCTGGAGTTGAGTACGGGTCGGTGCCAAATCAGTGTTGTATTGATACTGTTTATAGAAGGCTTCTGCCAAGTCTTACCAATTATTGACATCGGCCCTCTCCAACTTGTAGAACCAATCAAGTTGCGTTCCTGATAAACTGTCCTGGAAAAAGTGAACCCACAAGTCTTTGTCCGCAGAATGTGGCTGAATCTTCCTGAAATACGACCGAAGGTGCATTTTGGGACAAGACACCCCGTCATACTTGGAAAATAAAGGCACTTTAAACTTCAGTGGGATTACTATTCCTGACACCAACCCCAATTCCTCGAAATCTAGCCCTGGTACTCTCTGTATCTCCATAGCAGTTAGACGCTCTTCCAGGTGTTTATATTTGTCATAGGCCAGAGGGTATTGTTGTTCAGAGTAATCCTCTTCTTCCTCTTCTTCTTCAGAGTCAGATGGTACTTACGTCTCTTTTCCTTTTCTTTCCCCTTCCTCAGAGGTTGTTGGAAATTCCAAGGTCCTTCTGGCTTGTCCCTGAAACCTTCTGCCCATGATAACCACACCAGTTGGCTTCTTCTTCTTTTTCTCTTTTTCTTTTTCTAGCAGAGTCTTTATCTCCTCCTGCCCCTTGGCTAAGGTCAAGAGTAACTGTTGAAATTGTGTATTTTGAGCTTGCAAGTCTTTAACCGTTTGTTCTAGATCCATCTTGCTGAAATAAATAGTAGAAGGATGAGGAAACTTGTTGCAAAGAGCCGTTTATGCTCATGATGAATGATATGTATTCATGAAATGTTTTCAAGGATTTAGAAATTCAAATTTGTTTCAAACAAAAAGAAACAAACGTTATATTAATAAAATAGAATTTGAATACATCAATGCCCCTAGGGCAAAAATAATACAAAATTCTAAGATAAAAAGACATTGCGCATCCTCTTTGGTGCAATGTAGGTGTTAAGAGTTTTCTCTTCGTGAAGTAACCGAGTGAGTTCCAAAACCTTCTTCTCGCTTGCGTAGAATTGGGCTTCGAAAGTATCGCGTTCTTATTTGAGCTGTATCCAACTCCTTTGTAGATCTTCGAGTGATTTCGGCATGTCAGGATGTGGGATGGTGTATGGAACCTCTCCTTCCTTAACAGGCTCTATAATCACTGGGAGAATGGAGGGTTAAGGCATCATAAGACTTTGGGAGCGGGTTCGTACCCACTTGAGGTAAGGTTCAAGAGGGATGGAATTCTTGTGTCCCAAGGTCTTACTATCCACCTTGTTTGGCATCCTCCAAGCTCAGATGAACCTTTGGAGAAGTCCTTGATCGTCATTGTCGAAGTCCAAAACCAAGCCTTAAATCAGCATATCATATGGGCCATCCCTTAGGGCATAACAAAATTGTCTTAGAGCCAAGCAGGGTTGTAGGTGATTCCTCCCCTAATGCCAAGTAGAGGGACATTAGGGAATTCCCCACAACGGTCGACAATGATAACATTCTCTTTAGATCGAGAACACCAATGAATATCTAAATGTGTAAGTGTCATCAACCTTTGTGACCACCTCAAACCTTGCTCATTCTTCAAGACTGATTGGGGAAGATGAGAAATAAACCATCTTGCCAGGAGAGGATTGCAACATATGAGAACACCTCTTTTCCTCATTGTACGAGTGTGAAAAGAGTGTAAGATATCTCCAAGCAATGTAGGCACTGGGTTGCGAGTCATGAAGATTTTGACAGCGCTCACATCTATGAGTTGATCAGGATTAGGGAACAAGGCCATCCCATAGATGAGAAGAGATACAATCTCCTCAAAAGCTTGGAAATCCAAGGAGTTCCAACAACTTTGGGCCTTCTCAAACAACAACTTTGCCAAGAAGCCTTTGACACCACTTCTAGTTTCCCAATGGGTTATGACATCAGATGAGTGCAAGTGCAGGGCTTGAGCAATCTCTTCTGGCTTTGGATCTCTTTCTGTACCGTTTAAAGGTAGTTGATTGAGAATAGAAATCCTCAAGAGTTGAGAGAATTCTTCCAAAGTGGGAACAAGCTGGTAGTCAGGAAATGTGAAGCAGTGATGCAAAGGGTCAAAGAACTGGAAGAGAACCTTCATCATGTCTTCCTCTGTGTTGGAGGTGACCATGTTAAGTAGACGACCATGCCTCTCGGTGAATGGAGAGTTCTCAGGAATCCTTGAAGCTAGCTCCTTGAGTTGTGGAGGAATTCTTACAAGGTTGACTTGGATAGTTTTCTTGCGAAGTGAATCCATATCCTACAAAATAAGAACAATGATGAATTTACAAAATCCTTGAAATGGTTAGTGGATATGTACAAGAAAATCAAACAAGTTCCTAGTTTAGGCTTGCATGGGGTTTCATAGGTAAGTACCCTCTTGAAGTTTAGTTGGCTCAACCTGTCCTAGAAATAGTAACCGGGTTCTAAGGAGCTCAATATCACTGGATTGTTTCCTTGTTCATAGTTTCAATTCAAGCCTCTTACTGGCGACCAAAATATTCCAAGAAACTAACCCTCAATGAGTGTAGTATCGAGTATCTACCAACTTTGGACTGCACCAAAGTTGGTCATCTCATTACATCCTAAAAGGCCAAGTTGGTCAAGTAAAGGTTCTAGAAGTTCGTTAGTGCTTCGTGACATCACTCAGCGGCCCCGTATTCTCTTTGATTGACTCAAAGGCTACCGGTATCCACAAATATGTCACACTAAGATAGCTATTGCTTAGACCGTGTCGGTATACCCCGCAAAATTTCCACAACGTATTGCTATTTACCTATAATGTTTCCCAAATCCGGGTGGAGGGTTCAAAGCCAAACAATAGAATCAAAATGTAAAGCAAACAAGTAAAACAAGGTAAGCAAATAAATGTGATCTAAACCCTAAGGTAACCCCACTTTTATAATTTTCCCCAGTAGAGTCGCCAGTTCTGTGATACGGTGGGAGAACTGACTTAAGGTTTTGCGTTTTGTCACAAATGTCGCGGTTAGCAAGAGTTGCCACCGACTTTTCTTTTATCCAAAAGGAAAGGTAAAAAAGCACAGGAAAGTCCTTTGAGATGTTTTCTTGAGTTCGGGGGGTAGATTATGAAAAGGGAAGGTGCTAGCACCCTTTTCATCCATGGTTTTCCATGGGCTCTTAGTTACTTGCTTAGATCACTTGCTTTGCTTTGTTTTGTTTGAAATGGTGTTTGGTGTGTTTTTGAAAGTATTTTTGAAAAGAGGCCATCCGTTTAGGCAATCTTTGTAATGATTCTCGTTCATAAGAATGTATATAAAGATGTTTGTCTTTTGAAAAATGTTTCAATGTTTTGTAAGATGTTTTGAAATGTTTTGAAGTGTGTGTGGTTTTTGAAAATAGTAAGGATTGTTTTGAAATGGAGTAAGTAACTTAGAAACTATCTACCTACTCAAATGTCTTTCTTGTGCATTTTTATTCCTTTGACATTGTTGACTTACCATTGATTTGGTAAGCAACCCTATCTTTGGATGTAAACGGGACGGGCGTGGGTCATCGTATGACCATGATAGCAATGTTGCCAAGTATCTTAGCATTTTTTAGGAACCAAGATCATTTTGTTTTAGGAAACCTTTGAATAGCGTCATCGAGGGACTATGTTGTACCCCAAAATTTTCCCTCTCATATTCTTCAAGATTTGTCAGGGTCAATCTCCAAATGGTTCAAAATCTCTCAAGGGTTGCACAGTCCAATTGCCTCCTAACACAGTCAAAATTAGGGTTTTGGTTCTTGCAAAGAAATTGAGGTTTTCAAGGGTCCAATCAAGTCCCATATGCCTATATACATTGTCAAGCATCCATATGTCAAGGTTCAAGACTCACAACATCAAGTTGCACAGTCAAAAACCTTAATTGCTTCACAGTCAACTGCAGGGGCAAAATGGTCATTTGACAGTCAAAAGTCAAAATTTTTGATCAACATCTTATTTTGAAGCCACAATCATCATTTGATCAATTCTTGATCATGATTCCACAAGCATGGTTCAAAAAGTCTCAAGATGTCAAAAGTTTATATTTTTGGACAGCTGAAAAAGTCAACTGCAAATTGACCAAGGCATAACTTTTTCATGGTTTATCATAAAAATCCCATCCAAAGCTCATTTTGAAGGAGATGACATTTCCTACAACTCATCTTCACACTCCAAGTCCAAGAAATGCTCTCACAAAAAGTTATCAATTTCAACATTATAGGTCATTTTCAAAAGTCAACAAAAAGGCACTTTAAGTCAAAGACCATAACTTGAGATTGGTAAATCAAAATGACATGGGACCAAAGGCATTGGTTAGAGGACTTCAAGACCTTTCCAAAATGTCCAAGAACATGTTCATAGCTTCAAAATTGAGCAAGATATGCATTGGAGAAGTTGGGAAATTTTTGGGAACTTTCAAAAGTTAACTTTGCCTAAAACACTTCATTTTTGCTAATGGGCCTCAAATTCTTTCTTGAATCCTTACCCAAAGCCTATGCACGACCGATTGAGCTCAAAATAATTTATTTTCTTATTTTTAATTAATTAATTTAATTTATATTTATATTAATTCATTTAATTGGTTTTAATTATAGGAAAATCAAAAAGATATGTTTTTGGATCTTTTGTGAAGCAAATCAAATCAGGGCAAGCTGGCAAACTCGTTTCTCAATCAAAAAGGGAAGATCATCCATATTTGGCAAGGTTTTCATTGAAAAAAGATTGAAAATTACATGATTGAAAATCAAAGATTGCAAACTTAATTTCATGGACTTTTGGGCCAAAGTTTTAACCTAATTCACATCACATACATATGCTGAGGCCAACCCTAGTGTAGAACACACGTGAAAGCTGCTAAGACTCCATATCCAAATTGCAAAAAACTCAAGAAAAGTGTGAAACTGATTTCCTATTTGCAGCGCATTTCAAAGCCTAAAAAGGATTCAAACACCTTGCCTGAGTCTCTAGGAGTCTATTGGCATCAAGAACCAGTCCAAACACGCAAAAATCAAAGACAATAAGCCACACGGTTTGCCTTATTTTTCAAATCTGCATATCATGTTTCACGTGCTTTTAATCCATTTTTTATTGGTGTGTGTTGTTAGGGACCTTCTGAAGCTAATGAGACAGTTTAATTGAACTAACGCGCCCTGAATCCAAGATCACCATGGACGAAACCTAGGGTTTCTGAAGCTCTAAATTAGGGCTTTAGGCATAAGGAAAAATTGGACCACGTCATGACTATGGTTGAATTCGTCAAGGCCAGACGAATTCAACCAGACCCTCGCGCCCTTTTTATGTGACCCATAGCTCTAATCGCTATTATTGGGACTTGTGTTTTGTGGGGGTTTAAAACCCCCGCTATCTTGTTCATGTTTGCAGGAAAAACAAAGAAGAAGGATGAGCTGTCCAAATGCTACTGGAGCATTCAAATCATAGCGCGCTTTTTTAATGTCCCAGCATAATTAGTATTTTTCGTATATTATATTTCTTTGTTATTATGTGTACAAACAAACGCAAATGGCAGGATGGTGGGAGACGTGGCTGGCAAATACTGGGACCTGGGTTCGATTCACAGGTCCCCCCATATAATTGTTGATTTTTGTTTTAATGTGTTCCAGTGCAGCATGGGATCCAACGTTCCACCATACATCTTCACGCCTAAGCCTGCCAAGTGCCCCTGATGAATAATCTGAAGGCCAAGAGAGGGAGCCCATGGTATGCTCTAGTCAACCAGCGTGCACACAATCCTGAAAGTCAACCAGGCTTAGGATCTTCTTGGGCCTGAATTCCAGTAATACACCTCCACTTTGGGCCAGACACCCCTTTGGTTTGCTTTGTGTTTTCATTTCATTTTCTTTTCTCTTAATTTCTTTTAATTGTTTAATAATTATTAATTCACCATAAAATAATGTTTCCTAATAAAAATCAGAAACTCAAAAATGTTTTATTTTTAATTAATATTTAATTTCACCATTAAAATATTTTTGTAAATAATTACTAATAATCAAATTAGCTTAATTTAGGTTTTAATTTTAACCCTTTTTCTTAACAAATAAAAATTACATAGAATTAGGTTTTGATATTTTTTTAATCATATTTTATTAATCAGCATTATTACTATTTGATAATTATTATTTTTGTAGATAAACATGTAAATTAAATAATTTAGTTAATTAGCCTAATTTTGACCTTTTTCATTAATAAGTAAAATAAACTTAGATCTAGGGTTTCCTTTTAATTTTAATTTCTTTATTTTCATAAATACAAAAAAAAACATAAAAAAAACACTTTCTTTTCTTTAATTAAATAATTAATTAGGTTTTAATTTAATTTAATTTCAAGCAAAGGGTCCAAAACCCTCGGACGTTCCAATTTAATTCTTTCGCGCGTTATTGTTTATTTTATTCGATCATTATGTAACTGCTTCTGGATGTAATAGTAATTAGGTTTATTGCTTTTTTTTACTTTCCACATCTTTATCAAAAACGGGTCTTTGTATTTTGGCATGTATAGACCCGCGCCTTGTAATAGCGTAGCTTTTAACTTTCTGTATTTAATTTTCCGCACTCCTAACTGCTAAACTCGCATGAAAGAATGTATGTTAATTAAAAACAACTCGTAGCTCACGATTGCCTAATCCAAGATAAATATAAACTGAAAACAACACACAATGTACACACCACTTCTAGGGTACGCTTCACTCGTTGCCTTCGAAAGTGGTCGTCAAGTATAGGACGTTTTAGCGGTCGCTCTTATGTCCAAGATCCAGTTGCCTCGAAACGGTTGCCTCGGATTAAAAAGGATCTAGGACATTAGGGTTACTTCTAAGGTGTCCTACTATTGCTTCGGTGACCATATTGTCCCTACAATCGAATTGACCCGAACACCTCCAACGGTGGTGCTGCCTACCTCTCAATGGTGGGATGGCACTACCTTGAGGACTTTTACATAGCCTAATTCCTTAGGGTAGGTAGATGACTCATGGGTACTTGCTCTCTTCAAAAACAAATCAAAAATCTTTTCACACTGACACTTTCAAAAGCTTTCAAAACAAATTTTTCAAACACTCTTGAGGACAGATACAAGAGTCACTCAGAAATCTTTCAATGAAACTTTTTTCAAACCCACTCACATTTTGAAAAGCAAACATTTTGAAAACATAAGAGCAAGTACCTAAGAGCCCATGGATAACGATGGATAGAAAGGATGCTAACACCTTCCCTTTCTATAAACCTACCTCCCGAACCGAGAAGCATTCTCAATAAGGAATTTTGCTGTGCTTTTGTCCTTTCCATGTTGGAGAAAATAAAAGACGATGGCGACTCTTGCTTACCGCGACATACGCGATCCATCTTTAAACAGTCAGTTCTATTTCCACCGATCACAGACTATGATATGATACTTGTTTTGTTTTTCCAAGATACTTCGCATGCGTAACATGGCCATTTTATTTTAGGCAACCAAGTGGGTGAAACCCTAAGGGTGCTTGTGTGCAAAGTGTGTCATTTTTCATGCTTTTATCTTGCATTAGATTTTCTCTATTTGTTTGGTTTTTGTTCTTGTCATGCAAAACCCTAATTACTAAGCATAGTATATAAAGCAATAAATTGCGTAAAATAAACTAAGCTATTACAACAATTATTATGGGAGGGGGGATACAAGTTTTGAATCGGGATTTTGCACAAATATAAACCTAAATATATTATTACAACCCAATCGAATATTGTGCGAATTAAATAAATATACAAATATTTAAAATGCAATGCAATGTATTTATGCAAAAATGTTTTTGGTATGAGAAAATGATTTAATTTAAACCCTAAAAAAATAAGGAAAAATAAATATTATTTTTGGAGGGGTGAAACCCTAATTTTCAATTAAAAGAAAATAAAGTTTCCTATTGTTATTTTTTCCATTTTTTGTACAAGAAAAAAAAATATCATGTATAAATATTAAAAATTAAGTATGTATAGAAAATAAATATTTTATGTGTAAAAAAAAAACAATGTTTAAGTATTTTTATTTTATTTACAAACTATTTAAGAAAATAAATTCTATTTATTAAAATAAACTATTTTTCATAAAAAATAAAATAAAATTGCAAAAATAAAGAAATTATTTTTGGGTTTTTTTAATATTCATAAAAAATAATAAAAAGTAATAAATATGAAAATATGAAAGAAAATATGAAAAATATAAAAATTAGCCAGGGGGTGCAAATAGTGAAAACAAAAAAGTCCCAAGGCGCCAAAAAGCCCAAGGCTTCATCCCTATCCTCCAGTCAGTCTTCCTTGCGCGCGTTCATGGTTCAAATCTGTAACTTGCTAATGCTTGCACAAAAACAAAAACCCATAACATGAAACATGTGGCATTTGAGCTCACGATTCCAACAATATAAATTTTGTAACCTAACTCTCAAAGATCAGAGAGAATTTTGGCAGCCCTAATTCGTGACGTAACTTTTTCAGCATTTTCAAACTTCAAATTCTCTCAGCATAGTTAATAAAAATGAAAAGTATGCATATGTACAGCTTCACCATGTTATGGACTACATTTTTTCTTCACAAATCGTGGCTTGAGAATGCCTATTCAGAGAGATAGAGTTTTGAAAAATACCACCTTCAGCTGGATTTGAGTAGGGCAATGTATGGACTTTGAGGGAGGCCTGGGGATCGTGTGAGCTTCCTTGAACTTCCTTCAAGCTATTCCAATGCCTAGCTTGCTTTGTGGATGGCTAGAACTTCCTGTACAAGTCAAGCTGCAAGCTTCAAGGTTGAAAATGGCAATGGCTGAAAAAGGGGTTACAGAACCAGGATGAGGGCTTGGCTTTCTTTGGTATGATGTGTTTGAAGTGTTTCAAGTGTTAAAATACAAAATGCACGAGCCAAAAATTAGTTGGTTTAGTTTTGCAGAAATGCTGTGTTTGGACAGAATTTTAGTGTTTCTGGGTTTTGGAGAGTTTTAGATTCAATCCAATCGTGATAAGCCTTTCCACAACTTTGTATATTTGTAAAGAAATGATACAAAGTCCACTCCTTACTAGCTGTACAAGTTCTGACCTTTTGGCAACTTTTCTTGCATTTGAAAAAAAGTGAAGTGACCATACTAACAAGCCTGTCCTTGCTTGCTTGAGAGATGAAATGCACTTGTACAATTTGCTTGACACCTGTGGAAGTTGCTTGCACCGAAGGGACAGGTCCAAGGCTCAAGATTGACAAAGTTGCAAAAGTTGCCCTTTATGAAAATGACATTGTGCACTTTTGGCCAAAAATGGAATTATCTCTTGTACAAAGCTCCAAAAGCAAAAATAATGCCTTTAGCTTCTGAGTTTGCATTTAATTTTGGAGTCTAAAGTGAGTTTAGGACCTGTAAAGCAAGATTCAAACAGCGTGGAATGGATTAGCAACTTGATGCTATGTGAAAATGGCATGAACAAAAGTGAGAAAATGCCAACTTCCTTTCTTCGATTCTCCCTACTCAAAAATGATCTTGGAGAGTTCTTGGACATTTTGGAAAGATTGCAATATGCTCTATAATCCATCTTTGAAATGAAATTTTAGATACCTCTTGGAACTAGGTGAAATACTTCCATGAAGTTGGGTCCAAAAGCTGCCTAAATTAGGGCAAAATTTCACTAAGTTAAGATGTTCATGGACCAATATTCACAAATTCATAACTCGAGATCCAAGCATCTTTTGGGAAAAGTTTGTGAGGCAAAGTTGTAGATTTCATGGAGGACTACAACTTTCATGTTGGAAGTTTTCTTTGAATCAAAATGCATCATGGTGAAAAATTGGTGAAACATTGGGGGAAAATAAGAAAATTTCCATACTTAGAAAAATTCTAAGTTATGAAATTTTTCAAATCAAAACCCTAATTTTCAATTTTGAGTTTCTTGGTGAACAAGTTTTATATTTTGACATATCTTGATGAATTATGACCCTTGGTACTTGATTTTGACCAAAGAGTCAAAGTTTGACTTTTAGTGTACAATTGACTTTTGATCAGTTGACTGCAAAATTCATCTGTCAATCTAATGAACTTAAGATCTTTTGAACCATGTAATTAGGTCAAGATGATTCCATTGAACCCTTGAAATCATGTTTGAACTCAATTGGTCATTTTCCATGTTAAAAATCTGAAATTGCCCTTTCTCAATCAAAACCCTAATTTTGACCATTTTGCCCTTTTGATGATTTGATCAAATTTCTTGAGGAGTTGTGATCCAAACTTGATCAAATGATACACATGAGTCTAAAATGTTGATGTGGATAAAAAATTATGAAGTTTGACTGTAAATTGGCCATGGTTGACTTTTTCCCCAATACAATTGATTTTTAGGTCAATTGTCCAATTGACTGATCAAAAATGTGGTTCAAGGCTTGAAACTTAACATGAGCAATCTTAGGGGTCCAAGATGGTGTATGAAAGTCACATGAAGCATTGGTGGTCCAAAAATCCTTGTGCAAACTCAAACCCTAATTTTGGGTTATCAGTGCAAGATGAGGTATCTTGAGCTGACCAAACCCTAATCTTGTCTTGAGTCCAAGAAGTCTTGTGAGAAAAGTCTTGATAAATGAGAGGGAAAATTTTGGGGTACAACACCAAGCATGGAGGAGCAAATGCTGTGAACATGGTGGCCGGTTGTCCAGGCGACTTCCGGATTTTTGATATTAATTTGGTTAGAGCAGATTTGGTGAAAATGCATACAGACCTCTATGAATTTAGCTACTATACGCATGACCATGCTGGTTGTGCTATTTGCAGTATGGATATATAGGGTTGTGACAAGATAAAGGATGATTTGCAAGAGATGATGGATGAGGGTCTCATCCATATAATCAGGCCTAGGGCAGAGTATGAAGAGGAAGTAAACACGGTTTCTGGATGTCCTGGAGAGTTCAGAATCTTTGATGTGGAACATATGAATGAGGATATTGTACAATTGCATGCTACTTTCTTCCACATGGTTGGTCAGGTAGAACATCAGTATGGATCTTACCGCATTTGCTGCCGGGACTCCTGAGGATGTTCATTTGTAAGGACTGGTATTCAGTTGTTGTTAGATAATGGAACTATCAAGGTTACAGACCAAAGGGATGATTACCATGAAGTTAATGAGATTGAGGTTTGTTTGGCTGAAGAGGAGTCAGATGATGAGTATGCCTCTGCGGATGAGTTCTTCTCCTCAAACGAAGATATGTTTTCCAGAGATGACTCTGTATTGACTGATTGTTTTGAAGAGGGAGTAAATGTTATTGTGCCTTGTTTTGGTGCACCTACCCATTTTGAAGTTGAATATCATAGCAAGCTAGCTATTACTCCATTGGTGATTAGCTTACCGGGTCCTGTCCCCTACAAGTCAGATAAGGCAGTACCCTAAAAATATAATGCTACAATATTAGAGGATGGTGTGGAAGTTCCCATCCAGCCAATACCTAATGTTGGAAATATTGCTGAGACTAGCAGAGTGACCCGCAGTGGTCGTGTATTTAAATCAGTTGTTCGTGTAGATGTTAGTACTGGAAAGAAAACTGTTAAATATGTTGAACCCAAGAAGTCAGTGGGTGAATCTAGTGGAGCTACGCTAGAAAAAGAGGTGGGTGGTATTTTGAAGATAATCAAGATGAGCGACTACAGAATTGTAGATCAGCTACTGCAGACTCCTTCAAAAATATATATCTTGGCTTTATTGATGAACTCTTCTGCTCACAGAGAATCGTTGATGAGGGTATTGGACCAAGCTTTTATGGAAAGTGATATGCTTGTAGACCAATTCAGCAGTGTAGTAGGGAACATTACATCATGTAATAACCTGAGTTTCTGTGATGATGATTTGCCCGGTGAAGAAAGGAATCACAATTTGGCCCTCCACATCTCTATGAACTGCAAGAATGATGCATTATCTAATACGTTGATTGATAATGGATTCGTATTGAACGTTATACCGAGGAGCACACTTATGAAGTTGAAATATCAAGGAACGCCCATGAGCTCAAATGGATTTATTGTGAAAGCGTTTGATGGATCAAGGAAATTTGTTATTGGTGAAGTGGACTTACCTATTCATATAGTCCCACATTTGTTTCAGATTACTTTCCAGGTCATGGATATTGTACCCGCTTATAGCTGCTTGCTGGGACAGCCATGGATACATTAGGCAGGAGCTGTCACTTCGACTTTACACAAGAAGTTGAAGTTTGTGCGTGAAGGAAAAGTAGTAATTATAAATGGAGAACATGCATTATCGATATCTCATTTGTCCTCTTTCAGCATTGTGGAGGCTGATAAAGCTGATGTTGGAACCCAGTCCCAAGCTTTATCCATTGATAATATAAGAGGAAATGAGAATTCTATGGCTTCGTTTAAAGATGCTCATCAGGTTGTGCGTAATGGCCATAGTGAAGTATGGGGACAGATTGTTGATCCACCTATAAATAAGAATAAAGTTGGCTTGGGGTTCTCTGTGAGGAATGATAAAGGTAAGAGCATGAAGCTGAAGTCTGATGTAGGCAAGTATCGAGACATCTTTCGTATCGGGGGTAATCTTCATCCAACTGTTTCCGGGATTAATGCCATTGTGGAAGATGAAGCAGAGCCAGAAATGCCAAATTATGTGACGCACGAAGTTAGGGTTCAGAACTCGATCACCATTGATGTTCCCTCTTGCATACATGTTTCAAAGTAATTTGTTGTTGTTAATCTTTTTGAAAAGCTTTCACTCTGCAAAAGGTGAAAGTATTGATATTGTATGGGTTCATCATTTGCTTTGATTTTTTTAAAATCAATAATAAAAGTTGTCTTTGTTTCTCCCATTGTGTTTTTCTTTTTTTTCTTTTTTCTTTGAAAATGGTAATCAGAAAAAAAAACCTTTCAAAATAAATAATAACTGAAATTCAATCTGCATGATCACTAGTTATATGTGTCAGTTTCTAAAAGCAATCATAAATCATATGTGCAGATTAATTAAAAAACTCGTTGAATACAATGACCCTGCACCCTTCCCCAACTTTGAATGTCCTGTGTATGGGGCCGAAGAAGAAGACTATAATGAGATTACAGAAGAGGTCGCACGGTTGTTTGAGCGTGAGGAGAATGTCATTCAGCCATATAAAGATCCATTGGAAGTAATCAATTTGGGTTCAGAAGAAGATCCGAAGGAAGTCAAGATTGGAGCATTACTGCATCCTGATGTGAAAAGCAGGTTGATTGAGATGTTGAAAGAGTATGTGGATATTTTTTCCTGGTCTTACCAAGATATGTCGGGTTTAAATACATATATTGTAGAGCACCGTTTGCCGCTGAAGCCAGAGTGTCCACCAATCAAACAGAAGTTGTGAAGAACTCACCCAGATATGGCAGTAAAGATCAAACAAGAAGTTCTAAAGCAGATTAATGTCGGTTTTCTTGTGACATCAGTGTACCCTTAATGGATTGCCAATATTGTCCCAGTACCGAAGAAAGACGGAAAAGTTTGCTTGTGCGTAGATTACAGAGATCTAAATAAAGCTAGTCCAAAAGATGATTTTCCATTTCCGCACATTGATATGTTAGTGGATAGCACAGCAAAATTCAAATTTTTCTCATTCATGGACAGATTTTCCGGGTATATTCAAATAAGTTTGGCTCCTGAGGACATGGAAAAAATAACATTTATCACACCCTGGGGAACATTCTGTTACAGAGTGATGCCCTTCGGGTTGAAGAACACTGGTGCAACGTATCAGAGGGCTATGACAACCTTATTCCATGATCTGATGCACAAGGAAATTGAGGTATATGTTGATGATATGATTTCTAAATCCCGGACTGAAGAAGGGCATGTAGAAGATTTGTTAAAGTTGTTTCAGCATTTGAGGAAGTATCGTCTCCGCTTGAATCCAAATAAATGTACCTTCGGTGTTTGGTCAGGGAAATTGTTGGGTTTCATTGTTAGCCAGAGAGGGATTGAAGTTGACCCTAATAAAGTCAAAGAAATTCAAGAAATGCCAGCGCCGAGAACTGAAAAGCAAGTCAAAGGGTTCCTCAAGCGTTTTAATTATATTTCCAGATTCATTTCCCACATGACTGCAATGTGTGAACAAATCTTTAAGTTGTTAAAGAAAGATCAAGGTTGTGTGTAGACAGATGACTGCCAAAGGGCATTTGAAAGTATTAAAGAATATCTGCTTGAACCTCCTATCTTGCTCCCTTCTGTTGAAGGAAGACCATTGATTATGTATCTGACAGTGTTAGATAATTCCATGGGCTATATTCTGGGACAACGAGATGAAACAGGGAAGAAAGAGTATGCCATTTTTTATCTCAGTAAAAAGTTTACTGATTATGAATCACGGTATTCCATGCTGGAAAAGACGTGTTGTGCTTTGGCCTGGGCAGCAAAACGTTTGCGGCAGTATTTGTTGAATCACACTACTTGGTTGATCTCCAAAATGGATCCAATCAAGTACATTTTTGAAAAGCCTGCTCTTACTGGGAGAATTGTTTGCTGGCAGATGCTATTATCTGAATATGACATCGAATACCGCACTCAAAAATCTATTAAAAGCAGCGTGTTGGAAGATTATCTTGCTCACCAACCAGTTGATGATTATCAGTCTGTGAGGTATGATTTCCCCAGTGAGGATGTGATGTTTCTGAAAGTGAAAGATTGTGATGAACCATTGTCTGAGGAAGGTCCTGATCCTGAATCTCGCTGGAGTATGATATTTGATGGAGTTGTGAATGCTTATGGTAAAGGAATTGGTGTTGTGATTGTCACTCCACATGGATCACACATTCCTTTTACTGCAAGGTTGACATTTGATTATACTAATAATATGGCAGAATATGAGTCTTGCATCATGGGTCTCGAGGAAGCTATTGATCTCAGAATTAAAATTCTAGATGTGTATGGTGATTCAGCTTTGGTAATAAATCAGATTAAAGGAGAGTGGGATACTCGTCACCCTGGCTTGATCCCTTATAAAGATTATGCTAGAAGATTGTTACCCTTCTTTAATAAAGTTGAATTCCATCACATCCCCAGAGACAAAAATCAAATGGAGGATGCTCTGGAAACTCTGGCTTCTATGTATCAAGTGAATACTTGGAATGATATACCTCAAATTATAGTTCTATGACTGGATTGGCCCGCTCATGTGTTTACAATAGAAGAGGTAGCAGATGAGAAACCATGGTATTATGACATCAAATAGTTTCTCCAGACTCAAGAATACCTGATTGGTGCATCGAATAAAGATAGAAATACGTTGAGAAGATTGGCTGGCAGCTTCTTCCTCAATGAAAATGTGTTGTACAAGAGAAATTTTGACAGGGTCTTGCTCAGATGCATGGATAGACACGAAGCAGACATGTTGATGCATGAGATTCATGAAGGTTCATTTGGAACTCATTCCAATGGACATTCGATGGCTAAAAAGATGCTAAGGGCAGGTTACTATTGGCTGACAATGGAATCTGACTGTTACAAATTTGCAAAGAAGTGCCATAAATGCCAGATTTATGCGGACAAGATTCATGTGCCTCAGACACTTCTAAATGTTATTTCTTCCCCGTGGCCTTTCTCTATGTGGGGTATTGACATGATTGGAATGATAGAACCCAATGCTTAAAATGGACACTATTTTATCTTGGTAGCAAATGATTACTTCACCAAATGGGTGGAAGCTGCTTCATATGCTAATGTTACTAAGCAGGTGGTAGTGTGCTTCATTAAGAATAATCTCATATGTCGGTATGGTGTGCTGAGCAGAATCATCACTGACAATGGCTCGAATCTGAATAATAAGATGATGACAGAACTTTGTAAGGAATTCAAGATTGTCCATCATAATTCATCTCCGTACAGGCCAAAGATGAATGGGGATTTTGAATCTGCTAATAAGAATATCAAGAAAATCATCCAGAAGATGGTTGTTACTTATAAAGATTGGCATGAAATGCTCCCTTTTGCTTTACATTGGTATCAGACCTCTGTCCTCACTTCAACAGTAGCAACCTCGTTCTCCCTTGTGTATGGAATGGAAGCAGTGCTCCCAACCGAGGTTGAGATTCCCTATTTGGGTGTGATAATGGAAACCAAGTTGTCAAAGGTTGAATAGGTCCAGAACAGGTTTGACCAATTAAATTTGATCGAAGAGAAGACAATGACGACTCTGTGTCATGGGAAGTTATATCAGAAGAGAATGAAGAAAGCTCTTGATAAGAAGGTCAAACCTCGTGAATTCAGAGAAGGTGACCTCGTGCTCAGGAAGATCATGTCTTTTAATGCTGATTCTAGGGGCAAGTGGACTCCCAATTTTGAAGGCCCATATGTTGTCAAGAAATCCTTCTCTGGCCGTGCATTAATTATTGAAACTATGGATTGCGAGGAGTTCCCACGTCCCATGAATGTTGATGTAGTCAAGAAATACTTTTCCTAAAGAAATAAAAGAACAACTCGCTAAGTTGAAAACCTGAAAGGGCGGCTTAGGCAAAAAGGAGCGTCTCGGTAGGCCTAAAACCAGAAAGGGTGGTCTAGGCAAAAATTAGAGACATAAACAGAATAAATTTTCCCGCTAAGTTAAAAACCTGCAAGGGCAGCTTAGGAAAAATTTAGGGACTTTCTTGGAAAGTAACTGCATCAGACAAGACTTGATCATTGAAGCAACAATCTTCTTCTATCCTCACCATACTTCAACGAAAGCTGCTGCCCAGAATTTCAAAGTTGTTAGAGAGAATAGTGGTCATTGTATCTCAATGTATCTTTTCCATTATATATTACCATTTTCGGAACTTTCTAATCATCTGTAGAGTCTTGCCATTCGCAGACTACCACTCTATCAATACAATTACCCAATTATTTGTATTCTTATTTTATTCAGCTTAAAAGACTCCATTTATTATTGATAATAATTTTCAAAGCAAAAAGATTAAATAACAAAAAAAAATTTCAAAAAGAATTTACAACTTAATTTTACTTTAAATTTTGGGATTCAAGAGGAAAACAAAAGTGGTGATCCCAGGAATGGACGAACTCCAGTAATTTTGGGAAGTTTTATTTTCCCCGAGAAGGTTTTCTCAAGTCGTTTTCACTGGTATGCGCGTGATTTTTGTATATTGAAGATGATACCAATTGGCATAAGGTGCAATATTGGGTTTGTGATCCCATTGTCCCCAGTCAAGTCTTGGTTCATCACCTTTGATTTTGCATGGTCTGAGGCCTCTATCCCAGATTCCCCAACGAAGTTTTCCCTCATATGGTGAAAGGTCTTATTCCCTTTGTGTGCTGGGATGGAACTATTGGCAAAATGTCGCTCTTTCTGCAATATTGGCATTATTGTTGGTATTTATTTCCCAGGCAACTAGACCAGGGAAGTATATTTTCTAAGAGGTGTCGAGACAGTTGTCAACCCTTTGGATTTTCACCCGCCAAGTACTGGGTTTGATTTAAAATCCCTAGGAGTTTGACCTTTTTCTATGATGTTGACTTCTTGAAGGCTATCCCATGGATTTTTTTTGTTGGAATAAGTTTGCATGATATGAAGACTCAATCCAAGATTCCCCCAGCAAAGGCTTCGCTATTTGATAGAATTCTTTTCTCCCCGTGCATGCTGAGATTTGGATCATTTGTGAAGTATCTCCCTTTCGGAAGTACTTGCATTCTGTTTGATTTCCCGATAATCAGGAAAGGGTAATGTTTTATTTAAGAAGTGTTGAAATGGTTATCAACTTTTTGGGTTTTCTCCCGCCAAGTGCTAGGTTCGATTTAAAATCCCCATAAAATTGATTTCTTGTTGTAATGATTGACTTCTTAACTCCTCAAGTTATTACCCCCATGAGGTTTCATACTTTTTCCCTAGAGAAGTTGGTGCAATACTTACTCTCAGTATTGAAGAACGTATTTTGGTTTCCCCTCAATGATGTGGTGTTTTCCTCCCCAATGAAGTCAACAGGAGGTCCTCAGTTGATATCTCGATAATGAGGCGCTATCTCCCCTAGTGAAGTCTGTATGATATTTCCCCAATGAAGTCAGCTCGAGATCCTCAGTCGGTGTTTTGACGATATGGTTTCCATCTGCCTTATTTGAAATCAATATGGTTTCCCTATTGAAGTTTGTGTGTTATTCCCCGGTGAAGCCTGGAGGAGGATGTTATATCCCTGTATCTGTACTATTTTGTTGCTATAATTTGTTTACTTCTGGATTATCGGCCTTAAGAAGAAAGTGTATATTCTTTCAATTTCCCCACTGAGTTATCCCTCATGGAAGATTTTTGCTTTAGCCTTCCTGTACAGCTCTTTGTCTGGATAGATTGGGTTTCCCTCTTGAGTTTATTTCTCAAAGGATGTATTTTGGTTGACTGTTTTACTCCAGTTTATTTCAGGTTTGAATCTTTGTTTCCCAACAATATTATTACTTTGGATTTTTGCGAGCTTCGAGCCTTGGTTTGAGAATGTGCATTTATTTTGCACGAGAATACTTTTATCTCCGCAGCAGAAATATGTTGGCATTTCCCCAGGAAGTCATGATTCATTTCTCAGGAAGTCATGATTATTTCCCCAAGAAGTCATATTGCTTTCCCCAGAAAGTCATTTTTACAATCCTTCCTATAACAGTAAGTAGCAGGTCTCTTTATTTGAGCAACTTATACTTCCCCGTAAAAGTCGACTTACTTTTTTGCTATCTTCTCAATGAGTGGATAGTTTGTAGTTCGTTGTCAAATTATTCCGGTGGATGGTAAGTCCTTCAATATCGCAAAGACAATTTGTGGTGAAATATTTACAAGTAGTGTTGTACCCCAAAATTTTCCCTCCCATATTTCTCAATACATTTCAAAGTGAGGTCCTCAAATTGCTCAAGGAAGTCCAAGGGTTTACCAGACAAACTCTCTCCTAAGGCAATCTACCTCAAATTAGGGTTTCATGTTGCATCAAGATACTTGAGTCCAACGGATCCCAAATTCTCACTATTGTCCTAATATGTTTTCAAGATCATTCATGACAAGTTTCAAGCCTTGCAGAGAAAGCTTGCTCAGTCAATTGCTCAAAGGCCTGAAAATCGACTATGCTATGGCAAAAGTAAATTGTGGCCCACATACAGTCAAACTTCAAGATTTTTGGTCAACATCCTCATTTTGAAGTATTATTCATCATTTTATCAAGGGTTGATCATGATTCCTCAAGAATTGCTCACAATTCATCAAAACCCAAAAGTTGCTAAATTAGGGTTTTGTAGGAAAAGTCAACTCAACTTTGACCAAGCATAACTTTCTCATACTTTATTAGAAATGACCCATACAAAGTTTATTTTGAAGAGGATGAAATTCCCTACAATTCATCTTCAGCTCCCAAGTTCAAAATATGCACTCACAAGAAGTTATGAATTTGGACATTATAGGTCATTTTGAAAAGTCAACAAAAACACCTTTTTTGTCAAAGCTTAATACATTAACATGGATGACTCAATTGAGATGAGACTAAAAATTTTAGTTAGAGGACATCTTAAGCTTTCTAAAAAGTCAAATAACACCTTCATAGAGTTAAAATTCAAGAAGTTATGCATTGGTGAAGTTGACCTTTTTGCAAAATTGCCAAAATTCAAAAGTGCCTCAAATTTCAAATTTTGTCAAATGGGCCCAACTTTTTGTGCTTGTCTTGAGTTTGTAATATGGTCCACGACCCATGATCCTTCCCACTTGCCTTTATTTTATTTTTTCCATTTATTTTGATTTTTATTTCAATTAAATCAAATTAAATCAAAATAAAATCATGGAAATATCAAAATCATTTTAACCTTGAGATTTTGTGCATATTTCAGGTCTCTTATACAACTAGCAAGGGAATCAAATCGTGCAAGGCATGTTTGTACACAAAAAGATTGATTTTCTCTTGTTTTGGAAAGATTGGATACAAGTGTGAATCAAGGATCAAATCTTCATAATTACAAAGATTGGATGCACATTTGTAAACCTAATTTACTCAATGATATATATTGGACAAATTCAAATCAAAAGGACAAGGGTTGGAGGCGTGTAGAGTGAAGAACAAACTTGGAAAAACTCAAGAAAAATAGCAATTTGTTTTCATAGTTCCAAGCATTTTCAAGACTCCCAAGCTATCTCATTCGCTTCATGGGTGTGCAAGGAGTCTATACCAATCAATAGGAAGTGTTTTTGTGCCCAGAATATGGTTCCACAACCCCCATGATTTGTCATTATTTTCAAAATCGTATCTCTTTATTCTTGCATCTTTATCATGTTTCAATGAGATATTTGTTATCCTTAACATGTTTGCAAGCTAATGGTAACAATTAATTGCATTTTTGTTAGCTATACTGAAATCCACCATGGCTAGGGTTTTCTGGTTCGTTTTAGGGTTTTTGAGTGCAGGTAAAATTGGCCCAAAAGAGGGATGCTATGGTGTTCAATAGGTCAAGGCGAGTTGATCTGCATCATTAGTTTTGATTTATTGTGCCTGTGTGAGATTTTGAAAATTTCAGGGGTTATAGCTACGGACTTATGTCTGTAGGTAAAAGTACTTGACTTTTACCAACAGAGAGGGGAAGAAGAAGGTGGCGTGGCACCACCCCATTTGCCCATTTGAAATTCGCGCGTTGTATAATTCTTAATTTGCTTTTTTTAATATAACGTTTATTTGTTATATGATATACAACAAAGCGCGCTAGTAGTGTTGGTCTGGAGGAATGTGGATAAGGCTATAAGACCTGGGTTCGATCCCCAGGTCCCCTTGTTTATTCAATATATTTTTTCTATGCATAATTCCATGTGCAGGTTCCCAGAGCATCTACCATGTGCCATCAGCTTGCAACCACTGGATCTAAAGCAGGTCAAATCCAACACTTGGCATGTGAGGGTCTACCAAAGGCCATAGTCAACCAGCAACATTGGAACCAGGAAGGTCAATGTGGACCAAGATTTTGGGCCCATAATTGCTTATTGGCACCCCCTCAATTGCTGATCACTAGGCCCATATTCTTATTCTTTTTTCTTTTATATTTTCTTTTAATTATTTTAATTAATTATTTCTCTCACAAATTTAATTCTTTTTTTATAAAAAAAACTCATAAAAATTATTTTCATCAAATTAGATTTAGTTTTTTACCTTTTATCAAATATTAATTTAATTAGTTTATTTTAATTTTTAAGGTAACTTTAAGTCTTTTGTAAATAAATTAAAACAAATTAGAAATTAGATTTTGTTTAAATTAATTTTTATTTTCTTTTCTCAAAATAACAAAAATACAAAATAGGTCAAAATTAATTAATTTTCTTAATTTTAATTAATTAGAAATTAGGTTTGTATTTTTTCATTAAAACCTTATTTTCTTAAAAATAATCAAAAGAACAAAAAATAATCTTTCTTTTAATTAGGTTTAGACGGGGTCAAAATCCTAATTCTTTTCTCGTTCTCGATTCATCGCGCATTTATTTATTTTTTACTATATTAATGTAATTTCTCATGGGATGTAATAGTTTAATTAGGACTTTTTTCGTTTAATTTATCGTTTTACAGGTTTTTGGCTATGTAATTAATCCCCCTCCCCGAAGCCTTGTAATAGCTTAGCTTTATTTCTCGCATTTTAATTTTCGCAAATATTAACTGTTAGATGTATGATAATAGGGTTGCATGACAAGAATGTATGTTAATTTTAAAATGGTTAGAAAACCCTAAATGTGAAAAGATAATAACTTGAAATCAAATCACTCGCACATGCGCACTCCTAGGGTATACTCACACTTCGGTTGCCTTCGGAAAACGATCATTAAGTATATGGTATTTTAGTGGTCACTCTCTTGTCTAAACAAAGATCAAATGTCCCGTTGGGAAATGTTGCCTCAGAAATGTTGCCTCAAATATGATCTTAAGACATTAGGGTTATTACTAAGACGTCCTAACGTTGCTTTAGTGATCGTACATCCCTTTCGAATTGACCCTTACAATTCCAACGATGGTGCTACCTACTCACTAATAGCAGGATAGTGTTGTCTAAAGGAAACAAGAACAAAAACATTCTTTTTTCGAGTAGGTAGATGTTGTTAGGTACTTGCTCAAAACAAACTTTTCCACACTTACACTCTTTTCAAACTAAGGTTTCAAAAACACTTTGTAACACTCTTGAAGATAGAAGCAAGGGTTAAAACAAAGTAAAACAAAAAACTTTTCAAACACACAAACACAGAAGCAATTTTTAAAATGATGAGCAAGTACCTAAGAGCCCGTAGAAAACTACAGATAGAAAGGATGCTAATACCTTCCCTTTCTATAATCTACCCCCCGTACTCATAATATCTTGAAAAAGGAATTTTTCTGTGCTTTTTTCCTTTCCAGTTTGGATAAAATAAAAGTCAATGGCGACTCTTGCTTACCGCGACATTTTGCGAATACAAACGCAAAATGCAAACCAGCATTTTCCTAAAACAGTCTGGTTCTGCCACTGTATCACAGAACTAACGACTCTGCTGGGGAATTAATAAGTGGGTATACCTTAGGATTAGTTCATCATAAATTTCTTCTCTTGTTTGATTTGATTGCTTTACTTTAAAGGATTTTGTATCGGGATTAACTATAGATCTTAACCCGAATTTGGGGAACACCTTTTAGGTTAGTAGCAATAAACTGTGAGGGAACTGTACAGCGTAGACCAATACGGTTGAAGCAGTAGCTACATTGATGTGGCACATTGGTTGGTACCGGTATCCCTTGTGGAGAAACGAGGAGAATATGGGGTTGCTATATGTGTTGTTAAGCATAAACTGACCTTAGAACCTATAATTGACCAACTTGGCCAGTATGAAGTAGTGAGATAGCCGACCTCGGTGTAAAGCTGAGAACTGGTTGATACTCTATGCTACACTCATTGAGACCATACTCTCGAGATGGTTCCGGTTGCAAGAAAAGATTGCGTGAGCTGAAACCATGACCGATGGAGGATGGTCAGTGATATTGAGAACCTCTAGAACCTGGTTACTATTATTAGGACAGGTTGAAACCAACTGAACTTCAAGAGGGTAGTACCTAGACCCCATGCAAGCCTGGAACTTAAGGGCTCTTGTGTGACTTGTTTGCCTTTACCATGTCTGTTATCTACTATACTTGTTGTTTGTTTTATCATGACATCATGCATCATAACATAGAATGCATACTTCATTACACTAACCATTTCAAAGAACGAGGGGATTTATCTTTGTTCTATTTTGCAGATTATGGCTTCCATGCGCAGAAACATCATCCGAGTTAACTTTGTGCAAATACCTGCTCAACTCAAAGATTTGGCCTCGAGAGTTTCTGATACTTCTTCATTCATTAGGAGACATGGTCAGCTTCTTAGTTTGGTTACCTCAAAGTTTGATGAGCAGATGATGACTGTGATTTTCCAGTTCTTCGATCCGGTGCATCATTGCTTCACTTTCCCGGATTATCATCTAGTTCCTACTATGGAAGAATTTTCTCACTTATTGGGCATATCCATCCTTGAGCAGATGCCCTTCACGTGTTTAGAAGAAACTCCTAGACCAGAGGACATTGCTTCAGCTTTGCATCTAAAAAGGGCTGATGTAGTATCCAACTGGGAGACACGAAGCGGGGTTGAAGGTTTCTTAGCCAAGTTTATGATGGATCAAGCTCAACTGTTCTGGGATAACTTGGACTTTCAGGCTTTTAAAGACATCTTGGCTCTCCTTATCTATGATTTCGTTCTTTTCCTGAATCCAGATTCCTTCATAGATGTGCATGCGGTTAAGATCTTCCTATCCCGCAATCCTGTGCCTACTCTTCTGGGTGATATCTTGCATGCCCTCTACACTCGTACCGTGCGTAGAAGAGGGACCCTCATGTGTTGTATGCCGTTGCTGGAGAGGTGGTTTATTTCGCACCTCCCCAAATCTGTGTTGAAGAATGAGGAAGGTTTAGGATGGTCTTACAGGATAATGTCCCTTGCCCATACAGACATTCTTTGGAGTTCTAAGGCTTTGGAAAATGTTGCTGTCATTGATCGATGTGGGGGATACCCTAATGTCCCATTGCTCGGAATCAGAGGAGGGATAACCTACAGTCCTTGTTTAGCTTTACGACAGTTTTGTCGTGCTCGGAGAGACGGTCCTCATGAGCTACTTCTTACATATATTGTCTTTGACTACAAGGGGGACATTGATGAGCATCGCCGCAGGTTTATACGAGCTTGGGGCATGGTGAACAGGTCTGAACCTCAAGAGCTAGAACCAAAGACTTCTCTCCCTATGCAACCTTATCTCCAGTGGGTCCGAGCTCGAGCCCAGAAGCTTGGGATGCCTTATGAAGCTGTGTTGCCAGTAATTGTGGAGCCTACCAATGAAGAGGACGTTCCTTATACAATCCTTTATCCCTATATGCCTACTGATCTTGGAGCATTGAAGAGATCCTGGATTCAGCTGAAAGAGGAGAGGGATACCTATCGGGAAAAGTATCATGAGCAAGAAAGGAAGATCCTAAAGCTCACCAGGCAACTTGAGAATGAAATAACAATCAATGACTATGTTAGCACAAAGGGGAAGCGTCCATGGGATTTCTGATTTTTTCTTTTTTTAGTTTAGATTTATTTTCATTTACTTCTTTGTAAACGCCTTAAAGGAATTGTTGAACCTTTTACAAGTTTAATCTAATAAAGTTTGTTTATTTCTTGGTTTGAAAATTTAAATCTCCCAAAGTCTTTGAAATCATTACATACGCATCCCATTATCATGCACATCATTACAGGTACCATTACAGGTTTCTCATCTTCTTCGTTGTTTATTTCAGCACGAAATGTCTTCTGAAATACCTACCGATCAAGCCATCAAAGCTCTTCAAGAACAGAATGCCCAATTCCAAGAGATGTTCTTGAACTTGGCTAAAGGGAAAGAAGATTTGAAGACTCTCATCCTGAAGGAGAAGAAGAAGAAGAAGAAGAAGAAGAAGAAGGTGGTCCTTCTGAATATGGGTCACAAATTGGGGAATAGGCTGCGACAGGAAGCTGATTTGTCTCTTTCATCCAAAGGAGGAGAGAATCAAGAGGAAGAAAAGGGTCCTAGTCTTGTAGTCTCTGATAATGATACTGATTTTGATGATGAACAATACCCTTCTGCTGAGGATAGGTATAAACAACTTGAAGACCGTCTGAGTGCTATGGAGATTCAGAAGATCCCTGGTTTGGATTTCGGAGATTTGGGACTAGCATCTGGAGTGGTGATCCCTCACAATTTCAAAGCTCTGGTTTTTGCTAAGTACGATGGAGTATCCTGTCCAAAGCTCCATCTTCGCTCGTACGTCAGAAAAATCCAACCCTACACTGCTGATAGAAATTTGTGGGTGCATTTCTTTCAAGATAGTCTGTCAGGGACAACTTGAATGGTTTTATCAATTGGAAGGAGCTAATGTCCGCAACTGGGAGGACCTTGTTGCTACTTTTTACAAGCAGTATCAGTATAATACCGACCTTGCTCCCACGCGTACTCAGCTTTAGGGTATGTCTATGGGTACAAGTGAAGGTTTTAAGGATTATGCTCAGAAATGGAGAGATTTGGCTGGAAGAGTCCAACCCCCTCTGTCTGATAGGGAGTTGGTTGACATGTTTCTTGGGACGTTGTCTGGTCCATTTTTCAATCATCTGATCGGCAGTTCATCATCTGGGTTCACGGAATTGATTTTGACTGGGGAAAGAGTAGAAGCTGGTATCCGAAGTTGTAAGATACAAAAGGATACATCATCAAGTGCAGTAAAGAAGCCTTTCATCGGTAAGAAAGAAGCTAGTGCAATTTATAGCTCGAGGATCCAAAACAGACCCGAACACCGTCAAGCAGTAAATGCGGTAGTAATATCAAGACCTAACGTTGCCCCACAATGCAACAATCAACAAAGAATGGAGAGACCGCAAAGACAGTACACTCGGCTTAATATGACAATGTCTCAAATTCTACCACAATTATTGAAGACCAACCTGGTAACTCTGAGGGAAGCCCCAAAGAATCCCAGCACCACATCTCCGCTATATAATCTGAACGCCTGTTGTGCCTATCACTCTGATAGCCCAGGTAATGATACGAACAACTGTTGGGCCTTGAAGAATAAGGTGCAAGATTTGATCGAAGCTAAAGAGATTGAGTTTGACGCTCCGGAGAAGCCCAACGTCATAACTTCTCCGATGCCCAAACATGATCAGGGAGTGAATACAATTGAGGACGGTGAAGAAGATTTAGATATCGACAGTTGGATCTATCCGACTACCAATGATGGATTAGGCAACTGGACGACGAAGGACTTCGTACTCATTTCTTTTATTACACAGTAATAGACTTTTGTTTTGAGATTTGTAACAGACAGTTTAAAACTTTACGGCCCGGTGCCTTGCCCGAGGCACCTTGGCTTTGTTTGTGAGGGCTTATTCTTTGTCATTTTCATATATCATCAATAAAGCATTGGACGTTTTCTTGCATTACAAATTTTGCGCTCCTTGTTTTTCCTTTCTATCTCGCACTTTATCAAAACAACTATTGTCTTACACACACTGACATATCATAATGCAGATCCACATCCACTTTGGATCCCATTGATAACAACTCTGCTACTGCCAGTTATGACTTCGAAAATCCGATCAACCAAGCTGAGGACGAAGGTGCGGATGATTGTGAAGTGCCTGGGGAACTTACTAGACTGTTACTACAGGAAGATAGGGCCATACAGCCTCGTGAAGAGCCATTGGAATCAGTAAATTTGGGTACAGAGGAAGACAAGAAAGAGGTCAAGATAGGTGCAAATCTGGAGCCTAGTGTCAAGTAGCGGTTGATACAGATGCTACGCGACTATGTTAAGATCTTCGCTTGGTCTTATGAAGATATGTCTGGTTTGGACACTGACATTGTGGTACACCGCCTGCCGACTAAAGAAGATTGTCCTCCAGTAAAGCAGAAGGTTCGCCGTATGCGCCCCGAGATGTCTGAGAAAATCAAAGCCGAGGACATGAAACAGTTCGACACCGGGTTTCAAGCTGTCACTTATTACCCACAGTGGGTTGCCAATATTGTTCTGGTGCCGAAGAAGGATGGTAAGGTACGGATGTGTGTGGACTATAGAGATCTGAACAGGGCGAGCCCCAAAGACGATTTCCCACTGCCTCACATCGATGTTCTGGTCGACAACACCGCGCATCATAAGATCTTCTCCTTTATGGATGTTTTTTCTGGTTACAATCAGATTAAGATGGCTCCCGAGGACATGGAGAAGATAACTTTTGTTATGCAGTGGGGAACCTTCTTGTTACAAGGTAATGCCTTTCGGGTTGAAGAATGCCAGGGCAACTTATCAGTGCGCCATGGTCGTTTTGTTCCACGACATGATTCACCATGAGGTTGAGGTTTACGTTGATGACATGGTTGCAAGGTCCCAGACTGAAGAAGAACACCTTGACCATCTCCAGAAACTGTTCGACAGGTTAAAGATGTACAAGCTGAGGTTAAACCCGAACAAGTGCACCTTCGGGGTAAGGTCTGGTAAGCTGCTGGGTTTCGTCGTTAGTGATAAAGGTATTCAAGTGGATCCTGCAAAGGTGAAGGCTATACAGGAGATACCAGCTCCCCGTATAGAAAAGGAAGTCAAAGGATTTTTGGGACGTCTGGATTACATTGCCCGATTCATTTCACATTTGACCGCTACTTGTGAGCCAGTCTTCAAGCTGCTGAAGAAAGATCAAGTGGTAAAATGGAATGATGAATATTATACCGCCTTCGAAAGGATCAAGGAATACCTCCAAGAGCCACCAATTCTGATGCCTCCAATTGAAGGAAGACCTTTGATTTTATACTTGACGGTACTGGATAATTCAATGGGGTGCGTGCTGGGGCAACATGCCGAGTCTGGCCAAAAAGAGCACGCAATTTACTACCTCAGCAAAAAGTTTACCGATTGTGAGACCCGATACTCGCTGCTCGAGAAAACTTGCTGCGCTTTGGCATGGCCTGCTCGCCGGCTGAGACAGTATATGTTGACTCACACTACCCTATTGATATCAAAGATGGATCCAATCAAGTATATCTTTGAAAAGCCTGCCTTGTCCGGAGGAATAGCAAGATGGCAGATGATCTTAACTGAGTATGATATCCAATACACAACCCAAAAAGCAATCAAGGGGAGTGTGTTGGCGGATCAGGCCGTGGATGATTACCAATCCATGAATTTCGAGTTCCCGGACGAGAACATCATGTTGGTTCGTTGGGTAATGGCATTGGCACCATGATCATATCTCTTGAAGGCTGTCATAATCCATTCACCGCCCGACTATGTTTTAACTGCACCAACAATATGGCGGAGTATGAAGCATGCATCCTAGGTCTTCGAGCTGCTATTGACCTGAGGATTAAGTTCTTGAGTGTATTCGGAGATTCTGCTCTAGTGATCAGTCAGATCAAAGGCGAGTGGGATAAGAAGCACCCAAATCTTATTCCTTACAATGAGTATGTATTGACGTTGCTCCCACACTTTGAGGAGATAACCTTCGAACACTTCCCCAGAGAAGAGAATCAGTTAGCGGACGCGCTAGCTACCATGTCTTCTATGTTCAAAGTCAGGTGAGACAATGAAGCTCCCCAAATTACCATTGAGAGGTTGGACGAACCTGCATATTGCTGTGACATCGAGACAGAAGAGGTAGAAGATAAACCCTGGTTTCATAAGGTAAAGAGGTATCTTGAGGCTCAGGAATACCCCGAGGGTGCATTTGTTAATGATAAGAAGTCCCTGAGGAGATTCGCGGCGAAGTTCTTCATCAGTAATGGTATCCTTTACAAGTGCAACCATGACTCAACCTTACTGCGATGTGTGGACAAAAGTGACGCAGAAAGGATCACGGCAGAATTACATGAAGGTACTTTCGGAACTCATTCCATTGGACATACCATGGAAAAGAAAATCCTACGGGCAAGATATTATTGGTCTACTATGGAAGCCGATTGTTATTATCATTCTCGGACTTGTCATAAGTGCCTAGTCTACGCTGATAAGGTGCATGTACCTCCAGTTCCGCTGAACGTCTTGACAGCTCCTTGGCCTTTTGCAATGTGGGGCATTGATATGATCGGCGAGATCAAACCTACTATATCTAACGGGCATCATTTCATTTTGGTAGCTATCGATTATTTCATAAAGTGGGTTGAGGCAGCTTCCTTTGCTACAGTAACCAAGAACGTCATGGCGCGGTTCATTCGACACAATTTGATTTGTCGATACGGTGTACCAGAGAGTATCATCACGGACAATGGTACAAATCTCAACAACACAATGATCACTGAGCTCTGCAAACAGTTTAAGATACAGAATCACAACTCTTCTCCTTACCGGCCGAAGATGAATGGGGTTGTTGAAGTAGCTAATAATAATATCAAGAAGTTTGTGCAGAAGATGACGGTGACATACAAAGACTGGCACAAGATGCTACCGTTCGCTCTTCATGGGTACCGTACCTCGGCGCGGACTTCAACAGGGGCAACACCCTACTCTTTGGTGTATGGCATGGAGGCAGTCTTACACATTGAAGTCCAGATACCCTCTCTTTGGATTATGAAGGATGCATGTTTGAGCGAGGACGATTGGATCCAGACCCGGCTTGATCAGCTGAACTTAATCGATGAAAAGAGACTTACTTCTATTTGTCATGGTCAGACGTATCAAAAGCGGATGATTAAGGCATTTAACAAGAAAGTCAGACGACAATAGTATCAAGTCGGGGATCTGGTGATCAAACGCATCATACTGCCGCAAAGTGATCCCAGGGGCAAATGGACCCCTACGTACGAAGGGCCATTTGTGGTTAAGAACATTTTCTAAGGAGGAGCTATGATTCTAACCACCATGGATGGTGACGACCTTCCTCGCCCCGTCAATACAGACATAGTGAAAAAAATACTACGCATAATCAAAGACCCGCTAGGTTGACGGGCCTAGGCAAAAATAAGGGCTTCCCGGCGAACCAAAAGTGTTCGGGCAAAAATAAGGGATGAAAATGAAAAACTTTACACCCGGAAAGTCGGAAATTTGAAAAGAAGGCTTGGGCAAAAAGGGTATCTCGGTGGACTGAAAACCCGAAAGGGCGGTCCAGGAAAAAATTAGGGATCAAAGCGTAACACTATGTCTCATTGGATCATCTTGCAACCATACTTCGGTATCGACTATCAAGCTTGGACGCCGCCAATCAATCTAATCTACCTTCGACCAAGTAGCAAAGTGATGAGACGCTCGAAGATATAAAGGCAATAGCAGAGTTAGAACCCAGTGGGATTGTTCACATAGCTGTTTTTCTTTCTTTTACAAAAATTGTATAGATTCTATTTTTCGGCGGTGTTCTCTTACTAGGACGTCAGCCTCTTGTACAAAACGCTTGTTACAGGCCAACTTCAAAATCAATACAATTCATTTTACAACAAATTTCAAAATTGTTTTTCTTTTCCTATTTTGTTTTGCAACGACGTCCAATGATTCATTTTTTATATATGCATTTGAAAATAATTGTTGCTCATAAATATTTACATACGAAACAAAAGACAATTGCTCATAATTCAAGGAACAGGGGCAAACAAGAAATGTCCAAACCTTATAGTTGTTCTACCCACCAGGTACAGGGATAGACCCAACTTGAGAAAATGACTAAAATTATATACACTTCCGGCAGAGTAAGAAATACCCAAAAATCGTGATGTTAGTTCTCCCCAAGCAAAGTTCATCTATCACCAACACTGGAAGACTATCCCCAGTGGAGTTTATTTCTTCCACAAGCAGAAACTCAATCCCCAACAGAGTTTATCATCGCCAGCAACAGTAATTCATCCCCAGCCGAGGTTATTTCTCCACATTAGCAGATCTTCTAGCAGAGTATCTCTTCCCCACAGAGTCATTCTCTCGCCAGTTTATTCTCCAGCAAAGTTATTCTCCACCTGTTTATTCTCCAATCATCTTCGATCATTATCCCCAGCGAGAATGAAGAATTCAACTCCTTGCACTCTCCAGCAGCAGTCCGGGATTTATTTTCCCCAGTTAGAGAATATCATAAAAACATTGTATATCCATACATCATGACATGTGCATAAGCATCATAACAGCATAATCTCATTTATTTTGAGAACATCATTTCTCAATACATTTCATACATCATGACATTACATACGACTGACCCTTTACCTTTCAGGAAAAGATACAATCAAATTCTCACATAGTTCAAGCTATGAAGCCCGGGTACGACCGGATAGTATCTTAATTTCTCCATCATATTGTGAAGCCCGGAGAACGACCGAATAACAGTATCAGAATAGCGTGAAGCCTGGATTCGACCAGATAGTGGCATCTCTCAAAAATAAGCTATGAAACCCGGATTCGACCGGATAATATTTTAATCCCCAGCAAGTTATTATGAAGCCTGGATTTCGACCAGATAGCAGTACAAGGATACCATGAAGCCTGGATTCGACCAGATAGTGGTATATCATAAACACAAGCCGCGAAGCCTGGAAATCAACCGGATAACAGCTTAACAAGTTATTGTGAAGCCTGGATTACGACCAGATAACAATACAAGACCATGAAGCCTGGACTCGACCAGATAATGGTAGAAGATGTTGTGAAGCCTGGATTACGACCAGATAGAAGCCAAGAATACTACGAAGCCTGGAGTCGACCAGATAGTAGTATATCTTTAATGCAAGTTATGAAGCCCGGGTTCGACCGGATAATATCTTGATTTCTCCAAACACTATGAAGCCTGGACTCGACCAGATAATGGTATGAGACATCGTGAAGCCTGGGTTACGACCAGATAGTGATAAAAGACACTGAAGCCTGTGATTACGACCAGATAACAGTAAGGGACACTGCGAATCTTGGATTTAGACCAAATAGCAGTCTACCCAGCCAATTACTATGAAGCCCGGAGTCGACCGGATATTAGTAGGCCTTAAAATCAAATGGAAGCCCGGATGCGACTGGATAACCACTTGATTTCTTCTGAAGCCTGGATTTCGACCAGATAATAAGTAAGGTATTGTGAAGCCTGGATTCGACCAGATAGCAGTACAGGACACCATGAAGCCTGGATTCGACCAGATAATGGTATGAAACATCGTGAAGCCTGGATTACAACCAGATAGTGGTACAAGACACTGTGAAGCTTGGATTTCGACCAAATAGCAGTTTACCTGGACAATTACTAAGAAGCCCGGAGTCGACCGAATATTAGTGTGCCCTAAATTCAAGTTAAAGCCCGGGTGCAACCGGATAACAACTTAATTCCTTCTGAAGCCTGGAGAACGACCATATAAGAATTGAGAAATTGCGAAGCCTGGATTACGACCGGATAGCAAGTTTAATCTCATCTCCCCAGTAAGTCACTGTAAAGCCTGGAGCACGACCAGATAGCAGTCAATCTTATCACTATGAAGCCTAGATCACAACCAGATATTAGTTCATTTTCACCCCTTCGACTAAGAGACGATTCCCCAATAGAATAATGGATGACCGAAGCTCCTAAAATTCAACTTTTTCTCAAGACAGAGATCAACATTCCCCAACAAAATCTTCCTCAACAATAGGTATACGGGCTCTCACTAAGGAATCTCTTAGGCGATTGACACTCCTTCGGATGGCATCTTTAACCCAAATTCCATCATCAATTTCCAAATGGCATCCATAAGCCCATTTCCAACATCACTAGACAAATACCACTTCATGCGAGTGCAAATTTCTGGGCACTTTAGTGTTAAATCATCTTCAACCTTCAGATCACGAAAGGCAGACAAGCCAATCTACATCCTCAGGTTTAAGAAGATTGAACAGGGGCAGCTATTGTACCCCAAAATTTTCCCTCCCATATTTCTCAATACATTTCAAAGTGAGGTCCTCAAATTGCTCAAGGAAGTCTAAGGGTTGACCAGACAAACTCTCTCCTAAGGCAGTCTACCTCAAATTAGGGTTTCATGTTGCATCAAGATACTTGAGTCCAAGGGATCCCAAATGCTCACTATTCTCCTAATATGTTTTCAAGATCATTAATGACAAGTTTCAAGCCTTGCATAGAAAGTTTTCTAAGTCAATTGCTCAAAGGCCTGAAAATCGACTATGCTAGGGCAAAAGTCAACTGTGGCCCACATACAGTCAAACTTCAAGATTTTTGGTCAACATCCTCATTTTGAAGTACTATTCATCATTTGATCAAGGGTTCATCATGATTCCTCAATAATTGCTCACAATTCATCAAAACCCAAAAGTTGCTAAATTATGGTTTTATAGGAAAAGTCAACAAAACTTTGACCAAGCATAACTTTCTCATACTTTATTATAAATAACCCATCCAAAGATCATTTTGAATAGGATGCAATTCCATGCAATTCATCTTCATCTCCCAAGTTCAAAATATGCACTCACAAGAAGTTATGAATTTGGACATTATAGGTCATTTTGAAAAGTCAACAAAAACACCTTTTTTGTCAAAGCTTCATACATGAACATGGAAGACTCAATTGAGATTAGAACAAAAAGGTTGCTTAGAGGACATCTCAAGCTTTCTAAAAAGTCCAAGAACACCTTCATAGAGTCAAAATTGAAGAAGTTATGCATTGGTGAAGTTAACCTTTTTTGCAAAATTGCCAAAAGTCAAAAGTGCCTCAAATTACAATTTTGGTCAAATGGGCCCAACTTTTTGTGCTTGTCTTGAGTATGATCCACGAACCATGATCCTTTCCACTTGCCTTTATTTTATTTTTTCCATATATTTTGATTTTTATTTCAATTAAATCAAATTAAATCAAAATAAAATCATGGAAATATCAAAATCATTTAAACTTTGATATTTTGTGCATATTTCAGGTCTCTTATACAGCTAGCAAGGGAATCAAATCGTGCAAGTCATGTTTGTACACCAAAAGGTTGATTTTCTCTTGTTTTGGAAAGATTGGATACAAGTGTGAATCAAGGATCAAATCTTCATAATTACAAAGATTGGATGGACATTTGTAAACCTAATTCACTCAATGATATATATTGGACAAATTCAGATAAAAAGGACAAGGGTTGGAGGCGTGTAGAGTGAAGAACAAACTTGGAAAAACTCAAGAAAAATAGCAATCTGTTTTCATAGTTCCAAGCATTTTCAAGACTCCCAAGCTATCTCATTCGCTTCCTGGGTGTGCAAGGAGTCTATACCAATCAATAACAAGTGTTTTCGTGCCCAGAATCTGGTTCCGCGACCCCCACGGTTTGTCATTATTTTCAAAATCGTATCTCTTTATTCTTGCATCTTTATCATATTTCTATGACATATTTGTAATCCTTAACATGTTTGCAAGCTAATGGTAACGATTAATTTCATTTTTGTTAGCTATACTAAAATGCACCATGGCTAGGGTTTTCTGGTTTGTTTTAGGGTTTTTGAGTGCAGGTAAAATTGGCCCAAAAGAGGGATGCTATGGTGTTCACAAGGTCAAGGCGAGTTGATCTGTATCATTAGTTTTGATTTATTGTGCCTGTGTGAGATTTTGAAAATTGCACGGGTTATAGCTAAAGACTTATGTCTGTAGGTAAAAGTCCCTGACTTTTACCAACAGAGAGGGGAAGAAGAAGGTGGCGTGGCACCACCCCATTTGCCCATTTGAAATTCACGCGCTATATAATTCTTAATTTTCTTTTTTTAATATAACGTTTATTTGTTATATGATATACAACAAAGTGTGCTAGTAGAGTTGGTATGGAGGCATGTGGATAAGGCTATAAGACCTGGGTTCGATCCCCAGGTCCCCTTGTTTCTTCAATATATTTTTTCTATGCATAATTCCATGTGCAGGTTCCCAGAGCATCCACCATATGCCATCAGCTTGCAACCACTGGATCTAAAGCAGATCAAATCCAACGCTTGACATGTGAGGGTCTACCAAAGGCCCCAGTCAACGTGCAACATTGGAACCAGGAGGGTCAACGTGGACCAAGATTTTGGGTCCAGAATTGCTTATTGGCACCCCCCTTAATTGTTGATCACTAGGCCCATATTCTTATTCTTTTTTCTTTTATATTTTCTTTTAATTATTTTAATTAATTATTTCTCTCACAAATTTAATTCTTTTTTTATAAAAAAAAACTCATAAAAATTATTTTCATCAAATTAGATTTAGTTTTTTACCTTTTATCAAAAATTAATTTAGTCTCAAAATAACAAAAATACAAAATAGGTCAAAATTAATTAATTTTCTTAATTTTAATTAATTAGAAATTAGGTTTGTATTTATTCATTAAAACCTTATTTTCTTAAAAATAATCAAAACAACAAAAAGTAATCTTTCTTGTAATTAGGTTTAGACGGGGTCAAAACCCTAATTCTTTTCTCGTTCTCGATTCATCGCGTGTTTATTTATTTTTTACAATATTAATGTAACTGCTCATGGGATGTAATAGTTTAATTAGGACTTTTTTCGTTTATTTATCGTTTTACGGGTTTTTGGCTATGTAATTAATCCCACTCCCCGAAGCCTTGTAATCGCTTAGCTTTATTTCTCGCATTTTAATTTTCGCAAATGTTAACTGTTAGATGTATGATAATAGGGTTGCACGACAAGAATGTATGTTAATTTTAAAATGGTTAGCAAACACTAAATGTGCAAAGATAATAACTTTAAATCAAATCACTCGCACATGCGCACTCCTAGGGTATATTCTCACTTCGGTTGCCTTCGGTAAACGATCATTAAGTATAGGGTATTTTAGTGGTCACTCTCTTGTCTAAATAAAGTTCAAATGTCCCGTTCGGAAATGTTGCCTCAGAAAGGTTGCCTCAGAAATGTTGCCTCGAATATGATCTTAAGACATTAGGGTTATTACTAAGACGTCCTAACGTTGCTTTAGTGATCGTACGTCCCTTTCAAATTGACCCTTACAACTCCAACGATGGTGCTACCTACTCACTAATAGCAGGATAACATTGTCTAAAGGAAACAAGAACATAACCATTCTTTTTTCGAGTAGGTAGATGTTGTTAGGTACTTGCTCAAAGCAAATTTTTCTACACTTACACTCTTTTCAAACTAAGGTTTCAAAAACACTTCGTAACACTCTTGAAGACAGAAGCAAGGGTTAAAACGAAGTAAAACAAAAAAAAAATTCAAACACACAAACAAAGAAGAAATTTTTAAAATGATGAGCAAGTACCTAAGAGCCCATAGAAAACTACAGATAGAAAGGGTGCTAATACCTTCCCTTTCTTTAATCTACCCCTCGTACTCAGAATATCTCGAAAAAGGAATTTTTCTGTGCTTTTTTCCTTTCCAGTTTAGATAAAATAAAAGTCGGTGGCGACTCTTGCTTACCGCGACATTTTGCGAATACAAATGCAAATTGCAAACCAGCATTTTCCTAAAACAGTCTGGTTCTGCCACTTTATCACAAGTAGCAAGTCTCTTTATTTGAGACAACTTATATATTACACTTTTCGGGCGGAGTGCCTTAGTTAAAGAAGAAGTTGAGACCCGTTCTAGGAGAAACGCCAGAATTTTGGGGAAAACTTGTTATCTTTTTTCTACCTTCAGTGAATGTTGGTAGTTCACCGTCAATGAACGTCGGTGCTATGCTATTTTCTCTTACTACCTTCAGTGAAAGTTGGTAGTTCACCATCCGTGAAAGTTGGTGATTGTTATCTTTTTGCTACCTTCAGTGAACAATGGTAGTTCACCATTAGTGAACATCGATGCTATGATATTCTCTCTTACTACCTTCAGTGAAAGTTGCTCGTTCACCATCAGTGAAAGTTGGTGATTGTTATCTTTTTGCTACCTTCAGTGAACATTGGTAGTTCACCGTCAGTGAACTTCGGTGCTATGATATTTTCTCTTACTACCTTCAGTGAAAGTTGGTAGTTCACCATCAGTGAAAGTTGGTGATTGTTATCTTTTTGCTACCTTCAGTGAACGTTGGTAGTTCACCGTCAGTGAACGCCAGTGCTATGATATTTTATCTTACTACCTTTAGTGAAACTTGGTAGTTCACCATCAATGAAAGTTGGTGATTGTCATCTTTTTGCTACCTTCAGTGAACGTGGGTAGTTCACCGTCAGTGAACGTTGGTGCTATGATATTTATTTTCCTTCTACCTTTAGTTAAAGTTGGTGATTGTTATCTTTTTTATACCTTCAATGAATGTTGGTAGTTCACTATCAGTGAACATCGGTGCTATGATATTTTCTCTTACTACCTTCAGTGAAAGTTGGTAGTTCACCATTAGTGAAAGTTGGTGATTGTCATCTTTTTGCTACCTTCAGGGAACATTGGTAGTTCACCATCAATGAACATCGGAGCTATGATATTTCTTTTCTCTCTACCTTCAGTGAAAGTTGGTAGTTCATCATCAGTGAACGTCGATGTTTGTCTCTCTACCTTCAGTAAATGTTGGTAGCTCACTGTCATTGAATGTTGGTGTTGTTATTATTTTCTCTTTCTACCTTCAGTGAACGTTGGTAGTTTCGCCTTCAGTAAAAGTTGGTGTATTTTTTGAATTTTTACCATCCTCTATGAGTTGGGTCTTTTTGATTCAACAGTGATTAATTTTCCTTGTATGGTTTCTCTTTTGATCCATATTTCCTTTGCTACATCCTCAGTGGTGATTTGCATACCTTTGAAGTTGTTCATATGCATTCATACTAATAAGCATTACATGGCATCTTAGGGCCAAAAATAGGGTTTGTTTTATATTTAAGTATCTTCGATCGCGTCGACACGAAGATTTTTAACCTTTGTATCTCCGGATAGAAGAAACTTAAATAAGGGAAGCTGTTGTACCCTAATTTTTGCCCCTAAGATCCCTTCATCATACCATATTGATTCAATCACAACAAGATCACATTAGGGCTTTTGGTTCTCCTCCCTATCTTTAACTTTTCTCTTTGAAGAATTACCAAGCACCTTGACTTTTTTTTTCTTTTGTGATTATGCATGATTTGTTTTGAATTTCCTTTTAACTAATAAAATGCAAGGTTTGTTTGTCTTACTTGTTAATAATGTAGGTAAAGGCAAGGTGGATTGGCAAGTGGATCCATGGGTTCATGAGTTTATTTCCATGCCCTAGTCAATAAAGCTTGAAAAATTCAAACCTCACCATTGAAGTTGTTTTGGAAGAAATGGCATGGGAAGGTTTATTTTGGTTTACCACATTTCAAAATTATCAAGATTGATTCAAAAGTACAAGGGGTTGATTGAAGAAGTTGTCATGGTTGGACAAGGCCTTATTCCCATTGGTCACAAGTGCATATTTCTCTCAATTCTCAAGATATGGAAGTGGTTTTTGTTGCTATGAGTTCACATTGTCATCCTCAAAAACTCCTATTTACAAAGCAAAAGTGTTGGTACAAGAAGGTTGTTCAAAATTGTCAAAGTTCCTCAAAGCATTTTCTTGATCTAGGAGCTAGGGTTTTGAACTTCAAAGAAGTATATCTTGCTCATCTTTTGGTATTTTTGAGTGATTCCAAAAACATCCTTCTCTTAAAAGGGTTATTGACAAATCACTTTAAAAGTTTCAAGGAGTTTTCATGTGGAAGAAACTTGATGATAAAGAAAGATTACAAGTCCTCTAGATGAATCCCCAATTTCCCATGTGTGACTTCAAATGATCACAACATGGTCAATTTTTATCACCTTGAGCCTACTCTTTTTATATAATGATCTTGAGGATGTGAAATTTATTCCTTCTTTTATGTGAAAAGTGAGAAAATGGATGGAAGATGCCCTAAGGGTACGAAAGATTATAGGTCATTTCATGATTTTTTGCCAACTTCAACAATTCATAACACTCTCAATTTTTTGATATTTTGAATGGTTCAAGTTTCAAAATGTCATTCAGGAGGTCTAATTCATGCCATATTTTTTGGCAAAGAGCAAATTCCAAGAGGAAGGCCATGTTTGGATGCAAAATATTATAGGTCACTTTTGAAGAAAAATTTGAAAAATTTCTAAGTATGGAAAATCTACTTCTTTTTCCCAACTTTGACTTATTGCAACTTTCAGCTCAAACATCCATTTGATTCCATTATTTTCCCATTGCAAAGCTTGTAACCTCATCTTTCTAAAGCTTGAAGAATAATGCCCTAAGACCCCTTGAGCTGAGAATTCTGTTGATTTGAACTTGGTAACTTGAAACTAAAGTTTCTTCAAAAGTCAAAATTTGAAATCCTCGACGTAGCTTCTAAACACATTTTTTGCGCGTTTTTTCTTCTAAACATGTTTAGTGAACTTCCAGAAGGGATTAGCATAGAAAAACGCACGTTTTGGATGAGTTTTGATCAAAATAGAAGTTACGCTTTTCTTGTTTGCAACTTCACACAATTTCCCTCCAAACTTCATCGTTTCACACGCTTGAACATTCCATTTGATTCCCTATAAATAAAGGGTCATACCTCATTCATTCCTCAAGCTTGAACAGCCAAAATCACACTGGCAAACATGTTCCATAACTCACTTTTCTGAAACTTCGAAATCATTGTTCAAGCCTTTTTCAATCCATTTTTTCTATCAATTCATCTTCCTTGATCTTCCCTGAAACTAACCATACAATTACCTTCAAGAATCGTGACCTATATTGATCCACAGAAGTCTAGTTTCAGAGCTCTACAACTCAATTTCAATAGGTAGATTTCTCCATCAATTCTTCCAAACTTTGATATCATTGTGAAGCTCTCATTGCCCTAGTTCTAGTTGCAACAGTTGTTTTTAACTGGAAGCACGTTTTGACCATGAAATTTCAAATCCCTTTTCAAAACTTCTCTTTCAAATTGCTTGAGCTATAGTTTATATAAATTTTTCGCGAAGGTTTGGTTGTCTTTGTCTTGATGAGACAAAGAGAATGGCATAGGTATGAGCTTCTGATTTTACAGTTCGAGAGACCTGCAATTCAAGTTGGCTGGAGTTTGAAGATGACCAACGTGTCATCTTGCAACTAATGATGGCGTGCCATTTATTTTTTTTGAAAATCTGATTTTACATTTGATTCAGTGCTTTATTCACTAAAGTTCATAACATGGATAGCGGGCCAGGTCCACTTGATATGTTTACTAATGCATTTTAACAATGATCAGATGACTCATATTTTTTTGGTTTTATATTTTATTTTCTGACTTTTATTTTAATTGATTTAAATTTCAAAAAATCATAGAAAAATCATTTAGTCCAAAAAATCTGAAAAAATTATGACAAATATTTTTTATTTTTCTCTTTCTGACTTTTATTTTTTTACAATTTTATTTTGTGTTTTGATATTTTTTTATAAATTTTCACTTTATTTGAATTGTTTTAAATGTTTAAAAATACTTTTATGCATTTTTAAATTCTGAAAAAAAATATGGGATGATCCAATGATATTGTGTCAAATATTGGTGACCTCATTTATTTTTTATTTCTTAGTTTGTTATTTTTTTATCATTTTTGGTTTATTTTAATCATTACTTTTAATTTTAAAAATAGTTTCTGACTTTAAAAAAATAACCAAAATTCTTATAAAAATATTTGAGTTCATTTCTGATTTTTCTATGGTCTTACTTCATATTTCTTGATTAATTTGAACATAGTTGATATTTTTATCTTTTATTTCTCTTTTAAAACATTTTAAAACCCTTTTTAATATATATATTAAATGCAATATTATTTTGTGATTATTTTATGGCTGATCTTGGGTTGCATTTTGATCATGAACTTTATTAACATCATTGGATCTATGGTGTTGAGTCTAACTCCATAAAAATGGATGAATGATTTTAATAATAGTTTGATTAAATTTTAATTCAAATGTGGTTTGTATATTCTTTCGTGCCCCTCTTCATCTTGTCCCTTTCTTATTGAACTAAGTGTTATTGGAGCATGATCTCTATATCATGTCTCAAAATAAATGGTACATAGATTGCTATTGACCGACCTCAAAATAGGCGCGACTTCTATATAAGTCCACTTACGATTGCTTAACATAGTGCTAAATTTTGTCTCGATTCGAATAAATGATTATTCGTGGCCCAAACCTATGTTTTCAAGCCCAAGTATGTTAATTTGATCTCTTTGATCCAATGACCTTGAGATTCATTGTGTAGTTGCTTTGGTTCTACCAATCTTCTGATGGATCTTCATTAATTTTGGTCAACGCGGATCACTTAAATATCATTGATCATTATATGGTACTTTTGAGGATTCCAAAGTGGATGATATACTTGACAAAGAGCAAATGCAAATTGTTGTATGGAGGCTTTGGTTCTACCAATCATTTAATGAGTTCCAAATGCAAGTTTCAAGATGGTCATCCAACTAACCACTAATAATTGACTTTATTTTGTGTTTTTATTTTATGCACTTTTATTTTATACACCATTTACTTTTAGCATTTACATTTCATGCTATTTTCATCTTTGCCCACTTGAGCATTTACTTTTATGTCATTTTATTTTTCTCACTTGAGCTTTTCTTTTCTTTTTCAAGATACCTAATTGTGATACGGTGGGAGAACTGACTTGAAGATTTTGCGTTTGATCGCAAATGTTGCGGTTAGCAAGAGTCGTCACCGGCTTTTCTTTTATCCAAAAGGAAAGGTGAAAAAGCATAGGAAAAACCTTTGAGATTATTTCTTGAGTTCGGGGGGTAGATTACGAAAAGGGAAGGTAATAGCACCATTTTCATCCATGGTTTTCCATGGGCTCTTAGTTACTTGCTAGATCACTTACTTTTGTTTGAAATTGTGCTTTGTGTGGTTTTTAAAAGTATTTTGTAAAGAGGCCATTGTTTAGGCAATCTTTGTTATGATTCTTCTTTGTAAGAATGTATACAAATATGTTTGATATTTTGAAAATGTTTTCAAGTTTGTAAGATGTTTGAAAGTGTAGGTGTTTGTTTTGAAAATAGCAAGGATGTTTTGTTTGAAATTGAGCAAGTAATTAGGATCATTCTACCTACTCAAAAGTCTTTCTTGTTCATTTTCTTTTCCTTTGATATTGTTATCTTACCATTGATTTGGTAAGTAACCCTATCTTTGAATGTAAACGGGACAGGCGTGGGTCATTGTATAACCATGATTAGCAATGTTGCAAGGTACCATAGAATTCTCTTTTAGGGACCAAGATCATTTTAAAGGCAACTTAGATAGCGTCATCGAGGGACTGTGATCTTATATTTGCTTGTTTTTGCTAAGATACCTCACATGCGTAATATGGTCATTTTGTAAAGGCATCCAAGTGGATTTACCCTAGGGGGTACTTGTGTGCGAGTGTATTGTTTTCATGCTTGATTTTGTCTTGATTAGGGTTTGCTAAGCATTGATTTTAATCTTTCCATACAAACCCTAATTACTAGCATTTGTATATAAAGCAATAAATTTCGAATTTTAAAGTTACTACGCTATTACAATACTTGTGGGAGGGGGTTATAAATTGTAAATGGGGATTGCAAGAATATAAACCTAATTAATCTATTACAACCAAATTAAATTTGTACAAGAATTGAAATAAATAATGCACAAGATGAATAAATGTATAAGAATGCAAATGTGAAGAAAATGGATATTCTTGGATTTTTTAGGAAAGGGTATTTTGTTTTAACCTAATTAATTAAAGGAAAATAATGAATTAAAATAATAAAAGTAAACCTAATTTACTAAGAAAAGAAATTAATAAAACCCTAATTCATTAATTGATTAAAAGAAAATAAGTTTAAGAAAAGTATTTTTTTGGTATTTTTGTCTTGAAAATAATTTATAGTATTATAAAATATTTTTGGCCTTTTTTATATTAAAATAATATATTTTAATTAGTGTAAAAAGAAAATAAATAATAACCTAGTTTTAATTAAATTTACAAGAAAAATTAGTAAAATAAATAAAGTATTAAATAAAAATAATTTTTATGAGAAAAAATAAATAATTATGTCAAAATGAAAATCTAATATTTTTGTATTTTTCTATGATTTTTTTAATGTTAGAAAATATATTAAGAAAATAAATAAAATAAAAATAAGAAGAGAAAATAAAACTGGGCCAGGGGTGCAAATAGTTCACAGGGGGGTTAGAAAGTGAAAACAAAAACAAAGGCCCAAAGATGAAGCCCAGCGCTTGCAAAAAAAGGGAAAGTCAGAATGCAAAAATATGAAAAATCAAAAGGGTACCACTGAGGCTTGAACCCAGGTCCCCAAGGTTACAGGCGCGCGCTTCTACCACCGGGGTGGCTATACATCCGTTAACATAAGAAAAACAATAAATATATTATACAAAACGCGCCCTGATTTACACTTCAACTTCAACCTCCAGTCAGACCAACTGTAACTTGTTCATCTATCATCAAAAATGAAAATTGTAAACATGAAACTTGTAGCAAATTTCCTCACAGTTTCAGAAATGTAAAGCATTAAAATTATAGATCAAAGCTAAGCATGAATTTCATTGGTCCTAATATGAACCCTAAAAATCTCAAAAAACTTCAATCTTAAAATTCTCTAAGCTCAAGTAAAATTAATGGAAACTATGGACATGGTTAGCTTTAGGGAAATGATATCTACATGTTTTGTTCACAAATAAATCATTGATGATGCATGTATGAGAAGTTCCAAAGTTATAAAACTTACCTTGCAAGAGGGTATCAGGTTTGATGTTTGAGCAGCTTTCAAGGAGTTCTAATGGTTGGGTTAGCTTCCTCAAGTTCCCAGGAAGCTAATGGAATGCTTAGCTTGAGCTGAAAGGGCCTGAGGAGTTCTAGAGAAGTCCAAGTGCAAAGCTCTATTTTTGAAAATGGTGAATGATCATGGAGGTGTTACAGTGATGCTGTAGGTGTTGGGATTATTTGCGTATGTTGTTTAGAAGCTTTTGAAAACAAAAGGCCAAGAAACGCACAAGTAGATTTGCAGATTGGCTTCAAAACTCGGAAATGACAAGTTTTGAAGTGTTTTTAGTGATTCTGAGTTCTAGGTCTTTTCAGGGCTTAAGCCTTCGTCCATTTTGTGGCAAAGGGTTTGTATATCTATAAGAAAAAGGTCTTGAGTGCATTGGACAATCAGAAGTACAAGTTTTAAGCTTTTGGCTAGGTTACTTGATTTTGAAGAAAAGAGGGAAACCAAGTTTCAATGTGAGGTACAAGCATGGGCTGAGTGATTGTAAGTGTCTAAACCATTTCTCATGAGTTATAGGACTTGTGTGATCAAAAGAGAACAAGTGCAAGGCTCAAGAACAAGTTTTGTGCAAAAAGGCACTTTATCAAAATGGCAATGTACACTTTCTTCCAAAAATGGCTATGAAGCATGTCCATGCATTGAATGCTTGAAATGAGACCTCTAACAGCTGTGAAAGAAATTAATTATAGAGTGCCTAACAAGTTTGAGGCCTGCAAAGTAGAGTTTATGCAGCATAACTTTGAATTTGAATTTTGTTCATCACAAAATGCCTTGTAATTCAAGTGATAAAACCCTAACTTCATCTCTTCGATTCTCTCTACTAAAAAATGATCTCAAGGAGTTCTTGGAAATTTTGGAAAGCTTGCAATGTACTCTACAACCAATTTTTGAATTTATTTTTAAGATTCCCCTTGGAACTATATGAAAAACTGCCATGAAGTTGGGTCAAAATCCTGACTAAATTAGGGCAAAATTTCACTAAGTGTTTTGTTTCATGACCACATGTTCTGAAAATTATAACTTGAGATCCAAGAACTTTTCGAAGGAGTTGTGTAACGCAAAGTAGTAGATTTCATATAGATCTACAACTTTCATATTGGAAGTTTCTCTTTAAGCATCTTGCATCATGGTGAAAAATTTGTTCAAAGTTGTGAAAAAACATGAAAGTTTCAACACTTAGAAAAATTTATAAGTTTGAAAACTTTGACTTTTCAAAATGAAATCTTGACTTTTTGATTTCTTGATGAATAAGTTCCATATTTTGACATGTTTTGATGAATTGTGATCTTGGCATTTTATTTTGACCAAAAAGTCAAAGTTTGACTTTTCAGTATACAATTGACTTTTGATTAGTTGACTGAAAATTCATCTGTCAATCCATTGGACTTGAGCAATATTCTGAGCCATGTTATTAGGTTAAAATGATGCAATTGGACTCTTGAGATCATACTTTAAACCAATTGATCATTTGTTAGGTCAAAAATCAGAAATTACCCTTTCCAATCAAAACCCTAATTTTGACCATTTTGCCCTTTTGAAGATTTGATCAAATTTCTTGAGGAATTATGGTCCAAACTTGATCAAATGATACATATGAGTTAAAAATGTTTATCTGGATCAAAAATTATGAAGTTTGACTGTAAATTGGCCATAGTTGACTTTTTCCCCAATACAGTTGATTTTTAGGTCAACTGCTCAATTGATTGAGCAAAAGTGTGATCCAAGGCTTGAAACTTGACATGAGTGATCTTGAGGGTCCATAATGATCCATGAAATTCATATGAAGCATTTAAAGTTCAATTATCCTTATGCAATCTCAAACCCTAATTTGGTCATCAGTGCTTAAGGAGATGTCTTGAGTTGATCAATCCTAGTGCCGTTTTGAACCAAGAGAGATCTTTGTGAGAAAATAATTGATAAGTGAGAGGGAAAATTTTGGGGTAAAACAGCTTCCCCTGTTCAATATTCATAAACCTGAAGAGTTAGATTGGCGGATTTTCCATTCGTGACTTGAAGAGGATTGGACACTAAAGTGCCTAGAAATTTAAACTCGAGGATGTGATGGTTGATGGTATAGGGAATGGGATTAAAGATGCCATTTGGAGAGAAGATGAGAAGTTGTCGGAGATGGGATTGAAGATGCCATCCAAAATGATTGTCGGACTGTATCTAAAAGAGAATCTTAATGAGTATCAAAATGGCGTCCGTGTCTGGAGCGTATCTGTACTGTATCTGAGAGTTGAATCTGAATGAGTATCAGAATGGAGTGTGTGTCTAGAGCGTATCTGAACTGTATCTGAAAGTTGAATCTTAATGAGTATCAGGATGGCATCCGTGTCTGGAGCGTATCTGAACTGTATCTGAGAGCGGAATGAGTTTCAAGATGGCATCTGTGTCTGGAGCATATCTGAACTATATCTGAAGGTTGAATCTGAATGAGTATCAGAATGGCATCTGTGTCTGGAGCGTATATGAACTGTATCTGAAGGTTGAATCTAAATGAGTATCAGAAAGGCATCCGTGTCTAGAGCGTATCTGAATTGTATCTGAAAGTTGAATCTGAATGAGTATCAGGATGGCATCCTTGTCTGGAGCGTATTTGAACTGTATCTGAGAGTTGAATGAGTTTCAGGATGGCATCCGTGTCTAGAGCATATCTAAACTGTATCTGAAGGTTGAATCTGAATGAGTATCAGAATGGCATCCATGTCTGGAGCGTATCTGAACTGTATCTGAAGGTTGAATCTGAATGAGTATCTGAAAGGCATCCGTCTTTCGAGCGTATCTGAACTGTATCTGAGAGTTAAATGAGTTTCAGGATGGAATCCGTGTTTGGAGCGTATCTGAACTGTATCTGAAGGTTGAATCTGAATGAGTATCAGAATGGCATCCGTGTCTGGAGCGTATCTGAACTGTATCTGAAGGTTGAATCTGAATGAGTATCAGAAAGGCATCCGTGTATGGAGCATATCTGAACTGTATCTGAAGAAGCCTTTGAACATTGTTAATGGTAGCTATTTATTAACCTTATCCTGAAAAGGGTAAAATGTTAGCTAAAATTCAAAATCATGTTGTATAAAATGTAAGGTATAATGCATTCGTATTATCAATGTTCATGATATATGGATGCAATGTATGCGCATGTGAGTGAAATCTGTTGCACTGCTGGTTGGATTGGGGAAAATAAATCCCTGATTACTGCTAAGGATATGGAGTGTAAGTCTTCATGTTGTGAAGTTGAAGTGTTGATGAATTTCCTTTTAGATAAATAAACTCTGTTGTAAGGGAAATGTCGTGTATTGCTTGTAAACTCCTGTTGGGAAATCCTGAGAAATTTGGTGACTTCTACCGGTGGATTGATAACTGGAAGTTTTGTTCCGCTGGGGATTAAACTGTACACTGTGGGGATTTCATGGAAATAGCTTAGAGAGATTTCCCTATTTCTTAAAGCCATTAGTGATCGTCTTTCTATTTTGTTCATTTGTAAACAGTAGTTACGTTCAAATGCATATGTTCAAAAATAAATCATTGGACGTTTTTGTAAACAAAATACAGAAACAGATAGTTTTGCACTTTCAAAGGGATATCTTTGTATTGACTTTGAGTAAGTATTTTTTTACAATGAGACAAACATTCTAGTAAGAGGATGCCATCCTAAAAAATTAAAAATTTTAGACAAAGAAAAGATATCTATGTGTGTGATCGGTGGAAATAGAACTGACTATTTTGGAATGCTGGTTCGCGAAATGTCGCGGTAAGCAAGAGTCGCCACCGTCTTTTATTTTCTCCAACAAGGAAAGGACAAAAGCACAACAAAATTCCTTTTCGAGATGTTTCTCGGTTCGGGAGGTAGATTATAGAAAGGGAAGGTGTTAGCACCCTTTCTATCTGTGGTTATCCACGGGCTCTTAGGTACTTGCTCACTATGTTTTCAAAAATGTTTTGCTTTTCTTGTGTTTTGTGGGTTTTGAAAAAAAGTTCATTTGAAAACTTCGATTTATCTCTTGTATCTGTCCTCAAGAGTATATGAAGTGTTGTTTGAAAACTTTTGTCAAAAAAGTGTAGGTGCAAAAAGTATTTTTGTTTTGAAAGAGCAAGTACCTGAGAACCTCTACCTACTCAAAAGAAATTAAGCTGTGTAAATGTCCTTTACACAGTACTATCCCACTATTGAGAAGTAGGTAGCACCGTCGTTGGAGTTTCGGGTCAATTCGATTATAGGGACATATGGTCACCAAAGCAATAGTAGGATGCCTTAGCGGTAACCCTAATGTCCTAGATCATTTTTATCCGAGGCAACCGTTCTGAGGCAACTTTGATCTTTAGACAGGAGGGAGACCTCTAAAACACCCTATACTCAATGACCACGTCGAGGCAACCAAGTGAGGCGTACCCTAGGAGTGGCATGTGCGAGTGTGTCAGGATTCAGTTAAGTTATCTTTGCACATGTTATGGTGAGCTACAAGTTGATTTTAATTTCAGAGATAAGTCTTGTAATGCATAGCCTAATTAACATACATTTAGTAGTTAATAGTTGCGGAAAATAAATCTACACTATTACAAGGCGTCGGGTATTTACATTGCCAAAAACAACCCTTGAAAAGTAAATTGCGGAAAATAAAATGAAAGCGATAAAAAGTCCTAATTAAAGCTATTACATCCTCGGAGCAATTACAAAATAATGATCAAAAATATGAATAAAATAAACATACGCGCGAGAGAAAATTGAATCGGAGAAGTTCTAAGGGTTTTGACCCTTTTTTTGGAAAAGAAGGAATTTTATTTTGCATTTAATTAAATTAAACCTAAAACTAATTAATTAATAAAAAGAAATATTTTTTGAGTTTTTTATGTTTTTAAGGAAAAAAAGAAAAAGATGGTCAAAAGTTATTTAAAACCTAATTCTATATTAATTTTAAATTATTCTGAAAATATTAAAGTTAACCTAATTAACTAAATTAATTACATTAGTATTTATTTACAAAAAATAATAAATTAAGGGTGAATTTAATAAATAATAATAATAAAAAAGTTATATTTTAGTTTTCTGATTTTATTGTGAAAAATTAATTTGGATTAATTAAGTAGTAATAATAATAATAATTAAGTGAAAAATATAAAAGAGGAAAATAAAAGAAAATAACCCAGGGGGTATTGGCTCAATTAGGAGGTGTGTTTGGAAATTGGTGGCCCATTTGCTCCAGCCTGTTTTGACTTTCCTGGATTCCCTGCATGCTCATTGACTGGGGATTATGGTGCTCTCCCACTCATATCCACTAGATCTACGCCTGAAGCCACATGGCGCTTTGATATTTGAGATGCATGGTGGACTACTTTTGGAAACCTGCATGTGATTATGTAAAGAAAAATTAAATAAATGTTTTGGGGGACCTGGGACTCGAACCCAGGTCCCAAGGACTAATACTCCAATGCCTTTGCCAACTGAGCTAGAACGCGCGTTTGTTAAATGTATGGACAATGAATATTATATATGAAAAGTAAACAATATGCTGTAAAACAAAACAACGCGTGCCTTTTTTCCAATTGCCCAATGGTATGCTAACATGTCCTCATCTTCTTCCTTTGTAACTGTAAAAACAAAATCAGATAACGGGGGTTTTTAACCCCCACTATATGCTTGCACGAAAAATAGCGATTAGCACCATGATACATATAAATATTTTGCGAGGAGTCCTTTGTGTTCGTCTTGGTCTCGTGATTTCAACCATATGTCTCACAAGTCCTAATTTTTCCTGGATTGAATAGCCCTAATTTGAAACTCAAGAACCCTAAAAAATCGTTCATGGCATCTTTGGATTCAGTGCATTATAGTTAAATTAAGTGATACCATTAGCTTCATATGGTTCCTAGCAACACAAATCAATCAAGAAAACACGTTAAATATGCATGATTTAAGAATCAACAAAAGTCCTTAAATCGCCCTAGAATGCAAAAATCAGTTTTCAATTTTTCTTGAATTTTCTTGAATTGGCTATGGTCTTTCTGCAGCTTTTTTCATGTGTGCTAGGTTAGGATATGCTTGCATATATATAGGGCAATTGAATTAGGTCAAGAGCTGGGCAAAAATCCATGTGCAATGGTGATTGAATCTTTGATTGGAAATCAAATCTTTTTTATTTTTCATGATTGGAAAATGTTGCCAAATTTGGAGATTTTGTATCTTTGACTTGGTGCTCGAATTTGCCAGCATGCTGAGGTCCTATTTGCTTCACAAAAAGATTGAAAACATCAAATCTTCTATTTTCCTACAATTTAAATTAATTAAATGAATTAATATTAATTAAAAATCCAATTAATCAATAAAAATAAGAAAATAAATTCCATTAAGCTTGATGGGTCGTGCATAGGTCATGGATGAAGTTTCAAGAAGAGATTTGAGGCCTATTAGCAAAAATAAGGTGTTTTGAGCAAAGTTGACTTTTGCAAATTCCTAAAAATTTCCCAACTTCTCCAATGCACAACTTGCTCAATTTTGATCATATGACCATGTTCTTGGACATTTTGGAAAGCTCTTGAAGTCCTCTAACCAATGCCTTTGGTCCCATGTCATTTGTATTTACCAATCTCCAGTTATGGCCTTTGACTCAAAGTGTACTTTTGTTGACTTTTGAATTTGACCTATAATGTAAAAATTGGTAACTTCTTGTGAGAGCATTTCTTGAACTTGGAGTGTGAAGATGGATTGTAAGAAATTGCATCCCCTTAAAAATGAGAATTGGATGGAATTTTTCTGACAAACCATGAAAACGTTATGCCCTGGTCAAAATACAGTTGACTTTTCTGCTGTCCAAAAATAGTAACTTTTGCATCTTGATGATTTTTGAGCTATCCTTGTGGAATCATGATCAAGACTTGATCAAATGATGATTGTGAGCTCAAAATAAGATGTTGACCAAAAATTCTTACTTTTGACTGCAAAATGACCATTTTGCCCCTGTAGTTGACTGTGGATCAAATGGAGCTTTTGACTGTGCAAATTGGCACTGTGAGTCTTGAAACTTGGTGTGTAGGTGCTTAAGGATGTATATAGGCCCATGAGACTTGGTTGAACCATTGAAAACCCCAAATTCCTTGAAAGAACCAAAACCCTAGTTTCAGCTGTCTTAGAAGGTGGTTTGACTGTACAACCCTTGAGCCATCTTTTTGAAGATGATTCTTGACAAATCTTGAAGAATATGGGAGGGAAAATTTTGGGGTACAACAGTTGCCCCTGTTCAATCTTCTTAAACCTGAGGATGTAGATTGGCTTGCATGCCTTTCGTGATCCGAAGGTGGAAGATGATTGAACACTAAAGTGCCCAGAAATTTGCACTCGCATGGTGTAGTATCAGCAATGTGATGTCGGGAATGGGATTACAGATGCCATTTGGAGAGATGATGGATAGGAGGATGGGCTTATAGATGCCACCCGGAGGTTGTTGGTTGGTAGTTGTCTTCGTTGACGGGTTGTTTCTATTGACGGGTTGTCTCTATTGACGGGTTGTCTTCATTGACGGGTTGTCTCTATTGACGGGTTGTCTCTATTGACGGGTGTTATCTCTATTGACAGGTGTTGTCTCTATTGACAGGTTTCAGAAAAATCTTTAGGAATCGATTTAACTGGTTTTGTCTCCATTGACTGGCTTCAGAAAAATCTTTAGGAATCGATTTAACTGGTTTTGTCTCCTTTGACTGGCTCTGCCTCAGAAAAATCTTTAGGAATCGATTTAACTGACTTTGTCTCCATTGACTGGCTTTTCCTCAGAAAAATCTTTAGGAATAGATTTAACTGACTTTGTCTCCATTGACTGGCTTTGCCTCAGAAAAATCTTTAGGAATCGATTTAAGTGATTCTGTCTCCATTGACTGGCTTTGCCTCAGAGAAATCTTTAGGAATCGATTTAACTGATTTTGTCTCCATTGACTGGCTTTGCCTCAGAAAAATCTTTAGGAATCGATTTAACTGATTCTGTCTCCATTGACTGGCTTTGCCTAAGAAAAATCTTTAGGAATCGATTTAACTGATTTTGTCTCCATCGACTGAATCGTCTTCTTCGACTGGATTTTCTGTTTTGACTGGATTGTCTCTTTTGACTGGATTTGTCTCTTTTGACTGGATCTGTCTCCTTTGACTGAATTTGTCTCCTTTGACTGAATTTGTCTCCTTTGACTGAATTGTCTCTTTTGACTGGATTGTCTCTTTTGACTGGATTTGTCTCCTTTGACTGAATTTGTCTCCTTTGACTGAATTTGTCTCCTTTGACTGAATCTGTCTCCTTTGACATAGTTGAGAATTTGACTGCATCTTTCCTGAAAGATAAAGGTCAGTCATATGCAATGCATGATATGGATCAAGCAATGATGTTCTCATCATAAATGAGATTGTATGATATGATTGCGTATGTGCATGTATCATGATGTATGAAGATGTGATGTTTTAGCTGGGGAAAATAAATCCCGGAGCTGCTGGAGAATGATGTTGAATTCTTCGTTTCCACTAGGGATGATGAATGAAGATGATTGTGTGAATAAACCTGTAGGAGAAGATGACTCCGTTGGGGAATAAACTTGATGAGGAGATCACTTTGCGGGGAATTACTCTTTGGGGAAGAGATGTTCTGCTGGGATTTTAACGATAGCTCCACTGGGGACTCCATTGATAAGCTCTGTTGGGGATTTTGATGATGAACTCCGCTGGGGGTAGAAAGAACTTCGCTGGGGATGATCTTTCCGTTGCAACATGCTAAGGATAACCCAGTTAGACTCTGGTGGGGGATAATCTTTGTACTCTGCAGGGGACAAGCTTCCAGAATCTACTGGGTAAGATGATTCAACTCCGTTGGGGAAGCTTTTCAGACTGCACCGGGAAATGGTCCACTGGGGGTATCCTGTGTTCCGCGCGGGGAATATTCTTATATTCTGTTGAGGAATATTAAGACTGTCGGGGATGCTTGCTGAGGAATATTTGTATACTCCGATGGGGAATATTAAGATCTGCTGGGGATACCCAACTTTTTGGGGCTGATGGTAGACTAACTCTGCTTAGGGGAGAGTATTGCTGATTCATCCGTAGCTGCAAGTCTCAGTGGGGAGAGCTACCATTATTGTCTTACTCTTGGGGAGTGAAGGTATCTTGGTCATATTCTTCAGCTGAACTTACCTTGGTACCTCGGTGGACAGAGCAACTAGATCGCTTAGACAATGCTTATTGCCCCTACTTCCAATGTCACCCGTCATTAGTCCTTTGTTTCGCATGCAAATATTTATGAACAACAATTAATGTCAAATGCATATATCAAAAATGAACATTGGACGTTCTTTGCAAAACAAAACAGATAAAGGAAAAACAATTTGCAATTTGTCTGAAAAATGAGCTTATATTGATTTTGAAGTTTGCCTGTAAATAGGCGTTTTTGTACAAGAGACTGACGTCCTAGTAAGAGAACGCCGCCGAGCAAAATAGAGTTTATATAATTTGTCAAAACGAAAACAAAACAGCTATGTGAAAAATCCCACTGGGTTCCAACTCTGCTATCGTCTTTATGTCTTCAAGCGTCTCATCACTTTGCTGCTTAGTTGAAGAGGAATCTGATTGATTGGTGCCGTATGAGCCTGATAGTTGATACCAAAGTCTGGATGCAGGGTGATCCAATGAGACATAGTATTACACTTATCCCTAACTTTTTCCTGGACCGCCCTTTCGGGTTTTCGGTTTACCGGGATACCCATTTTTGCCCAAGCCGCCTTTTCAGGTTTTCGACTTGCCAGGTGTACAATTTTTTTTTAATTTTCATCCCTTATTTTTGCCCGAACCCTTTTGGTTCGTCGGGAATCCCTTATTTTTGCCTAGGCCAGTCGACCTAGCGGGTCTTTTAATCATGCGTAGTATCTTTTTACTATGTCTGCATTGGCGTGGTGAGGAAGGTCGTCGCCATCCATGGTGGTTAGAATCATCGCACCTCCTGAGAAGATGTTCTTAACCACAAACGACCCTTTGTACGTAGGGGTCCATTTGCCCATGGGATCACCTTGAGGTAGAATGATGCGCTTGATTACCAGATCCCCGACTTGATACTCTTGTCGTCTGACTTTCTTGTTAAATGCCTTGATCATCCGTTTTTGGTACGTCTGACCATGACAAATAACAATGAGTCTCTTTTCGTCGATTAGGTTTAATTGATCAAGCTGGGTTTGAATCCAGTCCTCTTCGCTCAAACCTGCATCCTTCATTATCCGGAGAGAGGGTATCTGAACTTCAATGGGCAGGACTGCCTCCATGCCATAGACCAAGGAAAAGGGTGTTGCCCCTGTTGACGTCCGTGCTGAGGTACGGTACCCATGAAGAGCAAATGGTAACATCTCGTGCCAATCTTTGTAGGTCACTGTCATCTTCTGTACAATCTTCTTAATATTCTTATTAGCTGCTTCTACAACCCCATTCATCTTCGGCCGATAGGGAGAAGAGTTGTGGTGCTGTATCTTGAATTGCTCGCAGAGCTCGGTGATCATCTTGTTGTTAAGATTGGTACCATTATCCGTAATGTTCCTCTCTCGTACACCGTATCGACAGATCAGGTTATGCCGAATGAACCGTGCCACGAAATTCTTGGTTACGGTGGCAAAGGAAGCTGCTTCAACCCACTTCGTAAAGTAATCAATTGCTACCAGGATGAAGCGATGCCCGTTGGATGTCGTAGGTCTGATCTCGCCGATCATATCAATGCCCCACATTGCAAAAGGCCAAGGTGCTGTCAAGACGTTCAAAGGAACTGGAGGAATGTGCAACTTATCAGCATAGATCTGGCATTTGTGACATGTCCGACAATGCTGATAACAATCGGCTTCCATTGTTGACCAGTAATATCCTGCCTGAAGGATTTTCTTTGCCATGGTATGTCCATTTGAATGAGTTCCGAAGGTACCTTCATGCAGCTCTGCCATGATCCTTTCTGCTTCAATCTTATCCACACAACGCAGTAAGGTTGAATCATGGTTTCGTTTGTAAAGAATGCCATTGTTGAGGAAGAACTTTGCCGCGAACCTTCTCAGAAACTTCTTGTCATTAACGGATGCACCCTCGGGGTATTCTTGAGCTTCCAAGTACCTCTTTACTTCATGATACCAGGGTTTTTCTGTTACCTCTTCGGTCTCAAGATCACAACAATGTGCAGGTTCATCCAATTTCCAAATAATGATCCGGGGAGCCTCGTTATCCTATTTGACTTTGAACATAGAAGACATCGTAGCTAACGCGTCCGCCAACTGATTCTCCTCTCTTGGGAAATGTTCAAAGGTTATCTCCTCGAAATGGGGAAGCAACGTCAACACATACTCCTTGTAAGGAATAAGATTTGGGTGTTTCGTATCCCACTCGCCTTTGATCTGACTGATCACGAGAGCGGAATCTCCAAAGACACTCAGAAACATGATCCTTAGGTCAATTGCAGCTCGAAGACCCATGATGCATGCTTCATACTCCGCCATGTTGTTGGTGCAGTTGAAACATAGTCGGGCGGTAAGTGGAGTATGTGTTTACCTTGGGATTTGGTAAACAACCGCTGATCCTCCAAATGGTTACTTATTTGGTTACTCGCAGGATCGATCAGATTGATCCTAAGACATAGGTTGATTTTGAAGTTTGATTAAATTGGATAAGGCTTTAAATAAAGAGGCTTTAAATAAAATAAAGAGGTTTCAAGTAAATTGCATGAAGGAAAGACTTGGTAAAATAAACAAGGCTTAAAGTAAAAGGCTTCGACAGGAATGTAAAGAGGAAAACAAGTAAATTTCTGGAAAAGTAAATGACTTTGATTAATAAAGTTGGTGTTTCACACATACATTTCTCAACAATTCTTTCTCACACGCTGGGTACTCGAATCTATATGAGTGACTTTGTATAGAATTGTGAACACACACGAGAAACTACATGACTACTACTATTTATACTAAAACATCCCAAGTAACCGTCGGGCAGTTACGCTGAGATGAGTCCACTTGGCACGTTCTCAACGTTCGACGCTCCAAATCTTTGCACGTTGCCCTTGGTAACTGCTGGAAACCGTTTTCCCTCCAAACGCTTGAATTTCAAACTGCTCCACTCTGAACCATCGAACACCTTCGTCGAGAGACATCTTCGACGAGAAACTCCTTCGACGTCGAAGGCAACCAACTTCTCCCTTGGAAGAAATCTTCTAAGTACTTTGCCATCTTTCGACGGGCATTTCGACAGACTTAGCCAGTCGAAAACATCCTTCAGCTTTAATGGCCGACATTAATAAAACAAGGGTGTCGAATTTAGGAGCCAACAAATTGCCCCCCAAGAATGCCTTATTTCGACTCTGAAAGAAAAAGGCATTCTTTGAAACGCCATTCGACACCTGTCCTTTCACGCTTAGTCACAAATTAACTTGTGCACTTTTTGTTGTTTTCTACCAACCATTGGCAATCCCAAGAAAACCATCATTTATCCGTACCTAATACGTCATGTCAGTACGGCGTGCAGTACCAAACGTCATTTCAGAATTTATCATTATGACAATTCCCAAAAACGAGGACGCACGTTGCGTCCCTCTATTTCTGCAGAACGGCTAAAACAACAGGGGGCTGCCACGCGTCCCACTATCTCCTGCAGCATTAAATGACATTTAATGTCCTCGTTTTTGGGGATTTTCCCCCACTACTATAAATAGCAGTAAGTACCCCATTGTGGGACTTTTTACGCCATCTAGCTTTCAGACTTCTCTATCTTCATACAAACTTGTTATCTTTGCAGAAACTTTTCCTCCTTCACTTCGTCCTCAACCTCATTTCAACCTCAACACTAACAATGGCATCCGGTTCCACTGCTCCTAGTGCTACCGCACCAACTGGAAACGCCAAACCTAAGATTTTCGTCACCGCTCCGGTGGTAACTGCTACGGGCCAACGAAGGGTCCCTGAACCCTTGGACATCGCCGTACGTGACGTTTACTCACATCACCTTATGATCCCGGTTGGATATTCCAACCAGATCTTTGCTATGTCTGGCCCCTTGTATCCAAGTATTTCTGAGGCTATGAAGATCAAGAGTTATTTTCCGGTAGTTGAGAAACTCAAACCGGTTGCATGCGCCAAGAAAGATGCTGAAGACAATGAAGACCCTGTGCATGAAAAAATCGACCTCCGCTTCTTCAACAGAGGTGTTAGGGCTTTCAGGTCAGGCCCTAGCCTTACTCCTGATTACGTTGCTTGGCTGGAAAAGATGGAAAAATGCCAAGCTTCGATCTGGAAAAAGATGGGGATTTTCGACCTGGTGATGCTGTCGAAGACAGGTTTGAACTATTCTCCGGAGATGTTGATAGCTTCTCTGCTTTTCTGGGACTACTCCCACTTTACTTTCCATCTTCCCTGTGGGATGCTCACCCCTACACTCTTCGATGTGGCCGCTATCACTGGCCTTCGACCCACCGGGGACTACTTCGATCCGGAGGAGATGTCGGAGGATCAAATTGGCTTTTCTGACACCAAGCCAACCTATACCACCTTCATAAATCACTATCATGACAGGTCGACAGATACTGTGTCGGATGTCGAACACATAGCGTTTCTAGCCTTATGGCTGACTCGCTTTGTATTTTGCTCGAAGTCTTTACAGGTGACCAAAAAGATGGTCACTCTCGCCACTCAACTCCATCATGGCCAGAATGTCTGTTTGGCAGAATTGATTCTGGCTAGCCTCTATGATTCGATCAGCAATGGGGCCACTCTTCTAAAAATTATCGAGAACAGGGCCAGTTTGCTACTTGCTGGGCCTTTTTGGCTGCTCCAACTGTGGCTCAATGCCACCTTCGAATCTTTCTTGCCTAAGAAGGTTCAAATAAATGAGCAGGCTCCAGAGATAGCGAACAGACGCGTCGAAGGAACCAGACTGGCTCTGTTGACGCCTATGGAAGATGGATTGGAGTTTCAGCAAACCTTCACCAACTTCGTTCTGATGTTTGCTCGAAGGAAGGAGTTTGCTTCAACTATGGCTCCGTTTGCTCGACGGAAGGTAGGCCCAGCATGGTTCACAAGGCCACATCCAAGGACGTCGAGTGGTCCTAATGTTGACGAACATACAATAATATGGGAGGCGTTCCTTACACCAAGGATCATGCCTCTTCGACTCAGGAGCTCTAAGACTCATTTGAGTCTGATTGCATACCAACCAAACCTGGTATCTCGCCAGTTTGGTATTATTCAAACCCTACCTTCTCCCATTTTTCCAAGAGAGAAGTCTATGTTGTACTTCTGCAATGATTACACCGAAGAAGCTGCCATTAAGAATATCGGAAGATATGCTGGTCGAACAGTTCTCTCGTTGTTTGACTACCAGCTCAACTTTCTTTGCTCACCATCCTTCGAGGAGTGGTGGAAAAGTTATTACGCTGAGGAGTTTTTCGACGAGAAGGACTTCGTGGATGAGCTTCAGAAATCCTTTGTCCTTGTGTTGGACAAAATAAAGAAATGTAAGTTCATCCTTTCACATTACTTTGTCTTTCTCTTTCGACTGCTAACCTGTTAACCATTTTATTTGCTTTCAGTTGTTCGAAAGCCTGCAGCCAAGAAGGCTGCAGAAGGCCAACAGGGAGGAGGCCCTTCAACAAAACCTCCACCACCGGCGAAGACTACAACGCCAGCGAAGACTACCACCAACCAACAGGGGGAAGGCCCTTCGAAGAAGCCTTCTGTATCGGTAACCAGACTTTCATTTTTTTTTCTGGCTTTCGATTTTTGACTTTCGATACAATTGCTAAGTCGAATTCCCATTGGTCTTTTAGGCACCTTCGCCCAAGAAACGGCCAGCACTGGTGGTCGAATCTGGGAGCGATGAAGAAAGTGATTCTCCTCCTGCTCCTCTAAAAAGGCGAAAGTTGACGAAGGACGCTCCTGTTCCTGCTCCTGCTCCTGAAGGTCGAACATTTAGAATAAAGGTTGCTGGGAGAAAGCCCAGGCCACCTCCAGTGATCATTGAGGAGCCAACGGAGGAGGAACTAAACGTTCTTCTCAACAAGCCTGTCGAAAGCGACAATTCCAGCCCTGGGGCTGAAGCTAACTTACAGGTAATCTTTTAAACCTTTTTATAACTTAGGTGTAGATACCTACATTCGATTATGTCTTTTTCGATCTCTGAAGATTCTTTTTCTTTCCTTTTTCAGGACACCACTGAGAGCTCACCACCAAGGACCTCTGAAACGCTGGAATCTGCTGAACTCAGCAGGCCACAAGAAAAAGGCTTGGAAACTGACGAAGCCCATACTGAAATAAATGAGGCCAATGCTGAGACGGTAGAGAAACCAACGGAAGAACCTCAAACGGAAGAACAACAACCAGAAGAGGTTCCGGTGGTGGATCTGTCGGAAGAGAATCGTGAAGAAGGGGACCAAGGCAATGCTGGCGAAGAAAATCAAGGTGCTGCTGACGAAGAGAACCAAGGTGACACTGGCGGAGGGCACCAAGGTGACGCTAGCGAATAGCACCAAGAAGACGCTGGTACTGCCCCAGTCCGAGTCGAAGGGGAACAAGTCGAGGCACCAAACACTCAACAGCCTCAAACCCAAGACAATGTTGTTGCAAGGTTTGCTACCTCAACGAAGCACAGGTCGAAAGAGGACTTAGAACTCTTGAAACAAACTGACCCTGTTAGCTATCTCAACGCAATCATCGAGAGCAAGAGTTCGTCTGACGCTAGTCAGGAGGTTCCTACCCTGTCGGGGAAGTCCACTGAAACCTCTCCTCTTGATGAAGCTTTGGCGAAGGTTAAGGCCCAGTTTTTCAAGAAAGACTTGATGAAGGCTTTAGAGGGGGACCCCACTGCTCCATCATACTTGAAGGATGTTTTGAATGCTGTCGACTTGTTAGCTGTAGCTCCAGAAGTTTCAGGCTTGATCATGGAGTTACACTCTATGATTGATCAAGTCTCAGCAGATTATAGGCGCCAAAGGGGGTTTAATAGTCAGCTTGAGGTGTTATATGGCAAAAGCTCCTCTGCGTGGACTGCTGTTTCGGACACGACTTCTCGAATTGCGGAGTTGTCGAAGCAAAAAGCATCTACGCAGGAAGAAGTCGATGCCATTGATTGAGAGAACGCTTCCTTCAGGGCACAGATCGAAGAAATAGAGGCTAAGATAAATGCCAACACTAAACGCAAGGAGGAACTTCTTTCGACCATCCCAGACACCGAGAGTCAAACTGAAATCAAACAAGGCCTGGAATTTGCTGAGAAGGCCTAAGGCTTCGACGCTCAGATTGCCAAACTGGTGCAGGAGAACGCCTGGTGCAAGAAAAGATTGGAGCTGCAGCAAGCCAAATACCTTCGACTTAAGGACTCTATTCCCTTTTGATTGATTCAGCTTTTGTAACCATATTTTGTAATCTATATTCGACAACATTGCCATCTTGGCTGAAATTTATAAAATTTCCATTTTGGCATTTTTATGGTTAATTTAGTCTTGTTCTTTTATTATTTTATTTTTATCTCTTGAAGTGTAGGTTTGTATTTTTTCAAATATTTACCATTTACTCTCAAGAGCCTTTTATCTTCACCTAACTCTTTGACTTCATAAGCTCCACCAGAAAAAGTTTGGATAACTCTGAATGGTCCTTCCCATTTGGGTGACCATTTCCCCATGCTTCGATCCCTTCGATCCATGGGAAGAATTACCTTCCAAACTAGTTCTTCAGGCAAAAATACCTTAGGTTTTACCTTTTTATTATAAGAGTCTTCTACTCTTTTCTTCTGAAGCCTGAGTAGGTCAAGAGCGCGCAATCTCTCTTCGTCTAAATCCACCAGTTCGTCTAACATCATGTTCCAATAAATTTCAGAAGGAATATCATAATGCCTCTGAACCCTTGCAGATTGAAGACAAATTTCTGCTGGCAACACTGCATCATGGCCAAAGGTTAGCCTATATGGTGTTGTACCTGTGGCTTCTTTTGGAGACGTTCGACAAGCCCACAGAATCTGGTCTAACGTCTTGTGCCAATTCTTTGGTTTCTTCCCAACATGTTTCTTTATCAAGCCAATCACCACTTTGTTGGCTGCTTCGACTTGACCATTCTCCTGAGCATAATAAGGCGTTGATGTTAGGAGTTTGAAACCTGTTTCCTGAGCAAATTCCTGCATCTTTCGACCAGTGAAAACTGATCCTTGATCAGTTGTTATCGTCTCAGGGATTCCATACCTAAAGATAATGTTCTTTTGAATAAATTCAATGATATTTTCTTGGTCTACATTGACTAAAGGGATAGCTTCGATCCACTTAGTAAAATAATCAATGCCTACCAGTATGTATTTCTGACTCTTTGATGATGCTGGTCGAATCTCTCCAATGAGGTCCAACGCCCATCCTCTAAAGGGCCAAGGCTTCACTATCGAGTGAAGTTCGCTTGCTGGTACATGTTGGATGCCTGTATGGACTTGACACTCTTGACAGCCTTTGGCGAACTCAACACAATCTTTCAGCATAGTGGGCCAATATAGTCCTTGTCGAAACAACAACCATTTCATCTTATGGCCTGCTTGGTGAGCCCCACATGCCCCAGCATGCGTAGTCGAAAGGGCTATGTATGCTTCAGTTTCACTTAAGCATTTTAGCAATACCCCTTCAGGCGTTTTCTTGAATAACTCATTACCCATGAGTACATAACTCAACGCCCTGTACTTTATTTTTCGTTCTGTCGAAGCTCTTGGATTTTGGAGATAATCCACTATGGGTTTCCTCCAGTCTTGCTCTGATAAATTATCTATGAACGAAATTTCGAAGTTACTTTGATCAGCATATCCTAGTCTCGTCGATTCCAAGTCTGATGGTGATAGACAAGTTGCTTTTATCTTTTCTCGAACTTCGATTGCTCTTTGCAGTCTCGTTTTTGAAATCTTATACCCAGATGCAATTTGTGCCAAGTCATTGGCTATTTGATTTTCGACTCTGGGTATGTGTCAAATATTAACTGTTTCAAATTTTTTCAATAAACGATTCGCTATCACAAAGTACATAATGAGATTCTCTCTTATGCATTTATATTCCTTTGTGACTTGCTTAATGACTAACTCTGAGTCTCCCATTATTTCGACTCGAGTTGCCCCCAATTCCAACAATATTTCAAGGCCAGTAATTAGAGCTTCATACTCAGCCTCATTGTTCGAACAAGAACCTGATATTTTGTACTTGAATGTTGTTGGAATTTTATCTGGAGAAATAATCAAGACTCATACCCCTGTTCCATCTTTATGGCTGGAACCATCGAAGTAGAATTTCCAAGGCTCTATCTCCACATAACTAATATCCTCGACTTGAATTGAGTGGTCGACTATGAAGTCTGCAACCACTTGTCCTTTTACTGCCTTAAGAGGCATAAAGGTCAAGGAGTATTCAGTTAATGCTAATGCCCACTTGCCAATTCGACTGTGCAAGATAGGTTTCGATAACATATACTTGAAAACATCAAAATGAGACGAAACATACACATCAACTGGGTTTATATATTGCTTGAGTTTTGTACAAGAGAAATACAGACATAGACACAATTTTTCAACTTCACTATATCTAGTTTCTGCATCGTTCAAAACTCTACTGAGATAATAAATGGGTCTTTCGACTCCATTCTCATCCTCTTGGGCTAACATGCTTCCCAGAGTTTTGTCGGATGCAGCTATGTACAATCTCATACTCCTATTGCTACAAGGAGGCACCAAAATAGGTGGCTTAGTGAGGTACCCTTTGATTTTGTCGAAGGCTTCTTGTTGCTCTTGCCCCCATTCGAACCCCTCTTTATTCAGTCGAAGTAAGGGTGAAAAGGCCTGAGCTTTCCCACTTAGATTAGATATAAACCTCCTTAAGAAATTTATCTTGCCTAAGAGGGATTGCAGTTCCTTCTTATTCGACGGCGCTTTCGCTTCCAAAATTGCCTTCGTCTTGTTCTGGTTGATTTCGATTCCTTTCTTGTGGACAACGAAGCCCAAGAAATCTCCAGCTTTCACACAGAACGCACACTTCAAAGGGTTCATCTTCAGACCATGTTCTCTCATTCTTTCGAATGATTGTCGAAGGTGGTCAATATGATTCTTCCTGGAAACATATTTTATAACAATGTCATCAATATATACTTGCATAAAAGTGTTAATAAAATCATGTAAGATAGTATTCATTGCTCGCTGGTACGTTGCCCCAGCGTTCTTTAGGCCAAAAGGCATCACTACCCATTCGTAAGTGCCTAAGGCCCCAGGGCATCGAAAAGCTGTTTTCGACACATCCTCTTCAGCAATGAATATTTGATTATATCCTGAATAACCATCGAGCATACTCAGGTATTCATAGCCAGCGGCAGAATCGACTAGCATTTCCGCCACAGGCATAGGATATTCATCTTTGGGTGTGGCAGCATTCAAGTCTCTGAAATCTATGCACACCCTTAACGTACCATTTTTCTTAATTACTGGCACAATGTTTGCAATCCATTCGACATACCTTGTAACACGTATGAATTTGCATTTCAGCAGTCTTTCGACTTCCGTTTTGATCTTCGACAGTATTTCTGGAGCGAAGCGCCTTGGATTTTGTTTGATTGGCTTCTTCCCAGGCTTGATTGGCAACTGAAGTTCTACCAATCCTCTGTCGAGACCAGGCATTTCGTCATAATCCCATGCAAAACAATCTTTAAACTCTTTCAGCAAATGGATTACTTCCAACCTAAGTTCTGGATCGATTTTGGCGCTGATGTAAGTTGGCCTTTTCTCTAATCCTTCGCCTAAGTTGATTTCTTCTAAAGGATCTTGCGCTAACATTTTAATGTTGTTCGCCAAGGGGTCCTTTTCGAAGCCCAAAGGCTCATCGTCATAGATGGCGTCGAGCCTCTGTTCCTGCATTTCTTCTGGCATGATATCAGGGGGTTTTGGATCGAAATCCTTTCCTGGACCTGCAGCAGATAACTGTCGATCATTGGCCTGTGTGGCCATGTACTTCACTTCGGCTTCGAGAGCCGTTATCATCTTAGTTTCGGCTACATAAGCCGAAATTCGCTTCAAAGATTGTGACTCAGTCATTATCACTGAATTCACTTCCCCAACCAGTTGGTTGGATATCAGTTAACCCACTGAAGTCTATGTGGGACAAGTCTTCTCTGTCCCATTGGAAACCATGCTCAGGATGCAGGTATAGGGAACAAAAAGTGTTTGGCGCTGGCGCCATGTCGAAGTCAGGTGTTGGACATGGCCCTATGTGAGCCAAGTTCTTGTTGAAATCTGCCAGACCCAGGTGATTCACTTCGCCAAGGTAATAGCTTTGATCTGCCTCTATGTTTTCGACCATCCCATCTGGGCGCCATAGGAGCAGCCTCTGGTGCATTGATGATGGCACAGCTCCAACACCATGAATCCATTCACGGCCCAACAAAAGATTGTAGTTAGGTTTGGCCGATATGACCATAAACATCGTTGGTCGAAGGATAGACCCTACTTTGATATCTAGCTGGATCACTCCCATAGTGGTCCCTATGCCGCCCTCATAGTTCGACAAGACCATGTTGTGAGGCTTAATGTCCTCATCCCTTTTACCAATTTTCCTTAGCATAGAGTGAGGAATAATGTTGATGGTTGCCCCACAATCCACCAATATTTTATTCACAGTAGTTTCTTCGAGTTTAGCCCTTATGAATAAAGGCTTGAGGTGATTTTTCATCGCCTCTGTAGGTGGCTCGAAGAACCCATTTTGTTCCTCAGTGGTGCCATTGTCCATGACAAAATAACACACTGGCCTATGTTTGGCCATCTCCTGTTCCACTTCCCAGTCACTTGCTTCGACCTCTACCTGTCGATTGAATTCCCTGGGCAGCACTGAAACTATATTCACCATTATGTCCAAAGTATCATCAGACTCAGAATCACCTTCGTCTTCGACTTCACTTTGGTTAGGCCAAACTAGCCTGTTGGTTACTGGCTCTCTTTCTAGAGGTTTCCTTTGCTTCCTTTGAGGAACATTCGAACTCGTTTCTGCCTTTGGTTCGTTGGCAGCTTCCCTTTCAGCTTTTCGTCTCCTTTGGTATCTCCTCCATTGAGATCGAGACATGGGATTTTTACCTTTGTAGTTGCTGGACACTTGTGCAACCTTAGGTGCAGCAACCTGAGGCTCTTTCTTTTGAGTCAAAGAGGAACCTCTTGGCACATCGAAAGAGTGCCATTTCTCCTCACTTGGCCTTTTTCGACCAGAGGTTTTGTACCAAGTGTCTACTGGCACATTTGTGGGAGGCCTAAAAGTCAATGGCCTCTTTTCTTGGTTCGAACCTCTTTGGGAGGCTCTTCTGGGATCATGTCGAAGATCAACATTTTCCCTTCTCTTATTCGCTGCTCTTACGCCTTGAATGTGCTCAGCAGCTTTCTTGTCAAAGATCGAACTGCATCTTGGACACAGCATCACCTCTGATTTCTTTTTCTGGCATCTTTGTAAAAAATCTGCCAAATTTTCATTTTCCCGAGGGAAAGCAGTCTTATTAGCTTGTTCTTGCCTCATGGCCTCTTCTGATGCTTTTGGGTCAGAGAGTTCGACCATGTTGATATTCATTGTATCTTTGTTAGCAAGAGTTAACTGCTTCATTTGTATCTCCAGATTCTCCGTCTGGCCTTGAACTATGGCCAAGTGGGAACTGGGTTTTGGTCCAGTTTTTTGTACTTCAGCGGTCTCCGACTTCGGGCTTTCGACCTCTTTCTGAACTGCTTCAATTGTCTTCCTGGATAAATTTCCAGAAAAACTGCCAAAGATTGGCATGTTGATGTGGTCCTTTGAGACTTCGACCATGGTAATTCCTGGCTTCTTCGATTGGCTCCTGGTTGCCTCTATCACGTTCACCTCAGAGGGCTCAGCATAGTGGGCTTCAGCCTGCAATGGATTTGATTCGACAGCCATGGGGGTTTTGTCAGCAAACTTCAACCTCCCTTCTTCGATAGCGTCTTGCACAAGGTTCCTGAAAAGAAAACATTGAGAAGTTTTATGGCCCAAAAAATTATGATATTTGCAAAAACCTCTCTTCTTTCTTTGATCAAGAGGAGGCACTTTTACCCCTGGGGGTACTATCATTTGGCCATCTTTAACCAGCAAGTCGAATATTTCATCACATTTTGTGATGTCAAAACTATAAGTCTTTTTTGGGAACCTATCGTTGGTCCTTTCTGGACCAATGGGATTTTTCCCACTTGAGGGGACTAACAGTTTACAAGAGTATGGTGGCCCTTGTTTCAGTTCTGCTAAATCGACTTCTCCTTCTTCGACAGCTAAAGTATCGTCGAAGGATTCTGGATCTTCGTCATCCATCTCAACGTACGCTATCCTCTCTCTCTTGTGAGTTTTCGTCGCCTTTGCTTTTCCAGCTTTGAGGCGTTCTACCTGTCGAACTCTATCGGCCAGTTGGGCCATGTCTCTCAGGTATTGGGTATCTAGCTTCTTCCTAATGGAATAATCTAAACCGCCTGCGGCTATTTCGACTAACGCATGTTCTGGCACTTGTGTAAAACATCTCGCCTTAAGCAACCTAAACCTATTTAGATATTCGTCTATAGGTTCAGTGAAACGTCTCTTCACACTGGCCAATTCTTTCAGGCTTATCTTGGTTTGCCCCATGTAGAATTGTTCATGGAACAATCTTTCCAACTAGGTCCAATGATGGATCGAATTTGGGGGAAGAGTTGTAAACCAAGTAAAAGCGTTCTTTGTTAAAGAACTTGGGAAGTACTTGATCCTCAGGTTTTCGTTATTCGAAATGTCACCTGCTTCGATCAAGTATCTCGCCACATGCTCGACAGTAGATTCTGTCGTGTCCCCTGAGAACTTAGTAAATTTGGGGACTTTGCATCTAGGAGGTAAGTCTGTTTGTAACACGTACTCTGACAATGGAGATGTAAAGTTGGGCCTTCGAAAGCCCATGTTCATCCCATTTTGAGTCATGATCCTTTCGATCATGGTTGCCAGATTATTTTCCAAACCCATGTTTTGGTATTGGACATGCTGAACTACTTCGTCAGCATTTTGGTTTCTGTTAACTAACCTTACCTCTGGAGTTATTATCCTAGGTTCCTCGACGGGTTGCTCCAATCGTGCCCTAAGGTTTTCTTCGACAGGCTGTTGAGCCTGGTTGATGGTGATTTCTTCCTCTAAAAATATCCCCTGGTTTCCCCTTATTTACGCCCTTTGGGGCTGTCGAATAGGTTGGGGTACTCCAAAGAAATCAGCCAAACGTGTCATTTGCGCTGTCACTTGCTGATTCGATTGAGTAGTGTTTTGTATTAGAGGGTTTAGCACTGTACTCAAAGTTTGTGCCAACATTTGCACCATATCATGGTTGCTTTCGTCCATTTGTTGCCTCAGGACTGCTGTCGAGGCATTTGTTAGGCCATGGGCTACTTGGGACGTTCCTCCTAAGAGTTGGGTCCTATTTCTATTCACCATGCCTACTCCAGAACCTTGGAGTGGCGAAGAGGCACTCACTAAAGGGTCTGAAAAAGTGGACGTAGCATTCGTCAGGCTAGCCAAGTCAGAAGTTGGCATGCCATAAAGTGGCATGAATCCTGGGGGAACAAAAGGCCTTGTGCCTATATTTCCCCTTGGTGGGGGAGTTCCCACAGGCGCTCTGGGGCCTGTAAACGAAAGTAACGGCCCCGTTTCTGTGACCGTTACTGCTGGTGTCGAACCAACAGTTGTCGCTTCACTTACGGTCGTACTAACCGTTGCTCCCACACTCGTTTGTGGGATTTCATTATTGTTTGGCGGATTCGCCATCTCTTCCCTTCCTCTGGCAGTATTGTTATCGTTAGTGTATATTCTACCACTTCTCAATAACATACAACACTCCTCGAAAAGATGAGATTATTTTCAACAATCAACACACTGTCCCACCAGGTGTGCCAATTTGTTTACCTTGGGATTTGGTAAACAACCGTTGATCCTCCAAATGGTTACTTATTTGGTTACTCGCAGGATCGATCAGATTGATCCTAGGACATAGGTTGATTTTGAAGTTTGATTAAATTGGATAAGGCTTTAAATAAAGAGGCTTTAAATAAAATAAAGAGGTTTCAAGTAAATTGCATGAAGGAAAGACTTGGTAAAATAAACAAGGCTTAAAGTAAAAGGCTTCGACAGGAATGTAAAGAGGAAAACAAGTAAATTTCTGGAAAAGTAAATGACTTTGATTAATAAAGTTGGTGTTTCACACATACATTTCTCAACAATTCTTTCTCACACGCTGGGTACTCGAATCTATATGAGTGACTTTGTATAGAATTGTGAACACACACGAGAAACTACATGACTACTACTATTTATACTAAAACATCCCAAGTAACCGTCGGGCAGTTACGCTGAGATGAGTCCACTTGGCACGTTCTCAACGTTTGACGCTCCAGATCTTTGCACGTTTCCCTTGGTAACTGCTGGAAACCGTTTTCCCTCCAAACGCTTGAATTTCAAACTGCTCCACTCTGAACCATCGAACACCTTCGTCGAGAGACATCTTCGACGAGAAACTCCTTCGACGTCGAAGGCAACCAACTTCTCCCTTGGAAGAAATCTTCTAAGTACTTTGCCATCTTTCGACGGGCATTTCGACAGACTTAGCCAGTCGAAAACATCCTTCAGCTTTAATGGCTGACATTAATAAAACAAGGGTGTCGAATTTAGGAGCCAACAGTATGAGAGCCTTTAGGAGATATGATCACAGCGTCAATACCATTACCCAAAGCGTTTGAGGCTCCGTCAAAGTTCATAGACCATCGGGATCCTTCCTCAGGTCCTTCATCCGGTCCAGGTATTTTGCAATCAGTCACTACCATGATATTCTCGTCTGGAAATTCAAAGTTCATAGACTGGTAATTGTCCACTGCCTGATGCGCCAAATGGTCCGCCAACACACTTCCCTTGATTGCTTTTTGAGTCGTGTACTGAATGTCATATTCAGTCAAGATCATCTGCCATCTTGCTATTCTCCCGGACAAGGCAGGCTTTTCGAAGATATACTTGATTGGATCCATCTTTGAAATCAACAGAGTAGTGTGAGTCAGCATATATTGTCTCAGCCGACGAGCAGCCCATACCAAAGCGCAACAAGTTTTCTCGAGCAGTGAGTATCGGGTCTCACAGTCGGTAAAATTTTTGCTAAGGTAATAAATAGCATGCTCTTTTTGGCCAGACTCGTCATGCTGCCCCAACACACATCCCATTGAGTTGTCAAGTACTGTCAAGTTTAAGATTAGAGGTCTCCCTTCAACCGGTGGCATAAGAATGGGTGGCTCTTGGAGATACTCTTTGATTCTTTCGAAAGTGGCCTGGCATTCATCATTCCAACGTACTACTTGATCTTTCTTCAGTAGCTTGAAGATTGGTTCACAAGTAGCAGTTAGGTGCGAGATGAATCGGGCAATGTAGTTCAGACATCCCAGAAAGCCTCTGACTTCTTTCTCTGTCTTGGGAACTGGCATCTCTTGTATGGATTTCACTTTGGCAGGGTCCACTTGAATACCTTTGTCGCTCACGACGAAACCCAGTAGTTTTCCAGATCTCACCCCTAAGGTGCATTTGTTCGGGTTTAATCTCAGCTTGTACAACTTCAACCGGTCAAACAGCTTCTGTAGATGGTCAATGTGTTCCTCCTCATTTTGGGACCTTGCAATCATATCGTCGACGTATACTTCGATCTCGTGATGGATCATATCATGAAATAGAGCAACCATGGCACGCTGATACATTGCCCCAGCATTTTTCAACCCAAAAGGCATGACCTTGTAGCAAAAGGTTCCCCACTGAGTAATAAAGATGGTCTTCTCCATGTCTTCAGGAGCCATCTTGATTTGATTATAACCGGAGAAGCCGTCCATGAAGGAGAATACCTTATGCTGAGCATTATTGTCAACCAGAACGTCGATGTAAGGCAGAGGGAAGTCATCCTTCGGGCTCGCCCTGTTCAAATCCCTGTAGTCAACACACATTCGGACCTTACCATCCTTCTTCGGCACTGGAACCACGTTGGCAACCCACTGAGGGTAAGAAGTCACTGCTAGAAAACCGGCGTCAAATGGTTTCATAACCTCAGCTTTGATTTTCTCGGACATCTCTAGACGCATACGGCGGACCTTCTGTTTTACCGGAGGGCATTCTTCCTTGGTAGGCAGGTGATGAACCACAATGTCGGTATCCAACCCAGGCATATCTTCGTAAGACAAGGCAAAGATTTCCACGTAGTCATGTAGCATCTGAATCAACCGTTGTTTCACACTAGACTCCAGATTGGCACCAATCTTGACTTCCTTTGTGTCTGTCTCAGTACCCAGATTCACTGTTTCCACTGGCTCTTCATGTGGCTGAATGGCCTTCTCTTCCTGGAGTAACAGTCTTGCAAGCTCCCCAGGCACTTTGCAATCATCTTCACCTTCGTCTTCGGCTAAGTTGATCGGATTTTCGAAGTCATAACTGGCAGTAGCAGAGTCGTTACCAGTGAGATCCAGAGTGGATTAGGACCTATATATGTGAGTGTGTGTAAATAGCTGTTTTGCAATATATATAACAAAGAAAGACAAGGAGCGCAAGATTTGAAATGCAAAAACGTCCAATGCTTTTATTAATGATATATGAAAATGACACACAAAAGCCCTCACAAATGAAGCCACGGTGCCCTGGGTAAGACACCGGGCCATAAAGTTTCACAATATTGTCTATTAAAAATTCAAAACAAAGGAGTTCATTACTGAGTAATAAAAGTAATAGGGATGAAGTCTTTTGCTGTCCAGTTGTTTGGTCCACCGTTGGTTGTAGGGTAGATCCAGCTGTTGAATTCAGATTCCTCCACGTCATCTTCAATGGCATTGACTCCTGAGTTGCTGATGAACACAGGAGGTCTTCCAATCCTTGCACTATGAACAGCCCTTTGAGCTTCTGCAGTGAAACCCAAACCAAACTTGTCGGTCTTATGAGTGAAATCAGGAAGTCGGCCCCAGTTTGCGCACTCACCCTTCTCAATAACAGCCTGGGCATCCTTTAAGGAAGCCATCTTCAAAGGAGAATCTTCAATCACAGTTTCAGCTGATGCCAGTGTCTGAGGAACCTCTTCAAAGTGTTGAAAGGGGGTCTCAATGAACTCCCCATCCATTTCTATGTACCGGAACGAGTTAAGGTGGCTGACCATATACTCTTCCTCCCCCTGGACTGTCACAATCTTCCCTCTGACCGGGTATTTCAGCTTCTGATGTAGTATGGAGGTCACCGCTCCAGCCTTGTGGATCCATGGACGACCCAACAAGCAAGAATAGGATGGTCGGATGTCCATCACGTAGAATGTAGAATCGAATACCTGAGAACCAAATCTGATTGGAATATCAACCTCGCTGTGCACCATCCTTTTAGACCCATCAAAGGCTCGGACCACGATGTTACTTGGCTTCAGCTCCAGACCTTCGCAATCCAACCTGTCTAGAGCTTTCTTAGGCAAGACGTTCAATGAGGACCCAGTGTCAACCAACACATGTGCAAGAGTAGTGCCCCTGCATTCAATGGAGACATGCAGGGCATCGTTGTGGTTCTTCCCTTTGGCAGTCAGATCAGCATCGGAGAAACCCAAACCATTATCAGCAGTTAAGTTGGCCACACAATCGGTAAATTGATCAGCTGACGTTTCTTGTGGCACGTGGGCCGTCTTCAGGAAGGTAATCAGAGCCTTGGCATGGGCCTCTGAACACAACAACAGTGATAGCATAGAAATTTTAGATGGGGTGTGCCTCAGTTGCTCAACTACGTTAAAATCACTCTTCTTGATGATCTTCAGGATCTCTTCCATCTCCTGCTTGGAAGCTTCAACATTGATGGTCTTTGGTGCCTCCGTCTGGGCAGGCATATCAGTGGCTATCCCTTTGCCCCGAGCGTCAGATGACTCGGCAGCAGGGGTAGAAATAGGAACTTGATCAGGAAGGGAAGCATGCACACTTGTAGGTGTGATGACAATAGGTCTCTAGATAGTTTGTGGCGCAATATCTGGTGAGAAAAGTCTACCGATGCGGGTGACTTTGGCAGGCCCAGTCATGTTGCTGACGCCGGTATTAGTATCAAACTCTTGTTTAACTCCAAGCATATAAACATCTGCCCCATAGTGCCAAGGGACAGCTTTGTCGGATGTATAGGGGATGGGCCCTGGAACAGTGATAATTATAGGTGCAAGCTTCTGAACAGGCATGATTTTGACAGGCTTCCTCGAGGGAGCCTTGGGAGAATTGTTGAAAATGGTGACAATGGACACTTCTTCAGTAGGGGTAGCAGGAACAGCAATCTTCTCGAACAGGATCTCTTTATTATCCATCAGGTTTTGAATGCCTGACTTCAAAGATGGGCAACCAGCAGGTGAAACAGAACATAGATGGCAACCTTTACTACATCCCGGAAATAAACCAGATAGCAACAGGTTCCTCTTGACGGTCAACAGCGGAGTAACAATATCATCCACAGAGGCTACAAACAGGTCTTCCTCTACAGCATTCACTCCATGCTTGGGCATGGGAGCAGTCACAACATTGGGCCTTTCGGGCGCCTCGAACTCTATCTCTTTAGCATCAATCAGGTCTTGGACCTTATTCCTCAGAGTCCAACAATCATCTGTATTATGCCCCGGGCCGTCAGAATGATAAGCGCAGCGGGCGTTGGGGTTGTACTTTGGAGATGTCGTGTTGGGATTCTTTAGGGCTTCCCTTAGAGTTACCAAATTGGTTGACAGTAACTGTTGCAATATCTGGGACAAGGTCATACTGAGACGAGTGAACTGCCTTCTAGGTCTCTCACCCCTTTGTTGGTTATGATGCTGAGGAGCGGTGGCAGGTTTTAAAATAACCACCGCGTTGACAGCTTGGCGGTGCTCAGATCTGTTTGGTCTCCTTGAACCATAGACATCACTAGATTCCTTCTTGAACAATTTCTTTTCAGTACTCGAGGAGGCTCCTTTCTGTATCTTCCCAGACTTGATACCAGCTTCAATTCTCTCACCAGTCAAGATAAGGTCTGTAAACCCGGCTGAAGAATTCCCAATCAAATGGTTGAAGAACGGACTAGACAGGGTCCCCAAGAACATATCCACAAGTTCACGATCAGTTAAGGGTGGTTGCACCCGTCCAGCAAGGTCTCTCCACTTTTGAGCATACTCCTTAAATCCTTCACCCATCCCTAGTGACATACCTTGGAGTTGGGTACGCGTAGGAGCGAGGTCAGAATTGTACTGATACTGCTTATAGAATGCAGTAGCCAAATCCTCCCAGTTATGGATACTGGCTCTATCCAGCTGATAGAACCACTCGAGTTGAGTCCCTGAAAGACTATCCTGGAAGAAATGGATCCATAAATTCTTGTCAGCAGTGTAAGGTTGGATCTTCCTTACATACGACCGGAGGTGCAGCTTTGGGCAGGAGGCTCCGTCATATTTGGCAAAAGCAGGTGCCTTGAACTTATGGGGAATCACCACCCCAGAGGATAAGCCTAGGTCTCCAAAGTCCAACCCGGGCACATTCTGAATCTCCATAGCACTTAAGCGGTCCTCCAGTTGTATGTACCTATCCTCAGCAGGAGGATACTGTTCATCATCATAATCTGTCTCGTGGTCGGAGACCACGGGACTAGGCACCCTTCTCTCTTATGGACTGTCTTTGCCTACAGATGAGGTAGTCAGCTCAACCTCATTCTGTAGTCCATTCCCAAATCTGCGTCCAGTGCTGAACAAGACGGTCCTCTTCTTCTTCTTCTTTCTCTCCTTCAGAATCAGAGTCTTCAAATCCTGTTGACCCTGGGCTAGGCTCATAACCAACTCTTGGAACTGGGCGTTCTGGGCCTTGATAGCTTGTTCAGTGGAAGGTTCAGTAGACATGATGATTGCTGAAATAAAAAGCGAAGAAGATAAGTGACCTGTAAAAAGGGTACCTGTTATGCATATGATGGAATAAAATGCGTATGATTTATGTTTTCAAAGACAATCGGGATTCAACTTTGTAGACAAGAAAGGAAACAAACTTTATTAGATTAAACTTCGGAATTTAAATTGTTCAACAAATTTCCCTTAGGCGTTACAGGAATGGAAATACTGAAAAGTAAATAAAAACTGTAAAAGAAACATCCAAGGTCCATCAATACTCCCATGGCCTCTTCTTCTCAGTACGAATATAGTCATTCAGAATTCGCTTGTTCTTCAATTGCTTTGTCAGCTTCTGGATCTTATGTTCCTGTTCATTGAACCTTTCCCGATAAGAATCCCGATCTTCCTGCAGTTGCGCCCAAGACCTCTTTAATGTGCCAACATCAGTGGGTGTATGAGGATGGATAACAGTTGGATGAACCCCGTCTTTATCAGCAACTTCAAGAATAATAGGCCTGACAGCTTCGTAGGGCATACCTAACTTCTGAGCACGGATGCGGACCCATCTGAAATATGACTCCATTGGCAGAGAAGTTTTTGGTCCCAACTCATGTGGGTCAGCTTTGTGAACCCTATCCCAAGCCTTGATGAATCTACGACGCAGCTCGTCGCTATCTACCTGAAAATCAAATACAATATGAGGTATCAACATCTCATGAGGCCCTTCTCTCCTGGCTCCTCCATACTGACGGAGGGCTAAGCATGGGTTATAAGAGATTCCTCCACGAGTTCCAATCAATGGAACATTAGGATACTTTCCACAACGATCAATGATGGCTACCTCATCTAAACCTCTGAGAGTCCAAATAATGTCTTTATCAGTAAGAGACATTATCCTATGAGCCCAGCCCCTTCCTTCTTTGTTCTTCAGTACGAACTTGGGGAGGTGCGAATTAAACCACCTCGCCAATAAAGGAGCACAACACCACAAAGTTCCCCGTCTTCAAGCAGTACGAGCGTAGAGCTGATAAAGGATATCACCCAAGAGAGTTGGTACAGGGTTCCGAGAGATGAAGATCCTTATGGCATTAACATCAACAAAGGCGTCAGGATTTGGAAACAATACTAGACCATAGATTAAGAGAGCCAGAATGTCCTCGTACGCTTGAAAGTCTAAGTCATTCCAAAAACCATTACCTTTGCCCACCAGAAACTTAGCCAAAAAGCCCTTAACTCCATCTCTAGTCTCCCAGTTAGCCATTACTTCTTCTTTGGTCAAGTGAAGGGCAACAACAATCTCTTCAGGCCTACGAGTCTTTTCCCAACCAGTAAATGGAATCTGCTCCAAGACAGGGATACCAAGCAACTCAGAGAATTCTTCCAGGGTAGGGACCAGTTGGAAGTCTTGAAATGTGAAGCAGTGATATAACGGATCAGAAAACTGGACCAGGACACCTATCAACTGTAAGTCCCACTTTGAGGTGACTAAACCGAGAAGAGAACCATGTTTCCTGATGAAGGAAGTAGTGTTTGGAATCTTGCCAACCAATTCTGTAAGCAAAGCAAGTGGTTGAACAAAGTTGAGCCGGATAGTATTCCTACGCATGGGCATCATGATGTCCTACAAAACAGAGCAAAGATGAAACCCTCTTGTCTTTGAAATGGGTTAGTCCTTATGCAGAATGTATGCAATGTTATGATGTTATGATGTTATGATAAAGGCACACCACAAGTATTCACAAAAGGCAAACATGGAAAAGGCACACAAGTCACACAAGACAGCCCTTAGAGTTCAGGCTGGCATGAAGTTTTAGGTACTACCCTCTTTCAGTTTCAGTTGGTTAAGACCTGACCTAAAAATAGTAACCGGGTTCTAGAGGATCTCAATATCACTGACTACCCTCGATCGGTCATAATTCCAGTTTGGCAACCTTTTCTTGCGGCCGAAACCATCGCGAGAGTTTAGCCTCAATGAGTGTAGCATACTGCTACTGTTCTATGGCCAAGTTGGTCAATTTAAGGTTCTAAGGTCAGTTGGTGCTTAATGACTCCTCAGAAGACCTACATTCTCCTCGTTCCAACACAAGGGATATTGGTACAGACCAAGGTGTCACACCAACGTAGCTACTGCTTCACCCCTGTCGGTCTACGCCGGACAGGTCCCTCACAGTTTATTTCTACTTACCTAAAGGGTATCCCCAGATCCGGGTTAGGATCTACAAAAATCCGATACAAGCCCACAAAATTAAAGCATACAAGGCATACAATTGAAAACATAAGTGATCTAGTCCTAAGGTCACCTCACTTATAATAATTCCCCAGCAGAGTCGCCAGTTCTGTGATCGGTGGAAATAGAATTGACTGTTTTGGAATGCTGGTTCGCGAAATGTCACGGTAAGCAAGAGTCGCCACAGTCTTTTATTTTCTCCAACAAGGAAAGGACAAAAGCATAGCAAAATTCCTTTTCGAGATGTTTCTCGGTTCGGGAGGTAGATTATAGAAAGGGAAGGTGTTAGCACCCTTTCTATCTGTGGTTATCCACGGGCTCTTAGGTACTTGCTCACTATGTTTTCAAAAATGTTTTTCTTTTCTTGTGTTTTGTGGGTTTTGAAAAAAAGTTCGTTTGAAAACTTCGATTTAACTCTTGTATCTGTCCTCAAGAGTATATGAAGTGTTGTTTGAAAACTTTTGTCAGAATAGTGTAGGTGCGAAAAGTATTTTTGTTTTGAAAGAGCAAGTACCTGAGAACCTCTACCTACTCAAAAGAAATTAAGCTGTGTAAATGTCCTTTAGACAGTACTATCCCACTATTGAGAAGTAGGTAGCACCGTCGTTGGAGTTTCGGGTCAATTCGATTATAGGGACATGTGGTCACCAAAGCAATAGTAGGACGCCTTAGCGGTAACCTTAATGTCCTAGATCATTTTTATCCGAGGCAACCGTTCCGAGGCAACTTTGATCTTTAGACAGGAGGGCGACCTCTAAAACACCCTATACTCAATGACCACGTCGAGGCAACCAAGTGAGGCGTACCCTAGGAGTGGCATGTGCGAATGTGTCAGGATTCAGTTAAGTTATCTTTGCACATGTTATGGTGAGCTACGAGTTGATTTTAATTTCAGAGATAAGTCTTGTCATGCATAGCCTAATTAACATACATCTAGCAGTTAATAGTTGCGGAAAATAAATCTACACTATTACAAGGCGTCGGGTATTTACATCGCCAAAAACAACCCTTGAAAAGTAAATTGCGGAAAATAAAAGCGATAAAAAGTCCTAATTAAAGCTATTACATCCTCGGAGCAATTACAAAATAATGATAAAAAATGTGAATAAAATAAACATACGCGCGAGAGAAAATTGAATCGGAGAAGTTCTAAGGGTTTTGACCCTTTTTTTGGAAAAGAAGGAAGTTTATTTTGCATTTAATTAAATTAAACCTAAAACTAATTAATTAATAAAAAGAATTTTTTTTTGAGTTTTTTATGTTTTTAAGGAAAAAAAAGAAAAAGATGGTCAAAAGTTATTTAAAACCTAATTCTATATTAATTTTAAATTATTGTGAAAATATTAAAGTTAACCTAATTAACTAAATTAATTACATTAGTATTTATTTACAAAAAATAATAAATTAAGGGTGAATTTAATAAATAATAAAAATAAAAAAGTTATATTTTAGTTTTCTGATTTTATTGTGAAAAATTAATTTGGGTTAATTAAGTAGTAATAATAATAATAATTAAGTGAAAAATATAAAAGAGGAAAATAATAGAAAATAACCCAGGGGGTGTTGGCCCAATTAGGAGGTGTGTTTGGAAATTGGTGGCCCATTTGCTGCAGCCTGTTTTGACTTTCCTGGATTCCCTGCATGCTCATTGACGGGGGATTATGGTGCTCTCCCACTCATATCCACTGGATCTACGCCTGAAGTCACATGGCGCTTTGATATTTGAGATGCATGGTGGACTACTTTTGGAAACCTGCATGTGATTATATAAAGAAAAATTAAATAAACGTTTTGGGGGACCTGGGACTCGAACCCAGGTCCCAAGGACTAATACTCCAATGCCTTTGCCAACTGAGCTAGAACGCGCGTTTGTTAAATGTATGGACAATGAATATTATATATGAAAAGTAAACAATATGCTGTAAAACAAAACAACGTGCGCCTTTTTTCAAATTGCCCAATGGTATGCTAACACGTCCTCGTCTTCTTCCTTTGTACCTGTAAAAAAAAAATCAGATAGTGGGGGTTTTTAACCCCCACTATATGCTTGCACGAAAAATAGCGATTAGCACCATGATACATAAAAATATTTCGCGAGGAGTCCTTTGTGTTCGTCTTGGTCTCGTGATTTCAACCATATGTCTCACAAGTCCTAATTTTTCCTGGATTGAATAGCCCTAATTTGAAACTCAAGAACCCTAAAAAATCGTTCATGGCATCTTTGGATTCAGTGCATTATAGTTCAATTAAGTGATACCATTAGCTTCATATGGTTCCTAGCAACACAAATCAATCAAGAAAACACGTTAAATATGCATGATTTAAGAGTTACGATTCTGGAAAAAATGGCAAACTGTGGTTCTGTAGGTATCGATTCCTTGAGCCTTGAAGATGGAATTTGATTGTAACACGTTCCTGGAACCTCCTGCAATGTATTAGAATCAACAAAAGTCCTTAAATCGCCCTAGAATGCAAAAATCAGTTTTCAAATTTTCTTGAATTTTCTTGAATTGGCTATGGTCTTTCTGCAGCTTTTTTCACGTGTGCTAGGTTAGGATTTGCTTGCATATATATAGGGCAATTGAATTAGGTCAAGAGCTGGGCAAAAATCCATGTGCAATGGTGATTGAATCTTTGATTGGAAATCAAATCTTTTTGATTTTTCATGATTGGAAAATGTTGCCAAATTTGGAGATTTTGTATCTTTGACTTGGTGCTCGAATTTGCCAGCATGTTGAGGTCCTATTTGCTTCACAAAAAGATTGAAAACATCAAATCTTCTATTTTCCTACAATTTAAATTAATTAAATGAATTAATATTAATTAAAAATCCAATTAATCAATAAAAATAAGAAAATAAATTCCATTAAGCTTGATGGGTCGTGCATAGGTCATGGATGAAGTTTCAAGAAGAGATTTGAGGCCTATTATCAAAAATAAGGTGTTTTGAGCAAAGTTGACTTTTGCAAATTCCTAAAAATTTCCCAACTTCTCCAATGCACAACTTGCTCAATTTTGATCATATGACCATGTTCTTGGACATTTTGGAAAGATCTAGAAGTCCTCTAACCAATGCCTTTGTTACCATGTCATTTGGATTTACCAATCTCCAGTTATGGCCTTTGACTCAAAGTATACTTTTGTTGACTTTTGAATTTGACCTATAATGTAAAAATTGGTAACTTCTTGTGAGAGCATTTCTTGAACTTGGAGTGTGAAGATGGATTGTAGGAAATTGCATCCCCTTCAAAATGAGCATTGGATGGAATTTTTCTGACAAACCATGAAAAAGTTATGCCCTGGTCAAGATACAGTTGACTTTTCTACTGTCCAAAAATAGTAACTTTTGCATCTTGATGATTTTTGAGCTATCCTTGTGGAATCATGATCAAGACTTGATCAAATGATGATTGTGAGCTCAAAATAAGATGTTGACCAAAAATTATGACTTTTGACTGCAAAATGACCATTTTGCCCCTACAGTTGACTGTGGATCAAATGGAGCTTTTGACTGTGCAAATTGGCACTATGAGTCTTGAAACTTGGCATGTAGGTGCTTGAGGATGTATATAGGCCCATGAGACTTGGTTGAACCATTGAAAACCCCAAATTCCTTGAAAGAACCAAAACCCTAGTTCCAACTGTCTTAGGAGGAGGTTTGACTGTACAACCCTTGAGCCATCTTTTTGAAGATGATTCTTGACAAATCTTGAAGAATATGGGAGGGAAAAGTTTGGGGTACAACAATGTGCAATAATCCCATGGGGTTCCCATTCGGCTATAGCCTTCGTGTCTTTGAGCATCTTATCTATTTGTTGCCTTATTCGAATCTTATTGGATTGATCAGAACCGTCGAGTTTGCAGATTGTCCATAAGGTGATCCAACGGGACATAGTCATATGCTTTAAATCCCTAACTTTTGCCTGGACTGCCCTTTCGAGTTTTCAGTCCACCAGGATACCTTTTTTTCCCAAGCCGCCCTTTCGGGTTTTCGACTTGCCGGGTATACAGATTTTATTTGTTTTATCCCTAATTTTTTCCTGAACCTTTTTGGTTCGTCGGGATTCCCTTGTTTTGCCTAGGTATGTCAACCTAGCGGGTCTCTTATAAGTAGTATCTTTTGACTATGTCTGTGTTCGCAGGGTGTGGTAGGTCTTCGCCCTCCATGGTGGTCAAGATCATTGCTCCACCAGAGAATATGCTTTTGATTACAAATGGTCCTTCGTATGTATGAGTCCATTTGCCCCTGGGATCACCTTGCGGCAGTATGATACGTTTGATCACCAAAACCCAGACTTGATATTCTTGGCATCTGACTTTTTTGTTGAAAGTCTTGATCATCCGTTTTTGATACATTTGACAATGACAGATAGAAGTAAGCCTTTTCTTATCAATCAAGTTTAGTTGATCAAGTCGAGTCTAGATCCAATCATCTTCATTCAGCCTTGCATCCTTCATAATTCTCAGAGAGGGGATCTGGACCTCAATAGGCAAGACAGCCTCCATGTCCACTTCAACCTTGTCTACACACCGAAGTAACACAGAGTCATGATTGCGTTTGTAGAGAATGCCATTACTAAGGAAGAATTTAGCAGAGAACTCTTTAAGAACTTCTGATCATTGACTGAAGCTCCTTCCAGATATTCTTGAGCCTCGAGATACCTCTTGACTTCTTGAAACCAAGGTTGGTCCACTACTTCTTAAGTATTAACATTGTGATAGTGAGCTGGTTCATCCATTCATTCAATGGTGATCTGGGGAGGCTCGTTATCCCATTTAAGTTTAAACATGGATGACATTGTGGCTAGTGCGTCTGCTAGCTGATTTTCTTCTCGCGGGAAATGCTTGAAGGTAATCTTCTCAAAATGTGGGATCAATGTCAACACATGTTCTTTGTAGGAGATAAGGTTAGGGTGTTTGGTGTCCCATTATCCTTTGATTTGGATGACAACCAAAGCTGAATCTCCAAATACATTTAAGGATTTGATCCCCAAATCTATGACAGCTTGGAGACCAAAAATGCACGCTTCATATTCTGCCATATTATTTGTACAATTGAAGCAGAGTCTTGCTGTAAAGGGAGTATGACATCCTTCGGGAGATATGAGTACAACACCAATACCATTTCCGAGTGCGTTGGATGCCCCATCAAAAACCAGGGTCCATCGGGATCCTTGTTCAGGTCCGTCATATGGCCTGAATTCTTCACAATCGTTTACCATCATGATGTCTTCGTTTGGGAATTCAAACTTCATGGGCTGGTAGTCTTACACATCTTGGTGAGCAAGGTGATCAACTAGTACACTTCCCTTTATTGCTTTTTGGGTAGTATACTGTATGTCATATTCTGTCAGGATCATCTGCCATCTCGCTATTCTCCCAGAGAGAGTAGGTTTCTCGAAGATGTATTTTATTTGATCCATTTTATATATCAATAAGGTAGTATGGGTCAGAATATAATGTCTTAGCCGACGAGCAGCCCATGCCAGAGTGCAACAAGTTTTCTCGAGTAGTGAATATCTTGTTTCACAGTCGGTAAACTTTTTTCTCAGGTAATAAATAACATGCTCTTTTCGGCCAGACTCGTCATGCTTCCCCAACACACACCCCATTGAATTTTCCAAAACGGTCAGATACATGATCAATGGTCTTGCCTCTACTGGTGGCATCAAAATAGGAGGCTCTTGCAGGTAATCTTTGATCTTGTCAAAAGCAGTTTGGAACTCATCGTTCCATTTGACTACTTGATCTTTCTTCAGTAATTTGAAGATTGGTTCACAAGTAGCTGTCAGATGAGAAATAAATCTAGCAATGTAGTTTAAACATCCCAAGAATCCTCTGACTTCCTTCTCGGTACGAGGATCAGGAATCTCTTATATCGCTTTCACCTCGATAGGATCCACCTTGATACCTTTATTGCTGACAACAAAGCCTAGGAGTTTACCATACCTCACCCCAAACGTGCATTTATTTGGGTTCAACCTCAGCTTGTATTTCTTTAGCCTCTCAAACAGTTTCTATAAATGGTCAAGATGCTCTTCTTCTGTTTGAGATCAAGCTATCATGTCATCCACAAAGACCTCTATTTTGTGATGTATCATGTCGTAAAATAGAGCTACCATGGCACGCTGATAGGTTGCCCCAACATTCTTAAGTCTGAATGGCATAACCTTGTAGTAGAATGTGCCCCACTGTGTGACAAAGGTTGTCTTCTCCATGTCCTTAGGCGCCATTTTGATTTGGTTGTAGCCTGAGAAACTGTCCATGAAGGAAAACACTTTATGTTGTGTCGTATTGTCAACTAGAATATCAATGTGGGGAAGCGGGAAATCATCCTTAGGGCTTACCCTATTCAAACCTCTTTAGTCCATGCACATTCGTACCTTGCTGTCCTTTTTGGGCACATGAACAACATTGGCGACCCACTGTGGATAGGAGGTAACGGCCAAGAATCCAGAATTGAATTGCTTCAGGACTTCAGCTTTAATCTTTTCTGACATGTCTGGTCGCATACGATGGACCTTTTGCTTTACCGGTGGGCAGTCCTCTTTTGTAGATAGACGATGTACTACAATGTCTGCATCAAGTCCTGGCATGTCTTCAAACGACCAGGCAAAGACCTCAACATAATCGTGCACCAACTGAATCAGACTCTCTTTGACACTGGGTTCCAGATTGGCACCCACCTAGAATTCTCTTTTATCATCTTCGGTACCTAGATTGATTGTGTCCACTGGTTCTTCATGGGGTTGAATGGTCTTCTCTTCTTGTTGTAGTAACCTGGCGAGTTCCCATGGTACTTCACAATCTTCCTCCCCTTCGTCTTTGGCTTGGTAGATTAGATTTTCAGAGTCACAAAGGGCCATAGCAGAACCGTTACCCATGGGATCCCGAATGGATGTAGACCTGCATTGTGAGTGTGAGTGTGTGTAAGAGTATAGCTATCATTGAAAGAAATGAAAATGTAAAAATAAAAACAATGAGCACAAATTTTGTATGCAAAAACATCCATGATTCATTGATGTCATATGGAAATGAGATAATAACCCTTACAAATGGACCATTGTGCCTCGGGTAAGACACAAGGTTTTAAGAGTCTGAATTGTTTTAATATTACAAATCCAACAAAATGTAGACAAATTACTGTGGGATAAAAGTGATCGGGACAAAATCTCTAGCTTCTCAGTTGCTAAGCCCTCCACTGACAGTTGGGAAAATACAATCCTCCAGGTTGTAGTTGTCTTTGTCATCCTCCACGGTGCTGACTTGGTGGTTGCTGATCTTCAACGGTGGTCATCCGGCACGAGCGCAGCGTACAGCCTTTTGGGCACCTGAAATGAAACTTAGACCAAACTTGTCAGATTTGTATGGGATATCTGGGAGTTGACCCCAAATTGTGCACCCACCTTATTCTATCACTGCCTTGGCATCCTTCAAAGACGACATCTTGAGTGGAGGCCTTGTGATCTTGGGAACTTGAGACACAGCCTTGGTTACTTCCATAGTCTGCAAGACTTCTTCAAAGTGCTGGAATGGAGTTTCAATAAATTCACCATCTAATTCCACATATATGAAGGAATTTAGATGGCTGACCATATACTCTTCTTTTCCATGAACGATGATGATCTTACCTTGAATTGGATATTTTAGCATTTGGTGCAACGTAGAGGTAACATCGTCAGCATTGTGAATCCACAGTCGGCCTAGCAAGCATGAATATGAAGGGCGGGTATCCATTACATAAAAAGTTGAATCAAATGTTTGGGTTCCAACTTTTATGGGGATGTTCACTTCCCTATGTACCATACTTTTTGAGCCGTCAAAGGCCCTCACCACTATGTTGCTTGGTTTCAATGTCAATCCCTCACAGTCAAGCCTATCAAGAGCCTTTTTAGGCAACACATTCAGAGACGAACCAGTGTCCACTAAAACATGAGCCAAGGTCGTGCCCCTGCATTCCACTGAGACATGAAAAGCCTCATTATGCTTCCTCCCTCTTGGCATTAAATCAGCATATGAAAAACCTAAGTCATTATCTACAGTTAAGCTGGCTACACAGTCTTGGAACTGATCGGCGGATGTTTCTTGGGGTATGTGGGCAGTTTTAAGGAATTTTACCAAGGCCTTTGCACGCGCCTCGGAACATAGTAATAAATCCAGCATGGAAATTTTTGATGGAGTTTGCCCCAGTTTCTCGACTACATTGTAGTCGCTTCTTTTTATGATCTTTAGAATTTCCTCCATCTCTTTCCGGGAGGTCTCAGGGATAGCCACTGATTGTGCCTTCGTCCGGACAAGCTTAATCTTAATACCTTTACCTCGAGTCTTGGTTGACTCGGCAGCAGGAATGTCAGTAGGGGTGATAACAGGGATTGTAATAGCTTTGTCAACAGGAGTATTAGCAGAGATGATGGTAGGACTGGGAATAACCTTTGGAAGAGCAACAACAACAGGAATGATTACGGGTCCAGAAACAACTTTTGGAGGAGCGTTTTATGGAGAGAAAACCCTTCCACTTTGGGTAATATTTCTAGTCCCTACAATATTACTGACATTGGAGTCAACTTTCTCAGAATTAAAATTTCAACAGCTGTCCAATCTTGCTTGATACCGTGGTAGTAGAAATCCTCTCCATAATTCCACGGTACGATTTTGTCTGACGAATACGAGATTGGTCCAGGCATTGTAATTATCAACGAATCTACTTTTTGAACTGATGTAATTCTAACGGGTCTTTTGGTGGAGACCCTGGAAGAATTATCGGAAATGGTCACGATGGAAACATCATTATAAGAAACAGTTGGAACAGAAGTCTTTTCGAACAAAATCTCCTTGTTATCTATTAGGCACTGAACGCCTGCTTTTAACAAACGACAGCTGGTTGGTGAGGAAAAACAGAAATGACAGCTTTCATCACAACCTGGGAATACACTGGCATTCAACAAGTTCTTTTTGATAGTCAGGAGTGGGGTCACAAGTTCCTCAACTGAAGCAACAAACATATCTTCCTCAATGGCGTTGGCACTATGGTCGTGCTTGGGTATAGGGGAAGTAATGACATTAGGAATTTCTGGCGCATCAAATTCAATCTCTTTGACTTCAAGGAGGTCTTGTAATTTGTTCTTCAGAGCCCAACAGTTGTTAGTGTCATGGACGGGACTCTCAGAATGGTATGCACAACGGGCATTGAGATGATAGTGAGGAGAGGTTGTGTTAGGATTCTTTGGAGGTTCTTTCAAAGTCACTAGGTTGGACCTTAACAAATTTAGTAATACTTGAGATAAGGTCATGTTAATTCTGGTGAACAGTTTAACTGGTCTTTCCATTCTTGGCTGGTTGCTTCTTTGCTGAGCAGGCACTGGTTTAGGGATTATGACATACCCTACCAATGGATGGTGTTCAGCCCTATCTTGATTTCTTTGAGGATATACAACAATAACTTCTTTCTTTTTGATGAATGGTTTCCTTACAGAAGCAGTTGATGCATCTTTTTGAATCTTTTCATTCTTTATCCTGGGGCCTCTACACTTTCTCTGGTTAATATCAATTCGGTAAAACCTGCCGATGAACTCCCAATTAAGTGATTGAAGAAAGGACCAGACAAGGTGTCCAAAAACATGTCTACCAACTCTCTTTCAGGTAGGGGAGGTTGAACTCTTTCGGCTAAGTCCCTCCACTTTTGTGCATAGTCCTTGAAGCCTTCACTTGAAACCATGGCCATACTCTGGAGTTGAGTACGGGTGGGCGCAAGATCAATGTTGTATTGGTATTGTTTGTAAAAGGCAGCGGCTAGATCTTCCCAGTTATGAACATTGGCTCTTTCTAACTGATAAAACAAATCAAGTTGAGTTCCAGACAGACTGTCTTGGAAGAAGTGTACCCATAAATCCTTGTCGGAGGTATGAGGCTAGATTTTCCTTACATAGGACCGGAGATGCATTTTGGGGCATGAGACTCCGTCATATTTGGCGAACACAGGTGCTTTAAATTTTGGAGGAATGACAATCCCTGATACTAATCCCAACTCCTCAAAGTCCTATCCAGGAACTTTTTAGATTTCCATCGCACTTAACCGTTCTTCTAGATGCTTATACTTATCGTCGGTTGGAGGGTATTATTCTTCAGAATAGTCTTCTTCTTCCTCTTCCTCTTATGACTCTGATTGCACAACTGTTTCTTTTCCCTTCCCATCTTGATTGTATTTCTTATCGGATGTCGTTGCAAAGTCTAAGGCCCTTCTTGTTTTCCCTTGGAATATCCTTCCCATGTTTAGAACTCCGGTAATCTTCTTCGTCTTCTTTTTCTTCTCCTCAACCATCAAGGTCTTCAACTCTTCTTGTCCTTTGGATAGAGTTAAGAACATCTGTTGAAACTGGGCATTTTGAGCTTGGAGGTCCTTCACTGTTTGCTCGAGATCCATCTTAATGAAACAAACAGTAGAGAGATGAGGAGACTTGTTGCAAGAAACCTGCTTATGTTATGATAAATGGTAAATGCATATGCAATGATTTCAAGGATTTTAAAGATTCAAATTTGTTTTAGACAAAAAAGGAAACACACATTATATTAATAAATTAAAGCTTGAGTACATCAATGCCTCCTTTGGCAAAACAAATACAAAAACTCTAAGATAGAAAGGTAGTACGCATCCTCTTTGGTGCAATGTAGGCATTCAAGTTCCTCTCCTCATGAAGTTGCTTAATGAGTTCCAGAAACTTCTTCTCGCTTGTGTAGAATTGGGCATCGAAAGTATCTCGCTCCCCCTTGAGTTGTATCCAATCTATTTGTAAGTCTTCAAGAGAGGTAGGTATATCAGGATGTATGATAGTGTATGGAGCATCTCCTTCTATGACAGGCTCAATGATTACCAAGAGAATAGAGGGATAAGGCATCATAAGGCTTTGAACACGAGTTCGTACCCATTTGAGGTAAGGCTCAAGAGGGATGGAATTCTTGTGCTCCAATGTCTTGCTATCTACCTTGTTCAACATCCTCCAAGCTCGGATAAATCTCTAGCGAAGACCTTGATCGTTATTCTCGTAGTCAAATACCAAACCTTGAATCAGCATCTCGTGCGGGCCATCCCTTTGGGCGTAACTAAACTGTCTTAAGGCTAAGCAGGGGTTGTAGGTGATACCTCCCATAATTCCAAGTAAAGGGACATTAGGGAATTCCTCACAACAGTCGACAATAGTAACATTCTCTATAGATTAGAAACACCAATGGATGTCTGAATGTTTGAGTGTCATCAACCTTTGTGACCCCTTTAACCTTGCTCGTTCTTTAATACAGATTGAGGAAGATGTGAAAAAATAATCTTGCGAGTGTGAAAATAATGTAGAACGTCCCCTAGCAAAGTAGGCACTGGGTTGCGGGATATGAAGATTTTGACGAAGTTCACATCTATGAGTTGGTCAGGATTTGGAAACAAAACCATCCCATATATGAGGAGAGCCACAATTTCCTCAAAGGCTTGCAAATCCAAAGAGTTCCAACAGTTTTGGGCTTTCTCGAACAAGAACTTTTCTAGGAAACCTTTGACACCACTCCTTGTTTCCCAATGAGTTGTGACATCAAATGAGTGCAAGTGTAGAGCTTGAGCAATCTCTTCTGGCTTTGGGTCTCTTTCCATACCGTTGAAAGGTAGTTGATTGGGAATGGGAATCCTCAAGAGTCGGGAGAATTATTTTAAAGTAGGCACAAGTTGATAATCGGGAAATGTGAAGCAATGGTGTATAGGATCAAAGAACTGAAAGAGTACCTTCATCATGTCCTCATTTGTGTTGGAGGTGACCAAGTTGAGTATGCGACCATGTCTCCTGGTGAATGGAGAATTTTCTGGAATCCTTGAAGCTAGTTCCTTAAGTTGTGGAGGGATCCTTACAAGGTTGACTTGAATAGTTTTCCTGCGAAGAGAATCCATATCCTGCAAAACAGAACAAAGATAAATCATAAGATCCTTGAAATGGTTAGTAAATGAGTATGATGTTATGATGTTCATGATGTTATGTACAAGTATGTATATACACACAAAGCAAACAAGTCCTTAGGTTTAGGCTTTCATGGAGTCTCATAGGTAAGTACCCTCTTGAAGTTTAGTTGGCTCAAAACTTGTCCTAGTAATAGTAATCGGGTTCTAAGGAGCTCAATATCACTGGTTTGTTCCTTGGTCATTGTTTCAGCCCAAGCCTCTTTAATGGCGACCGAAATATCCCAAAAAACAAAACCTCAATGAGTGTAGTATCGAGTATCTACCAACTTTGGACTGCACCAAAGCCGGACATCTCACTAGGTCTTAAAGGCCAAGTTGGTCAAGTAAAGGTTCTAAAAGTTCATTAGTGCTTCATGACATCACTCAGCGGCCCCGTATTCTCCTTGATTAACTAAAGTGCTACCGATACCAACAAATATGTCGCACTAATGTAGCTATTGCTTAGACCATGTCGGTATACCCCGCATAATTTCCATAATGTATTGCTACTTACCTATAAGGTATCCCAAATCCGGGTAGAGGATTTAAACCCAAACTAAGAACCATAATGTAAAGCATACAAGTCAAACAATGAAAGCAAGTAAATGTGATCTAGCCCTAAGGTAACCCCACTTTTAAAATTCTCCCCAACAGAGTCGCCAGTTCTGTGATACGGTGGGAGAACTGACTTGAAGGTTTTGCATTTGATCACAAATGTTGTGGTTAGCAAGAGTCTCCACCGACTTTTCTTTTATCCAAAAGGAAAGGTGAAAAAGAACAGGAAAGATCTTTGAGATTATTTCTTGAGTTCAGGGGGTAGATTATGAAAAGGGAAGGTATTAGAACACTTTTCATCCATGGTTTTCCATGGGCTCTTAGTTACTTGCTAGATCACTTGCTTTTGTTTGAAATTGTGCTTTGTGTGGTTTTTGAAAGTATTTTGTAAAGAGGCCATTGTTTAGGCAATCTTCGTAATGATTCTTGTTTGTAAGAATGTATACAAAGATGTTTGATCTTTTGAAAATGTTTTCAAGTTTGTAAGATGTTTGAAAGTGTAGGTGTTTGTTTTGAAAATAGAAAGGTGTTTTGTTTGAAATTGAGCAAGTAATTAGGAGCATTCTACCTACTCAAAAGTCTTTCTTGTTCATTTTATTTTCCTTTGATATTGTTATCTTACCATTGATTTGGTAAGTAACCCTATCTTTGGATGTAAACGGGATAGGCGTGGGTCATCGTATAACCGTGATTATCAATGTTGCAAGGTACCTTAGCATTCTCTTTTATGGACCAAGATCATTTTAAAGGCAACTTAGATAGCGTCATCGAGGGACTATGATCTTATATTTGCTTGTTTTTACTAAGATACCTCACATGCATAATATGGTCATTTTGTAAAGGCAACCAAGTGTATTTACCCTAGGGGATGCTTGTGTGAAAGTGTATTGTTTTCATGCTTGATTTTGTCTTGATTAGGGTTTGCTAAGCATTGATTTTAATCTTTCCATACAAACCCTAATTACTAGCATTTGTATATAAAGCGATAAATTGCGAATTTTAAAGTTACTACGCTATTAAAATACTTGTGGGAGGGGGTGTGTTGTACCCCAAAATTTTCTCTCTCATTTTTCTCAAAACATTGCAAGAAAAATCTCCAAGTTGCTCAAGTTTGCTCAAGAGTGGGTCAGACAAATCATCTCCTAAGGCAGTCAACCCCAAATTAGGGTTTTATGTTGCATCAAGATCCTTGGGTCTAAATGACCTCAAATTCTCCCTAATGTCCTAATATGTTCTCAAGATCATCCATGTCAAATTTCAAGCCTTGCAGAGGAAGTTTGCTCAGTCAATTGCTTAAAAGGTCTAAAAATCGACTATGCTAGGGCAAAAGTCAACTGTGACCTACAAATAGTCAAACCTCAAGATTTTTTGTCTAAATTCTCATTTTGAAGGATATTTCATCATTTGATCAAGGGTTGATCATTATTCATCAAGGATTGCTCAAAATTCATCAAGACTCAAAAGTTGCAAAATTAGGGTTTTGTAGGAAAAGTCAACTCAACTTTGACCAAGCATAACGTTCTCATACTTTATGAGAAATGACCCATCCAAAGCTCATTTTGAAGAGGATGCAATTTCCTACAATCCATATTCATACCCCAAGATCCGAAAATGCACTCACAAGAAGTTATAAATTTGGACATTATAGGTCATTTTTGAAAGTCAACAAAAACACCTTTTTTCCAAAGCTTATAACTTGAGCATGGAATATAAAAATGAGATGATACCAAAAGGGTTGGTTATAGGACATCTCAAGCTTTCTAAAAAGTCCAAGAACACCTCCAAAAGTTTAAAATTGAAGAAGTTATGCATTGTTGAAGTTGGGCATTTTTGCAAAATTGCCAAAAGTCAACTATCCCCAAAACTTCAAATTTTGTCAAATGGCCCCATTCTTTCCCACTTGATTTGAGCTTGCATCATTGTCCACGTGTCCTAGATTCAGTCTTGTGTCCATTTATCAATTTTATTATTTTATTTTATTTTTTATTGAATTATTTCATTTTAAATCAAATTAAATCAAATAAAATCCCAAAACTTGATTACATGAGATTTTTGCTATTTTCAGGATTCAATCATCATCATGGTCAGCATCAAATTCGCATCTCACCATATCGTGTACAAAAAAATGGATTTTTGGCAAATTAGACAAGCTTTCAAAAGTGAATCAAATCAAATATCTTATGCATTGATGGGAAAGATTCAAGGCATATTTGTTAACCTAATGCATTCCACATTACATAAGGAAGCTTAAGGCACGATTACAAGGGAGAGAGGCTGCAAGAACAAACCAAAGAAAACTTGAAAAAATTGGTAAAAAGTGTGAAACCAAAATCGTGTCTATAGGCAATTTCAGAAGCAAAACTTGACACCAATCGATTGCTGGAGGTCCACTGAGTCAAAACCAACCCAAAGCCGGTCTCCATACACGCTCAAACTCACTGTAAGTGTCACGAAAAACCGCTCTGCATTTGAATTCGTGAATCTTTATTCCGGCACCTTTTGTACAAACCATTTGCATATTCATGATCCTCATCAAATTTCCAAGCTTTCTGTATTATCCAATTTCATTTATCTGATTTGTGAAGCCAAGTGCCATATCTAGGGTTTCATGGTTTGTTTTTGGGCGTTTCTTTTACAGGTAAAATTAGCCCCATTGATGGCCATGGACATGACCGGAAGAGAAAGACGAACACAACCATGGTCTTGGGAGGAGTTTATATGGTCTGAGATGGGTTTTAGGAATGACCTACGCATTTAGCTGCGGATTTAAATCCGCAGGTAAAGTTACAGGGGCGTGAGGAAGAAGACGATGGCGTGTCGTCTCCTTAGTGGTTGGTTCAAAAACACGCGCGCGTTTTTATTTTTTCTGGCATATGGCGCATTATCTCTTATTATTTTTTTATTAATATATTAACAATTGAAACGCGATGGCTGAGTGGTAAACGTGTGCATGCAATCACCTACAGGACCTGGGTTCGAATCCCAGGTCCCCCATGTTATTTGTTATATTTTTCCTTCAGGTAATCCAGTGCAAATCTAGGCGTGGAACTCGTCATGTGTCCTTACTCAATCAAGCGCCAGATGGCCCAAGGCCAAATCTGGTGATCCAGGATGATGGTCCACCATGGGACCAAGTCAAAAGGCGCACATGGAATCCAAAAAGTCCACCAGACCAGCGTGTTATTGGGCCTTGGAATTTCTATTCAGACCTCCAAAAACCAGGCCCATATACCTATATCTCTCTCTATTTTCATTTAGTTTATTTAATTATTTTATTATATTTTTAATATTAATTAACCAATCAATTCTTTTTCTTAATAAAATTAAAATCACAAAAATAATATTTTCTTTACTCAAATCAAATTTTAATTTTTATTATTAACAATTATTAATTTAATTAATTTAGGCCATTAATTAGAATTAACTTTGATATATTTTTTTGTAAATAATTAAAATCAATTAGACAAAATTAGGTTTTATTAACATTGATCAATTTTATTTTCTTTCTTTAAATACAAAAAACCCAAAAATATTTATTTTTATTAATTAGTTTAATTAATTTAATTTAATAATTAACTTAGATTAATTTCTTTCTTAATTCAAAAAACAACCAAAAAATATTTTCTTTAAATAACAAAGGGTCAAAACCCTAGAACTTGCGCCTGATTTAATTTCCCGCACGCATCCATTTTATTTAATATTGTATTTGTTCCCGGAATGTAATAGATAATTAGGACTATTTTTATCGCTTTGTTTATTTTCCGCATTTAAATTTCAAAGGGTTGCTTTTGGCGATGCAAATATCCGACGCCTTGTAGAAGTTAGTTAAATTTCCGCAATTTAATTTTCGCAACTTATAAACTGCTAGATGTTTGATAATATGGATGCATGACAACATTGAACGTTTAAACCTAATATCAACATAGATCACCATTAACATGTACGAAGATAAAATTAACTGAAAACGACACACTCGCACATGCGCACTCTTAGGGTACACCCCACTTGGTTGCCTTCGTACGCGGTCATTGAGTATAGGTAGTTTTAGAGGTCGCCCTCTTTTCCAAAGATCATAGTCGCCTCGAAATGGTTGCCTCGGATATTGTTGCCTCAAAACAAATGATCTAAGACATTAGGGTTACTGCTAAGGCGTCCTAACATTGCTTTAGTGACCGTAAGTCCCTAAATTCGAATTGACCCTTAAACTCCAACGACGGTGCTACCCACTCATCAATAGTGGGATAGCATTGTCTAAAGGACATTAGCATAGAAAGATTCCTTTTTCGATTAGGTAGATGGTTCTTAGATACTTTCTCTTTCAAAACAAAACAAAATCTTTTTCACACTTACACTTTTTCGAACAAAGTTTTAAAAAACACTTCATATACTCTTGAGGACAGAAGCAAGATTTAAATCAAAGTTTTCAAAACAAAAACTTTTTCAAACCCACCAACACAAAGAAAAGCAATTTTGAAAACAATATGAGCAAGTACCTACCCCCCGAACCCGAGAAATATCTCGAAAAAAAATGTTTTCTGTGCTTTTTTCCTTTCCTTGTTGGATAAAATAAAAGTCGATGGCGACTCTTGCTTACCGCGACATTTTGCAAAAAAGAAACGCAAAACGCAAACCAGCATTCCAAAAAACAGTGAGTTCTTTCCCACCGTATCACAGAATTGGCGACTCTGCTAGGGATATCTTAATAAGTGGGGTGTACCTTAGGATTAGATCATTGTGTTTTCAATTGTTTACTTTGTATGATTTATCTTTGCGGGCTTGTATCGGAGTTACTATAGATCCTAACCCGGATCTGGGGGATACCCTTTAGGTAAGTAGCAATAAACTGTGAGGGAACTGTACGGCATAGACCGATACGGTTGAAGCAGTAGCTACGTTGGTGTGGCACTTTAGTATGTACCTATATCCCTTGTGTTGGAACGAGGAGAATATGGGTCTGCTAAGGGGTCATTAAGCACCAACTGACCTTAGAACCTTTAAATTGACCAACTTGGCCATAGAACAGTAGCAGTATGCTACACTCATTGAGACTAAACTCTCGCGATGATTCCGGTCGCAAGAAAAGGTTGCTAAACTGGAATTATGACCGATTGAGGATAGTCAATGATATTGAGATCCTCTAGAACCCGGTTACTATTTTTAGGACAGGTTTAAACCAACTGAACTGAAAGAGGGTAGTACCTAGACTCCTTGCCAGCCTGAAATCTAAGGGCTCTCTGTGTGACTTGTGTGCGTTTACCATGTTTGCTATTTGTGGATACTTGTGGTGTGCTTTCTATCATGACATCATGACATTATGACATTGCATACATTTTGCATTGGACTAACCTATTTCAAAGACAGGAGGGATTCATCTTTGTTCTGTTTTGTAGGTCATGGCACCCATGCGTAGGAACACCATTCGGATCAACTTTGTCCAGGTTCCCACTATGCTTAAAGAATTGGTTGCAAAGATGTCAGATACTACCTCCTTCATCAGAAGACATGGGCATCTTCTTAGTTTGGTCACCTCCAAATTGGACGAGCAGATGATGAGTGTCCTAGTCCAGTTCTATGATCCATTGTACCATTGCTTTACTTTTCAGGACTATCCGTTGGTCCCCACCTTAGAAGAGTTCTCTGATCTGCTTGGTATCTCTATTCTGGAGCAGACCCCGTTCACAGGTTGGGAGAAGATCCTTAGGCCAGAAGAGATTGCTTCAGCCCTTCATATGACAAAGGATAAGGTAATGGCTAATTGGGAAACTCGTAGTGGAGCAAAGGGATTTTTGACTAACTTCTTGGTTGGTAAGGCTAATCATTTCTGGGATAGTCTAGACTTCAAGGCATTCGAAGATATTCTGGCTCTTCTAATATATGGCTTGGTATTGTTTCCTAACTCTGACTCCTTTGTTGATGTGAATGCGGTAAAAATCTTCATCTTTGGTAATCCTGTACCCACTCTCTTGGGTGACATTCTCCATTAGCTTTATGCTCGTACTGCTCGGAAGCGGGGAACCTTGATGTGCTGTGCTCCGTTATTGGCGAGGTAATTTATTTCGCACCTCCCCAAATCAGTTTTAAAGAACAAGGAAGGAATGGTCTGGGCTTATAGGGTTATGTCTCTCTCTCACAATGACATCATTTGGACTATCAAGGGTATGGATGAGGTGGATATTATTGATCGTTGTGGGGAGTACCCCAATGTTCCACTGATAGGAACCAATTGAGGGATTACTTACAATCCATGCTTGGCCCTACGTCAGTTTGGGCGAGCCAGAAGGGAAGGACCTCATGAGCTGCTAATGCCTAGTATCATTTTTGATTTTCAAGGGGATATTGAGGAGCAATGCCGCAGATTCATAAGGGCTTGGGATAGAGTTCACAGATTTGATCCCCACGGGCTGGGCCCAAAGACTTCACTTCCGATGGAGCCATATCTCAGATGGGTTCGTATCCGTGCCCAAAAGCTGGGAATGCCGTATGAAGCCGTCTTTCCTATCATTGTTGAAGTTGCTAATGAAGAGGGAGTTCTTCCTACCATCCTCCACCCTTATATGCCTACTGACATTGGGGCATTAAAAAGGTCCTGGATGCAGCTAAGGGAAGTGCGGGATACTTATAGAGAAAAGTATCACGAGCAAGAGCGAAAGATCCAGAAGTTGACTAGGCAGTTGGAGAAAGAGCAGATCATTAATGACTGTGTCAGCACTAAAGGCAAACGACCATGGAAGCGTTGATGTCCTTTGATTACTTCCAGTTTTTATTTACTCTTCAGTATTTCCTTTCTTGTAACGCCTTAAGGGCATCTGTTGAACAATTTGAATTTCAAGTTTATCTAATAAAAGTGTGTTTCATTCCTTGTTTACGAATTTGAATCTCTCGATGTCTTTGAAATCATATCATACGCATTTCATCCCATGCACCTCATAACAGGTACCATTACACGTCTCTTATCTTCTTCGTTGTTTATTTCAGCATCATGTCTTTTGAACCATCAACTGAGCAAGCAATCAAGGCTCTACAGGCTCAAAACGCCCAGTTCCAAGAATTGTTCATGAATTTGGCTAAGGGTCAGCAAGATCTGAAGACCCTTATTCTGAAAGAGAAGAAGAAGAAGAAGAAGAAGAAGAAGAGGACAATTCTGTTTAACACAGGTCACAGGTTTGGAAACAGACTACGAGATGAAGTTGATTTGACCACCTCATCTGGAGGGAAAGATAGCCAGGAAGAAAGGAGGGCTCTTAGCCCTATGGTTTCAGACAACGAGACGGACATCAACGAAGACCAGTATCCTCCGGCTGAGGATAGATACAAAAAACTGGAAGACCGTTTGAATGCGATGGAAGTTCAGAAAGTGCCTGGTCTGGACTTTGGTGATTCGGGTCTATCATCTGGGGTGGTGATTCCCCACAAGTTCAAAGCACCAGCCTTTGCTAAGTACGACGGATTTTCTTGTCCGAAGCTGCACCTACGTTCATATGTTAGGAAGATTCAGTCGTACACCGCTGACAAGAATCTCTGGATCCACTTCTTTCAAGACAGTCTCTTAAGGACTCAGCTTGAATGGTTTTACGAGTTAGAAGGAGCCAGTATCCGCAGTTGGGAAGATTTTGTTGCTGCTTTCTACAGGCAGTACCAATACAATGTCGACCTCGCTCCCACGCGTACCCAGCTCCAGGGTATGTGAATGGGTGCGGGCGAAGGTTTCAAAGATTATGCTCAGAAGTGGATGGATCTCGCTGGAAGAGTGCAACCACCCTTGGCTAATAGGGAACTAGTGGACATGTTTCTGGGGACTTTATCTGGTCCGTTTTTCCACCATCTGATTGGAAGCTCTTTGTCTGGGTTTACAGAGCTAATTATGACCGGTGAAAGGATTAAGGCTGGTATTAAGTCTGGTAAGATACATAAGGGTTCTTCATCGAGCACCGAGAAAAAGCCTTTTAAGAAAGAATCCAGTGTTGTTTACAGTTCGAAAAGCCAGAATAGACCTGAACACCGCCAAGCTGTTAATGCGGTTGTTATTTCAAGACCTGTTAGGGCTCCTCAACGCAATAATCAGCAAAGGGCCGAGAGGCCCCGAAGGCAATTCACCCATCTCAACATGACTTTGTCTCAGATCCTGCCGCAGTTATTAAAGACCAATCTAGTGATTCCAAGGGAGGCCCCGAAGAATCCCAACACTACATCACCAAAGTATAACCCTAATTCCCGCTGTGCTTTTCACTCAAGTAGCCCGGGACATGATACAGATGATTGTTGGGCTTTGAAGAACAAAGTACAGGACTTGATTGATGCGAAGGAGATTGAGTTCGGAGCACCAGAAAAGCCTGAGCAAGACGCAGGGGTGAATGCTATCGGGGATGACGATGATGAAGAGTTTGATATTGACAGCTGGATATACCGAACTGCCGATGGTGGATTAAGAAACTGGACAGAGAAGGATTCTAAGCCTGTTTCAGTTATCACCTAGTAATGAGACTTTTGTTTTGAATTTGTAACAGGCAATGTTTTAGACTTTATGGCCCGGTGTCTTGCCCGGGGCACCGTGGCTTCATTTGTGAGGGCTTTATGTGTGTCATTTTCATATATCATTAATAAAAGCATTGGACGTTTCTTGCATTTCAAATCTTGCGCTCCTTGTTTTCTTTTATTATATATTGCAAAACAACTATTTTACACACACTCACATATACAGGTCTACATCCACTCTGGATCTCACTAGTAACGACTCTGCTACTGCCAGTTATAACTTCGAAATTCCGATCAACTTAGTCGAAGACGAAGGTGAAGATGATTGTGAAGTTCCTGGTGAACTTACAAGACTGTTACTTCAGGAAGAGAGGGTCATACAGCTGCATGAAGAACCAGTGGAAACAGTGAATCTGGGTACAGAGATAGACAAGAAAGAAGTTAAGGTCGGTGCAAATCTGGAAGCTAGTGTGAAGCAACGGTTGATTCAGATGCTGCGTGACTATGTTGAGATCTTTGCCTGGTCTTATGAAGATATGCCTGGGTTGGATACCGATATTGTGGTTCACCGCCTGCCTACCAAGGAAGACTGTCCTCCAGTGAAACAGAAGGTCTGCCGAATGCACCCAGAGATGTCTGAGAAAATCAAGGCTGAAGTTATGAAACAGTTTGACGCCGGTTTTCTAGCAGTTAATTCTTACCCACAGTGGGTGGCCAACGTGGTTCCTGTACCGGAGAAGGATGGTAAGTTTCGAATGTGTGTCGACTATAGGGATCTGAACAGGGCGAGTCCCAAGGATGATTTTCCTCTACCTCATATCGACGTTCTGGTTGACAACACAGCTTAGCACAAGGTATTCTCCTTTATGGATGGTTTCTCCAGTTATAATCAGATTAAAATGGCTCCCGAAGACATAGAGAAGACAACCTTTGTTACTCAATGGGGTACCTTTCACTACAAGGTCATGCCCTTTGGATTGAAGAATGTCGGGGCAACGTATCAGCGTGCCATGGTTGCTTTGTTTCATGACATGATCCATCACGAGATTGAGGTATACGTCGACGACATGATTGCAAGATCCCAGACAGAGGAAGAACATCTTGACCACCTTCAGAAGTTGTTTGACAGGTTGAAGTTGTACAAGCTGAGGTTAAACCCGAACAAGTGCACCTTCGGGGTGAGATCTGGTAAGTTGCTGGGCTTCGTCGTAAGCGATAAAGGTATTCAAGTGGATCCGAAAAAGGTGAAGGCCATACAAGAGTTGCCAGCTCCACAAACAGAGAAAGAAGTCAGAGGCTTTCTGGGACGACTAAACTACATTGCTCGATTCATCTCACACCTGACCGCTACTTGTGAACTAATCTTCAAGTTACTGAAGAAAGATCAAGTAGTACGTTGGAACGATGAATGCCAGGCCACTTTCGAAAGGATCAAAGAGTATCTTCAAGAGCCACCCATTCTGATGCCTCCAGTTGAAGGGAGACCTTTGATCTTATACTTGACAGTACTCGATAATTCAATGGGGTGTGTGCTGGGTCAACATGACAAGTCTAGCCGAAAAGAGCATGCTATTTATTACCTTAGCAAAAAGTTTACCGACTGCGAGACCCGATACTCTTTGCTCTAGAAAACTTGCTGCGCTTTGGCATGGGTTGCTCGCCGGCTGAGACAGTATATGCTGACTCACACTACTCTATTGATATCAAAGATGGATCCGATCAAGTATATCTTCGAAAAGCCTTCTTTGTCCGGAAGAATAGCGAGATGGCAGATGATCTTGACTGAGTATGACATCCAATATACAACCCAAAAGGCAATTAAGGGAAGTGTGTTGGCATACCATTTGGCACATCAAGCGGTGGATGATTACCAGTCTATGAACTTTGAATTTCTGGATGAGAATATCATGATAGTAACTGACTGTGAGACACCTGGACCGGATGAAGGACCTGAGGAAGGATCCCGATGGTCTATGTACTTTTATGGAGCTTCAAATGCTTTGGGTAACGGCATTGGCGCCGTGATCATATCTGCTAAAGGCTCTCATACTCCGTTCACCGCCCGACTATGTTTTAACTGCACCAACAATATGGCGGAGTATGAAGCGTGCATAATGGGTCTTCGAGCAGCAATTGACCTAAGAATTAAGTTTCTGAGTATCTTCGTAGATTCCGCTCTCGTGATCAATCAGATCAAAGGCGAGTGGGATACAAAACACCCTAATGTTATTCCTTACAAGGAGTATGTGTTGACATTGCTTCCGCACTTCGAGGAGATAACTTTTGAACACTTCCCTAGAGAGGAGAATCAGTTGGCGGATGCGCTGGCTATGATGTCTTCTATGTTCAAAGTTAATTGGGACAACGAAGCTCCACGATTATCATTGAAAGATTGGACGAACCTGCACATTGATGCGACATTGAGACTGAAGAGGTAGCAGATAAACCCTAGTTTCATGAGGTGAGGAGATACCTTAAGGCTCAGGAATACCCTGAGGGTGCATCTGTTACTGACAAAAAGTTTCTGAGGAGGTTCGCAACGAAGTTCTTCATTAGCAATGGTATCCTTTACAAGCGTAACCATGATTCGACCTTACTGTGTTGTGTGGATAAGAACGAAGCAGAAAGGATCATGGCAGAGTTACATGAAGGTAATTTCGGAACTCATTCCAGTTGACATACCATGGCAAAGAAGATCCTTCGGGCAGGATATTATTGGTCCACAATGGAAGCCGAATGTTATCAGCATTCTCGGACATGTCACAAGTGCCAGGTCTATGCTGATAAGGTACACATACCTCCAGTTCCTCTGAACATCTTGACAGCTCCTTCGCCTTTTGCAATGTGGGGCATTGATATGATCGGCGAGATCAGACCTACGACATCCAATGGGCACCATTTCATCCTGGTAGCTATTGATTACTTTACGAAGTGGGTTGAAGCAACTTCATTTGTTACCGTAACCAAGAAAGTCGTAGAACGGTTCATTCGGCATAATCTGATTTGTCGATATGGTGTACCATAGAGGATCATTACGGATAATGGTACGAATCTCAACAACAAGATGATCACTGAGCTCTGCAAACAGTTCAAGATACAACATCACAACTCTTCTCCCTACCGGCTGAAGATGAATGGGGCTGTAGAAGCGGATAATAAGAATATTAAGAAGATTGTGAAGAAGATGACAGTGACATACAAAGACTGGCACGAGATGTTACTGTTTGCTCTTCATGGATATCGTACCTCAGCACGGACGTCAACAGGGGCAACCCCCTATTCTTTGGTTTATGGCATGGAGGCAGTCTTGCCCAATGAAGTTCAGATACCCTCTCTTTGGATTATGAAGGATGCAGGTTTGAGTGAAGATGACTGGATTCAGACCCGGCTTGATCAGCTGAACTTAATCAACGAAAAGAGACTTACTGCTATTTTTCATGGTCAGACGTACCAAAAGCGGATGATTAAGGCATTTAACAAGAAAGTTAGACGACAAGAGTATCAAGTTGAGGATCTGGTTATCAAACGCATTATCTTACCTCAAGGTGATCCCAGGGGCAAATGGACCCCTACTTACGAATGGCCATTTGTGGTTAAGAACATTTTCTCAGGAGGAGCTATGATTCTAACCACCATAGATGGTGACGACCTTCCTCACCCCGTCAATGCAGACATAGTGAAAAGATACTACGCATAATCAAAGACCCACTAGGTTGACTGGCCTAGGAAAAAATAAGGGCTTCCCGGCGAACTAAAAGGGTTCGGGAAAAAATAAGGGATGAAAATGAAAAAAACTATACACCTGGCAAGTCGAAAACCTGAAAAGGAGGCTTGGGAAAAAAAGGGTATCCTGGTGGACTGAAACCCCGAAAGGGCGGTCCAGGCAAAAATTAGGGATTAAAGCGTAACACTATGTCTCATTGGATCACCTTACAAACAGACTTTGATATCGACTAGAAAGCTCGGACGGCGCTAATCAATCTTATCTACCTTCAACCAATAGCAAAGTGATGAGATGCTCGAGGACATAAAGGCAATAACAGAATTGGAACCCAGTGGGATTGTTCACATAGCTGTTTTGTTTTTCACAATTTGTGTAAATTCTATCTGCTCGGCGGCGTTCTCTTACTAGGACGTCAGCCTCTTGTACAAAAACGCCTATTTTACAGGCCAAACTTCAAAATCAATACAAATTCATTTTCAGACAAATTTCAAACTGTTTTTCCTTTATCTGTTTTGTTTTGTAAAGAACGTCCAATGTTCATTTTGAAATATGCATTTGACATTAATTGCTGCTCATGAATATTTACATGTGAAACAAAAGACGATTACGGGTAATATCAGAAACAGGGGCAATAAAAATTGTCCAAACTATACAGTTGCTCTATCCACCAGGTACAAAGGTAGATTCAGCTGAAGAATATGGCTAAGACACCTTCACTCCCCGCAGAGTAATACAGTAATGATAGCTTTCCCCAACTGAGACTTGCAACTGCGAATGAATCAGTAATATTCTCCCAAAGCAGAGTTTTTCTACCATCAGCACTAAAAAGGCTTGATATCCCCGGCAGTCTTAATATTCGCCAACGGAATATAAGAATGCTCCCTGGCAGGGTACAAGATATCCCCAGTGGAGTTAAAATTTTCCCAGCGCAGTATGAAAAAGCTTCCCCAACGGAGTTGGGAGAATCATCCCCAGTAGGCTCTGGAAGTTTATCCCAAGCAGAGTACAAAAATAAATCTCCCCAATCGAGTTCAAAGGATCATTCCCAGCAGAACTCAAAGGATTATCCCCATAAGAGTCTAAAAGGTTATTTCCAGAGAGGTTGCAACCGAAGATCATCCTCAGCAGAGTTCTTTCCTTTCACAAACAGGAATTCAATCCCCAATAGGATTCAATATCACCAGCAATGATAATTCATCCCGACAGAATTTATTAGTGGAATCTTCAGCAGGACATCTCTTCCCAACAGAGTAATCTCCTCATCAATTTATTCCCCCAACGGAGTCATCCTCTCCTGCAGGTTTATTCTCTTCGTTCTCCATCCCCAACGGAAACGAAGAATCCAACTCTATTCTTCAGCAGCTATCCGGGATTTATTTTCCCCAGCTAGAAACATTACATTTCCATACATCATGATACAGGCATATACGCATCATACCACACAATCTCGTTTATTTTGAGAGCACCACTGCTTGATATATATCATACATTTCATACATCATGACATTGCATATGACTAACTCTTTACCTTTTCAGGGAAAGATGAATCAATAAACACCATTGACTACTTATATGACCTGGTAGTTCCCTCAAAAACTACATCTATTGAGGGTTGTTTTAGCGGATTCCTCAGAAAGATGCTCTCACAAGACTTTCGTCTGATTCAGTTAAATCGATTCTAAGATTCTTTTGATTCTTATCTAGTCAAAGTTAATCCAAGACCTTCTCTGCTTCAGTCAGATCGACGCTAAGATCTCCCTGATTCTTATTCCAGATGAAGATATTCTAAGACTTTCGTCTGGTTTAGTTAAATCGGTTCTAAGATTTTTATGATTCTTATCGAGTCAAAGTTAATCCAAGACCTTCTTTGGTTCAGTCAGATCGACGCTAAGATCTCCCTGATTCTTACTCCAGTTGAATATATTCCAAGACTTTCGTCTAGTTCAGTTAAATCGATTCTAAGATTTTTCTGATTCTTATCCATTCAAAGTTAATCCAAGACCTTCTCTGGTTCAGTCAGATCGACGCTAAGATCTCCTTGATTCTTATTCCAGTTTAAGATATTCCAAGACTTTTGTCTGGTTCAGTTAAATTGATTCTAAGATTTTTCTGATTCTTATCCAGTCAAAGTTAATCCAAGACCTTCTCTGGTTCAGTCAGATTGACGCTAAGATCTCCCTGATTCTTATTCCAGTTGAAGGTATTCCAAGACTTTCGTCTGGTTCAGTTAAACCGGTTCTAAGATTTTTCTGATTCTTATCCAGTCAAAGTTAATCTAAGACCTTCTCTGGTTCAGTAAGATTGATGCTAAGATCTCCCTGATTCTTATTCCAGTTGAATATATTCCAAGACTTTCGTCTGGTTCAGTTAAATCGATTCTAAGATTCTTCTGATTCTTATCCAGTCAAAGTTAATCCAAGACCTTCTCTGGTTCAGTCAGATCGACACTAAGATTTCCCTGATTCTTATTCCAGTTAAAGATATTCTAAGACTTTCGTCTGGTTCAGTTAAATCGGTTCTAATATTTTTTTGATTCTTATCCAGTCAAAGTTAATCCAAAACCTTCTCTGGTTCAGTCAGATCGATGCTAAGATCTCCCTAATTCTTACTCCAGTTAAAGATATTCCAAGACTTTCGTCTGGTTCAGTTAAATCGATTCTAAGATTTTTCTGATTCTTATCCAGTCAAAGTTAATCTAAGACCTTCTCTGGTTCAGTCAGATTGATGCTAAGATCTCCCTGATTCTTACTCCAGTTAAAGATATTCCAAGACTTTCGTCTGGTTCAATTAAATCGATTCTAAGATTTTTCTGATTCTTATCCAGTCAAAGTTAATCCAAGACCTTCTTTGGTTCAGTCAGATCGATGCTAAGATCTCCCTGATTCTTATTCCAGTTGAAGATATTCCAAGACTTTCGTCTGGTTCAGTTAAATCGATTCTAAGATTTTTCTGATTCTTATACAGTCAAAGTTAATCCAAGACCTTCTCTGGTTCAGTCAGATCGACGCTAAGATCTCCCTGATTCTTATTCTAGTTAAAGATATTCCAAGACTTTCGTCTGGTTCAGTTAAATCGATTCTAAGATTTTTCTGATTCTTATACAGTCAAAGTTAATCCAAGACCTTCTCTGGTTCAGTCAGATAAACGCTAAGATCTCCCTGATTCTTATTCAAGTTGAAGATATTCCAAGACTTTCGTTTGGTTCAGTTAAATCGATTCTAAGATTTTTCTGATTCTTATCCAGTCAAAGTTAATCCAAGACCTTCTCTGGTTCAGTCAGATCGACGCTAAGATCTCCCTGATTCTTATTCCAGTCGAAAACCTCCTATCAACAATCTCCAAATGGCATCTGTAAGCCCATTCTCGACATCACAAGGCTAATACCACTTCGTGCGAGTGCAAATTTCTGGGCACTCTAGTGTTCAATTATCTTCCACCTTCGGATTACGAAAGGCACGAAAGCCAATCTATATCCTCAGGTTTAAGAAGATTGAACAGGTGCAACTGTTGTACCCCAAAATTTGCCCTCTCATATTTCTCAAAACATTGCAAGAAAAATCTCCAAGTTGCTCAAGTTTGTTCAAGAGTGGGTCAAACAAATCATCTCCTAAGGCAGTCAACCCCAAATTAGGGTTTTATGTTGCATCAAGATCCTTGAGTCCAAATGACCTCAAATTCTCCCAAATATCCTAATATATTTTCAAGATCATCCATGTCAAATTTCAAGCCTTATAGAGGAAGTTTGCTCAGTCAATTGCTCAAAAGGTCCAAAAATCGATTGTGCTAGGGCAAAAGTCAATTGTGACCTACAAATAGTCAAACCTCAAGATTTTTTATCAACGTTCTAATTTTGAAGGATATTTCATCATTTTATCAAGGGTTGATCATTATTCATCAAGGATTGCTCAAAATTCATCAAGACTCAAAAGTTGCTAAATTACGGTTTTGTAGGAAAAGTCAACTCAACTTTGACCAAGCATAACTTTCTCATACTTTATGAGAAATGACCCATCCAAAGCTCATTTTTAAGAGGATGCAATTTCCTACAATCCATCTTCACACCCCAAGATCGGAAAATGCACTCACAAGAAGTTATAAATTTGGACATTATAGGTCCTTTTTGAAAGTCAACAAAAACACCTATTTTTCCAAAGCTTATAACTTGAGCATGGAATATCAAAATTAGATGAGACCAAAAGGGTTGGTTATAAGACATCTCAAGATTTCTAAAAAGTCCAAGAACACCTCCAAAAGTTCAAAATTGAAGAAGTTATATATTGTCGAAGTTGTACATTTTGGCAAAATTGCCAAAAGTCAACTATCCCCAAAACTTCAAATTTTGTCAAATGGGCCCATTCTTTTCCACTTGATTTGAGCTTGCATCATTGTCCACGTGTCCTAGTTTCAGCCTTGTGTCCATTTATAAATTTTATTATTTTATTTGATTTTTTATTGAATTATTTCATTTTAAATCAAATTAAATTAAATAAAATCCCAAAACTTAATTACATGAGATTTTTTGCTATTTTCAGGATTCAATCATCATCATGGTCAGCATCAAATTCGTATCTCACCAGATCATGTACAAAAAAAATGGATTTTTGGCAAATTAGGCAAGCTTTCAAAAGTGAATCAAATCAAATATCTTATGCATTGATGGGAAAGATTCAAGGCATATTTGTTAACCTAATGCATTCCACATTACATAAGGAAGCTTAAGGCACGATTACAAGGGCGAGAGGCTGCAAGAAAAAACCAAAGAAAACTTGAAAAAAGTGGTAAAAAGTGTGAAACCAAAATCGTGTCTAGAGGCAATTTCAGAAGCAAAACATGACACCAATCGATTGCTGGAGGTCCACTGAGTCAGAACCAACCCAAAGCCGGTCTCCATACACGCTCAAACTCACTCTAAGTGTCACGAAAAACCGCTCTGCATTTGAATTAGTGAATCTTTATTCCGGCACCTTTTGTACAAACCATTTGCATATTCATGATCCTCATCAAATTTCCAAGCTTTCTGTATTATCCAATTTCATTTATCTGATCTGTGAAGCCAAGTGCCATATCTAGGGTTTCGTGGTTTGTTTTTGGGCGTTTCTTTTACAGGTAAAATTATCCCCATTGATGGCCATGGACATGACCGGAAGAGAAAGACGAACACAACCATGGTCTTGGGAGGAGTTTATATGGCCTGGGATGGGTTTTAGGAATGACCTACGCATTTAGCTGCGGATTTAAATCTGCAGGTAAAGTTACAGGGGTGTGAGGAAGAATATGATGGCTTGTCGTCTCCTTAGTGGCTGGTTCAAAAACACGCGCGCATTTTTATTTTTTATGGCATATGGTGCATTATCTCTTATTATTATTTTTGATTAATATACTAACAATTGAAACGCGATGGCTGAGTGGTAAACGTGTGCATGCAATCACCTACAGGACCTGGGTTCGAATCCCAGGTCCCCCATGTTATTTGTTATATTTTTCCTTCAGGTAATCCAGTGCAAATCTAGGCGTGGAGCTCATCATGTGTCCTCACTCAATCAAGCGCCAGATGGCCCAAGGCCAAATCTGGTGATCCAGGATGATGGTCCACCATGGGACCAAGTCAAAAGGAGCACATGGAATCCAAAAAGTCCACCAGGACAGCGTGTTATTGGGCCTTGGAATTGCTATTCAGACCTCCAAAAACCAGGCCCATATACCTCTATCTCTCTCTATTTTCATTTAGTTTTTTAATTGTTTTATTATATTTTTAATATTAATTAACCAATCAATTCTTTTTCTTAATAAAATTAAAATCACAAAAATAATATTTTCTTTATTCAAATCAAATTTTAATTTTTATTATTAACAATTATTAATTTAATTAATTTAGGCCATTAATTAGAATTAACTTTGATATATTTTTTTTGTAAATAATTAAAATCAATTAGACCTAATTAGGTTTTATTAACATTGAACAATTTTATTTTCTTTCTTTAAAGACAAAAAACCCAAAAATATTTATTTTTATTAATTAGTTTAATTAATTTAATTTAATAATTAACTTAGATTAATTTTTCTTAATTCAAAAAACAACGAAAAAATCTTTGCTTTAAATAACAAAGGGTCAAAACCCTAAAACTTGCGCCCGATTTAATTTCCCGTACGCGATCCATTTTATTCAATATTGTATTTGTTCCCGGAATGTAATAGATAATTAGGACTATTTTTATCGCTTTGTTTATTTTCCGCATTTAAATTTCAAAGGGTTGCTTTTGGCGATGTAAATACCCGACGCCTTGTAATAGTTAGTTAAATTTCCGCAACTTATAAACTGCTAGATGTTTGATAATAGGGATGCATGACAAGATTAAACGTTTAAACCTAAAATCAACAGAGATCACCATTAATATGTATGAAGATAAAATTAACTGAAAACGACACACTCGCACATGCGCGCTCTTAGGGTACACCCCATTTGGTTGCCTTCGTACGCGATCATTGAGTATAGGTAGTTTTAGAGGTCGCCCTCTTGTCCAAAGATCATAGTCGCCTCGAAATGGTTGCCTCGGATATTGTTGCCTCAAAACAAATGATCTAAGACATTAGGGTTACCGCTAAGGCGTCCTAATATTGCTTTAGTGACCGTAAGTCCCTAAATTCGAATTGACCCTTAAACTCCAACGACGGTGCTACCCACTCATCAATAGTGGGATAGCATTTTCTAAAGGACATTATCATAGAACGATTTCTTTTTCGAGTAGGTAGATGGTTCTTAGATACTTGCTCTTTCAAAACAAAACAATTTTTTTTTCACACTTACACTTTTTAGAACAAAGTTTTCAAAAACACTTCATATACTCTTGAGGACAAAAGCAAGAGTTAAATCGAAGTTTTCAAAACAAAAACTTTTTCAAACCCACCAACACAAAGAAAAGAAATTTTGAAAACAATATGAGCAAGTACCTAAGAGCCCATGGATAACCACAGATAGAAAGGGTGCTAATACATTCCCTTTCTATAATCTACCCCCCCCGAACCCGAGAAATATCTCGAAAAGGAATTTTTCTGTGCTTTTTTCCTTTCCTTGTTGGATAAAATAAAAGTCGGTGGCGACTCTTGCTTACCGCGACATTTTGCGAAAACAAGCGCAAAATGCAAACCAGCATTCCAAAAAACAGTCAGTTCTTTCCCACCGTATCACAAGGTGTATAAATTGTAAATGGGGATTGCAAGAATATAAATCTAATTAATCTATTACAACCAAATTGAATTTGTACAAGAATTTAAATAAATAATGTACAAGATGAATAAATGTATAAGAATGCAAATGTGAAGAAAATGGATATTCTTGGATTTTTTAGGAAAAGATGTTTTGTTTTAACCTAATTAATTAAAGGAAAATAATTAATTAAAATAATAAAATTAAACCTAATTTAGTAAGAAAAGAAATTAATAAAAACCCTAATTCATTAATTTATTAAAAGAAAATAAGTTTAAGAAAAGTATTTTTTTGGTATTTTTGTCTTGAAAATAATTTATAGTATTATAAAATATTTTTAGCCTTTTTTATATTAAAATAATATATTTTAATTGGTGTAAAAATAAAATAAATAATAACCTAGTTTTAATTAAATTTATAAGAAAAATTAGTAAAATAAATAAAGTATTAAATAAAAATAATTTTTATGAGAAAAAATAATAATTATGTCAAAATGAAAATCTAATATTTTTGTATTTTCCTATGATTTTTTTAATGTTAGAAAATATACTAAGAAAATAAATGAAATAAAAATAAGAAGAGAAAATAAAACTGAGCCAGGAGTGCAAATAGTCCACAGGGGGGTTAGAAAGTAAAAATAAAAACAAAGGCCCAAAGATGAAGCCCAGCGCCTGCAAAAAAAGGGAAAGTCAAAATGCAAAAATCTGAAATATCAAATGGGTACCACTGGGGCTCGAACCCAGGTCCCAAAGGTTACAGGCGCGCGCTTCTACCACAGTGGTGGCTATACACCGTTAACGTAAGCAAAACAATAAATATATGATACAAAACTTGCCCTGATTTACACTTCATCCTTAACCTCAAGCCAGACCAACTGTAACTTGTTCATTTCTCATCAAAAATGAAAACTTTAAACATGAAATTTGTAGCAAATTTCCTCACGGTTTCAGAAATGTAAAGTATTAAAACTATAGATCAAAGATAAGCATGAATTTCATTGGCCCTAAACTGAACCCTAAAAATCTCAAAAAACTTCAATCTTAAAATTCTCTAAGCTCAAGTAAAATTAATGGAAGCTATGGATATGGTTAGCTTTAGGGCAATGATATCTACATGTTTTGTTCACAAATAAATCATTGATGATGCCTGTATGAGAAGTTCCAAAGTTGGAAAACTTACCTTGCAAGAGGGTATCGGGTTTAAAGTTTGATCAGCTTTCAAGGAGTTCCAATGGTTGGGTTATGTTGTACCACAAAATTCTCCCTCTCACTTATCAAGAATTTCCTCTCAAGATCTCCTTGACTTAAGATTGCATTAGGGTTTGATCAGCTCAAGACACCTCCTTAAGCACTGATAACCAAAATTAGGATTTGAGTTTGCACAAGGATTTCTGAACTTCCAGTGTTACATGTGACTTTCATGGATCAATATGGACCCCCAAGATTACTCATGTAAAGTTTCAAACCTTGGATCACACTTTTGCTCAGTCAATTGAGCAGTTGACCTAAAAATCAGTTTGTACTGGGGAAAAAGTCAACTATGGACAATTTACAGTCAAACTTCATAATTTTTTATCCCCACCAACATTTTGAACTCATATGTATCATTTACCAAGTTTGGACCATAATTCCTCAATAAAATTGATCAAATATCCAAAAGGGCAAAATGGTCAAAATTAGGGTTTTGACTAGGAAAGGGCAATTTCTGATTTTTGACCTAGAAAATGGTCAATTGGTTTAAGGCATGATCTCAAGAGTACAATTGAATCATTTTGACCTAATGACATGGTTCAAAACATTGCAAGTCCATTGGATTGACAGATGAATTTTTCAGTCAACTGATCAAAAGTCAACTATATATTGAAAGGTCAAACTTTGACTTTTTGGTCAAATTCAAGTTCCAAAGATCATAATTCATCAAACCATGTCAAAATATGAAACTTATTCATCAAGAAATCAAAAAGTCAAGATTTCATTTTGAAAAGTCAAAATTTCTAAACTTTGAAATTTTTCTAAGTATTGGAAATTTCATGTTTTTTTCATAACTTTGAGCAAAATTTTCACCATGATGCAAGATGATACAAGAGAAACTTCCAACATGAAAGTTGTAGATCTCCATGAAATATACAACTTTGTTTTACACAACTCTTTCCAAAAATGCTTGGGTCTCAAGTTATAAATTTATGAACATGTGGTCATGAAACTAAACACTTAGTGAAATTTTGCCCTAATTTGGTCAGAATTTTGACCTAACTTCATGACACTTTTTCATATAGCTCCAAGGGGAATATTCAAAAGAAATTCAAAGATGGGTTGTAAAGCACATTGCAAGATTTCAGAAATGTCAAAGAACTCCATGAGATCATTATTGAGTAGGGAGAATCGAAAAGATGAAGTTAGGGTTTTATCACTTTAATTACAAGTCATTTTAGTGATGAACAAAATTCAAATTCAAATTATGCTGCATAAACACTACTTTGCAGGCCTCAAAATTGTTAGGCACTCCATAATTAATGGTTTACACAGCTGTTAGAGGCCTCACTTCAAGCATTCAATGCATGGACATGCTTTATATCTATTTTTGGAAGAAAGGTTACATTGCCATTTTGATAAAGTGACTTTTTGCACAACACTTGTTCTTGAGCCTTGCACTTGTTCTCTTCTGATCAAACAAGTCCTATAACTCATGACAAATGTTTAAAACACTTACAATCACCCATCCCATGCTTGTACCTCTTCTCGAAACTTGTTTCCCTCTTTTCTTCAAAATCAAGTAACCTAGCCAAAAGCTAGAAACTTGTACTTCTGATTGTCAAAAGCTCTCAAACACTTTTGTTAATACATACACAAACCTTAGACCACAAACACATGAATGCTCAAGCCTTGAAAACATATAGAACTCATAATCACACTTCACACTTCCATTTTCACACAAACTGACCAAAAACTTGAAACTCATAATCTACTCGTGCGTTTCTTGGCCTTTTGGTTTCTAAAGTTTCTAAACATCATATAGAGTTGACCCCAAACCCTGTTATAGAACTTTAACACCATTAACACCATCCTCCATTTCCAAAAATAGAGCTATGCACATTGACTTCTCCAAACCATTTCAGTCATCCATTTCTCAAGCTAATCATTGCATTAGCTTCCTGGGACCTCAAGGAAGCTAACCTGATCATCACCATCACTTGAGACAAGCTCAAACTCAAAACATGATTTCCAGTTTTGAGGTAAGTTTTCTCAACTTCGAACTTTTCATACATGCATCTTCAATGATTTATTTATGAACAAAACATGTAGATATCATTTCCCTGAAGCTAACCATGTCCATAGTTTCCATTAATTTTGCTTGAGCTTAGAGAATTTTGAAACTGAAATTTTTGAGATTTTTAGGATTCAGATTAGGGCCATTAAAATTCATGCTTATCTTTGATCTATAGTTTTAATGCTTTGCATTTTTGAAACCGTGAGAAAATTTGCTACAAGTTTCATGTTTACAGTTTTCATTTTTGATGAGAAATGAGCAAGTTACAGTTGGTCTGGCTAGTGGTTGAAGATGAAGTCATCAGGGCGCGTTTTGCCTTGTATATTTATTGATTTGCCTATGTTAACCGATATATAGCCACCCTAGTGATAGAAGCACGCGCTTGTAACCTTTGGGACCTAGGTTTGAGCTCCAGTGGTACCCTTTTGCATTTTTTTACATGTTTTGCATTCCTGACTTTTTTTTGCAAGCGGCTGGGCGTTATTGACCTTTATTGTTTTTTTTTTATTTCTGCTTACTAACCCCCTTGCAGGTTGTTGGCACCCCTAACCCAAGTTTATTTATTTTCTTTTTTTATTTCATTTTTATTTTCTTAAATATTTTTCTAAATACCAAAAAATTATAAAAATACAAAAAAAAATGAAAAATTTATATTTTGGCTTATTTTATCTTTTTTTTTTCTCACAAAAAAATATTTTATTAACTATACTTTATTTTTTTTACTTATTATCTTGTAAATTTAATTAAAACTAGATTATTAGCTATTTTCTTTCACATTAATTAAAATATATTATTTTTGATATAAAAAAGACTAAAAATATTTTATGATGCTATAAATATTCTCAAGACAAAAATACCAAAAAATACCTTTCTTAAAATTATTTTCTTTTGATCAATTAATAGAACTAGGGTTTTATTTAAAATATTTTCTTAATAAATTTAAGTTTAATTAATTATTTTCTTTAATTAATTAGGTTAAGACAATTTCCCTTTTTTTCATGAAAACCAAACAAAGATCCATCTTCTTTACCTTTTACATTTTTTGCACATTTATTCATTTTATACTTTGTATTTATTTATTTCCTTGTACGTTGATTCTAATTCAATATGGTTGTAATAGACTAACTAGGTTTACATTTTTGCAATCTCCATTCAATTTGTACACCCCCTCCCACAAATGTTGTAATAGCGTAGTAACTTTAAATTCCTCAATTTATCGCTTTTATATACAAATGCTAGTAACTAGGATTTGTATGGAAAGACTAAAACCAATACTTAGAAAACCCTAATTCAAGACCAAAACAAGAATGAAAATAATACACATGCACAAAAGCACCCCTAGGGTTACTCCACTTGGTTTCCTTATACAAAATGGCCACATTACGCATGTAAGGTATCTTAGCAAAAACAAGCAAAATACAAGATCATAGTCCCTCGATGACGCTATCAAAAGTTGCCTTTCAAAATGATATTAGTACCTAAAGAAAAGTGCTAAGATACCTCACAACATTACTAATCATGGTTATACGATGACCCACACCCATCCCCTTTACATCCAAAGATAGGATTACTTATCAAATCAATGATAAGATAGCAATGTCAAAGGAAAAGAAAATGAACAAGAAAAGAATTTTGAGTAGGTAGAATGCTCCTAATTACTTGCTCAATTTCAAACAAACATCCTTGCTATTTTCAAAACAATCACCTACACTTTCAAACATCTTACAATATTTGAAAACATTTTCAAAAGATCAAACATCTTTGTATACATTCTTACAAACAAGAATCATTACAAAGATTTCCTAAACAATGGCTTATTTACAAAATACTTTCAAAAACCACACCAAGCACAATTTCAAACAAAAAGCAAGTGATCTAGTAAGTAACTAAGAGCCCATGGAAAACCATGGATGAAAAGGGTGTTAATACCTTCCCTTTTTATAATCTACCCCCCGAACTCAAGAAACAATCTCAAAGGTCTTTCCTGTTCTTTTTCACCTTTCCTTTTGGATAAAAGAAAATTCGGTGACGATTCTTGCTAACCGCAATATTTGCGATCAAAAGAAAAACCCTCAAGTCAGTACTCCCACCGTATCACAGAACTGGCGACTCTACTGGGGAGTATCTTAAAAGTGGGGTTACCTTAGGGATATATCACATTTACTTGCCTTCGTTGTTTGACTTGTATGCTTTACATTATGGTTCTTTGTTTGGGTTTGAATCCTCTACTCGGATTTGGGATACCTTATAGGTAACTAGCAATACATTATGGAAACTGTGCGGGGTATACCGACATGGTCTAAGAAATAGCTATGTTAGTGTGACATATTTGTACGTACCGGTAGCCTTTGAGTTAATCAAAGAGAATACGGGGACGCTGAGTGATGTCATCAAGCACTAATGAACTTTTAAAACCTTTACTTGACCAACTTGGCCTTTAGGATGTAGTGAGATGACCGGCTTTGGTGCATTCTGAAGTTGGTAGATACTCGATACTACACTCATTGAGGTTTGGTTTTTTGGGATATTTTGGTCGCCATTAAAGATGCTTGTGCTAAAATAATGACCAAGGAAATCAACCGATGATATTTAAATCCTTAGAACCCGGTTACTATTACTAGGACAGGTTTGAGCCAACTAAACTTTAAAAGGGTACTTACCTATGAGACTTCATGCAAACCTAAACCTAGGGACTTGTTTTCTTTGCTTGTACATAACATCATGAACATCATAACATCATAACATCATACTCATTCACTAACCATTTCAAGGATCTTGTGATTTATCTTTGTTCTGTTTTGTAGGATATGGATTCTCTTTGCAGGAAAACTATTCAAGTCAACCTTATAAGGATCCCTCCACAACTTAAGGAACTAGCTTCAAGGATTCCAAAAACCTCTCCATTCACCGAGAGACATGGTCGCCTACTCAACTTGGTCACCTCCAACACAGATGAGGACATGATGAAGGTGCTCTTTCAGTTCTTTGATCCTTTACACCATTGCTTCACATTTCCCGACTATCAACTTATGCCTACTTTGGAAGAATTCTCCTGACTCTTGAGGATTCCCATTCTCAATCAGCTACCTTTCAATGGTACGGAAAGAGATCCAAAGCCATAAGAGATTGCTTAAGCTCTACACTTGCACTCATCTGATGTCACAACTCATTGGGAAACAAGGAGTGGTGTCAAATGTTTCCTAGCAGAGTTATTGTTCAAGAAAGCCCAAAACTGTTGGAACTCTTTGGATTTGAAAGCCTTTGAGGAAATTGTGGCTCTCCTCATCTATGGGATGGTTTTGTTTCCAAATCCAGACTAACTCATAGATGTGAACACCGTCAAAATCTTCATATCCCGCAATCTGGTGCTTACATTGCTACGGGATATCCTAGATTCTTTTCACACTCGCACAATGAGGAAAAGAGGTGTCCTTATGTGTTGCACTTATGTCTTGGAAAGATGGCTTATATCACATCTTCCCCAATCTGTATTAAAGAATGAGCAAGGTTCAAGGTGGTCACAAAGATTGATGACGCTCAAACATTCAGACATTCATTGGTGCTCCCGATCCATAGAGAATGTTACTATTGTCGACTGTTATGGAGAATTTACTAATGTCCCTTTTCTTGGAATTAGGGGAGGTATCACCTACAACCCCTTCTTAGCCTTAAGACAGTTTGGTTACGCCCGAAGGGATGTCCCGCATGAGATACTGATTCAAGGTTTGATATTTGACTACGACAACAACGATCAAGGTCTTCGCCAGAGATTTATCCGAGCTTGGAGGATGTTGAACAAGGTAGATAGCAAGACTTTGGGGCATACAAATTCCATCCCTCTTGAGCCTTACCTCAAATGGGTACGAACTCTTGCTCAGAGTTTTATGATGCCTTATCCATCCATTCTCCCGGTAATCATTGAGTCTGTCATGGAAGGAGATGTTCCATATACTATCCTACATCCTGACATGCCCACCTCTCTTCAGGACCTACAAAGGGATTGGATACAACTCAAGAGGGAGTGAGATACTTTCGAAAGCCCAATTATAAGCAAGCGAGAAGAAGGTTTTGGAACTCACTAGACTACTTCATGAGGAGCAGACTCTGAATGCCTATATTGCACCAAAAAGGATACGCACTACCTTTTTATCTTAGAGTTTTTGTATTATTTTTCCCAAGAAGGCACTGATGTACTCGATCTTTAATCTATTAATATAACGTGTGTTTCCTTTTTGTCTAAAAAATATTTGAATCTTAAAATCCTTGAAATCATTGCATATGCATTTACCATTCATCATAACATAAGCAGGTTTCCTACAACAAGTCTCCTCATCTCTCTACTATTTATTTCAGTAAGATGGGTCTCGAGCAAACGATGAAGGACCTCCAAGCTCAGAATGCACAGTTTCAACAATTGTTCTTAACTCTAGCCAAAAGACAAGAAGAGTTGAAGACCTTGCTGGCTGAGGAGAAGAAAAAGAAGACGAAGAAGATAACCGGAGTTCTAAACATGGGAAGAAGATTCCAAGGGCAAACAAGAAGGGCCTTAGACTTTGGAACGACATCCGGTGAGAAAGACAATCAAGATGGGAAGGGCAAAGAAACAATTGTCCAATCAGAGTCATAAGAGGAAGAGGAAGAGGAAGAATAAGACTATTCTGAAGAATAATACTGTTGTACCCCAAAATTTTCCCTCCTATATTCTTCAGGAAATTGCCAAGTCAAACTGCAAAAGTTCCACAAGGGTTGCACAGTGCAAAGGCCTCCTAAGCAGTCAAAATTAGGGTTTGTATTCTGATCAAGAAATTGAAGTTTCCAAAGGTCCAATCAAGTCTCATATGCCTACAAACATGGTCAAGCATCCTCATATCAAGTTTCAAGACATTCAGCTCAAAATTGCACAGTCAAAACCCTAGATTGCACTACAGTCAACTGTAGGGGCAAAATGGTCATTTGACAGTCAAAAGTTCAAATTTTTGGTCAACATCTCATTTTGAAGCCACAAACATCATTTGATCAATGCTTGATCATGATTCTCAAAATTTGGCTCAGAAATCATCAAGATGCAAAAGTTTCCTTATTTGGACAGCTGAAAAAGTCAACTGTAAATTGACCAGGGCATAACTTTCACATGGATTATCAGAAAAATTCCATCCAAAGCTCATTTTGAAGAGAAAGACATTTCCTACAACTCATCTTCATACTTCAAGTCCAAGAAATTCTCTCACAAAAATTTATCAATTTCAACATTATAGGTCATTTTCAAAAGTCAACAAAAAGGGACTTCAAGTCAAAGGCCATAACTTGAGATTGGTAAATCAAAATGACATGGGACCAAAGGCATTGGTTAGAGGACTCAAAGACCTTTCCAAAATATCCAAGAACATGAGAAAAGCTTAAAAATTGAGCATGTTATGCCTTGTGGAAGTTGGGAAATTTTTGGATATTTTGAAAAGTCAACATTGATTCAAATGACCTAAAATTGCTAATGGGCCCATTTTTCTTCCACAATTCATCATTCCAAGCATGTGCACGACCACTTGGCCCAAAGGGAAGTATTTTCTCATTTTTTATTTATTTATTTGAATTTTTATTTATAATAATTCACTTAAATCAATTAAATATATGAAAAATATTTAACTTAACCTAACAAATCTTTTTGTACTTGTTTTATTCTCAAGATTTCGTGCATAAGTCAATATGGAAAAAATTGGAGCAATTGGATATGATTTGAACCAAAAACACATGGAAAAAGATATGGAAATCATGGTGGAAAAATCAAATCTTCAAATTCATGAATGAAAGAGATTTTGGTCAATTTTGTTAACCTAATTTGTTCACTACATAAGCTAGAACACAACCCTAATCATGATACACACGCAGCTGCTCAACAAAGCCATAACCAAACTTGAAATTTTTCTCAAAAAAGTCAATTCTGAAAACTCTCTTCTAGGGCGATTCAAGGCAGAATTTATATTCCAATAGCTTCCTTGGAGATTACTGAACATATTCCAATCAAAGACAACCATCAAAACTCAAGGAATTGGTAACACGAATGCAAACTGTACCAAGAAAAATTCATAATCGTGCATCATGATTTACGCATCCTTTGTGATTTTTAATACTTGATTCATGTTCATTATGAATTTTTGAAGCTAACCAATACATTTAATTGTCTTTTTATGTGCTACACGCGATTATGCCATGTTTGAGTTTTAGGGTTTGCAGAGTTTTAAATTGGGGATTTTGAAACGAGGAAAAATTGGAACCCTTGGCCACCACCATTAGAATCATCATGGCTGGACGAAGAAGATACCATGCTCGCGCCTAATTTATGGACCTCCTAGGCCTAATCGCTATTTTCTAGTAGCATGCCTAAGAGAACACATAAGAAACCGTTGCCTAATGTTTTTATATTTCAGGGATGATGAAGAAGATGAGTCCGTGGCAAGACATGATAGGTTGATTTGAAATTCGCGCGCTTTAACCCACTAACATTCTTGCTTTTATTTATTATATTTGTTTGTTATTATATGTTAAACGTATAAGTGTTGGTTCAGTGGCAAACGCGTTGGTTGGAAAGGTACATGACCTGGGTTCGAGCCCCAGGTCTTCCATGTTCCCATATTATTTTTCAATAACAATTCCCATGCGCTTCAAGGCTGCAGACGCACCATACACCTTCTCCACCAAGCCATCCACGCGTCCATCAGGATCAGATCAAAGGCTGTGAATTGAGAGACACGGTGAGTCCCAGTCAATGCTTCAACATGCTACCTGGCAAAAGTCAAACAGGCCAAGGTTGTTGGGCCAGAATTTCCATAATCATACCTCCACTTTGGGGACTACCACCCCCTAGGTTTGCATAATTTCTTTGCTTTCTTTATTTTTTTTAATTCTATTTTTATTTTAATTATTACTTTTTAGTTAATTAATTATTTTTATAAAATACAAAATATCATAAAAAATCAGAAAAGAATTAAATTGATAAATATTTTTATTTCTAATATTTTCATGAATAAATTTGCATGTAATTAAATTTAGTTTTAAATTAGGTTAATTTTAATTCTTTTGATAAAAATCTAAAAAATGTAGAACTAGGGTTTAATTAATAATTTTTCACCCTTTTTATTTTTCTTTCAAATAATTGAATATTTATTTTATTTATTTTTATAATCAAATTTGCATGTAAAAATTAGGTTTAATTTAGGTTAAAAATTTCAATATTTCTTAAAAAAATTAAAATAAAATAGAATTAGGGTTTGCATCTTATCTTAATTTTAATTAACTCACTCTTTTCATTTAAATCCTAAAATACTAAAAATACCAAAAAAAAACAAGTTCTTTCCTCCTTTTAATTTTAATTAATTCATCGTTTAATTTAATTTTGCAAAAAGGGTCCAACGCCCTCGTTTCGATTTAATTATTAATTCGCATATTATTTTATTCCATTTAAATATTCATGTATCTCTCCCAAGGCCATGTAACCTTTCAATTTCTTGCACTTTTTCTTTTACTTTATTTATTTTCTGTCAAATCGGGTCCTGGTTAATTTTGGCGATGTGGACCCGCGCCATTTGTAATAGCTTAGAATTTACTTTTCCCGCAATTTTTAACTGTTAAACAAAGCATGAAAGAATGTATGGACAAAATAAAAACAAGTGTAGAACACCAATAACATGACAAGATAAATGCAAATGAAAACGACACACAAATCACACACCACCCCTAGGGTACGCCTCACTGTTGCCTTGCCTCGAAAGGTGATCGTCGAGTAGAGGATGTCTTAGTAAGTCCTCATGATCCGGGAACCTGGCATGAGGGTAGCTTCTAAGGTGTCTTCCCATTGCTCTGGTGATCACCATGTCCCGAACCCTCAAATTGACCCGAACACCTCCAACGGTGGTGCTACCTACCTCTCAATGGTGGGATGGCACTACTTTAAAGGACATTTACACAGACGAATTCCTTAGGGTAGGTAGACGACTCGTGGATACTTGCTCTAATTCAAAACAAAACAAATCAAAAATACTTTTCACACCAACACATTTTCAAAAAGCTTTCGAAAGCATTTTTCAAACACTCTTGAGGACCGATACAAGAGTCGAACTGAAATTTTCAAAGAAACTTTTTTAAAACCCACAGTTGAAAAGCAAACAAACCATTTTTGAAAACACAAGTGAGCAAGTATCTAAGAGCCCATGGATAACCATGGATAGAAAGGGTGCTAACACCTTCCCTTTCTATAATCTACCTCCCGAACCGAGAGCAATCTCTATAAGGAATTTTTCTGTGCTTTTGTCCTTTCCATTTGGAGAAAATAAAAGACGGTGGCGACTCTTACTTCCGCGACATTTCGCGAACCAGCATTAAACAGTCAGTTCCAGATCCACCGATCACAAATACCCTTCAGTCGACGACAAGTATAAGCATCTAGAAGAACGGTTAGGTGCGATGGAAATCCAAAAAGTGCCTGGATTGGACTTTGAGGAGTTGGGCTTAGTGTTGGAGATTTTCATTCCTCCAAAATTCAAAGCACTTGTGTTCGCCAAATATGACGGAGTCTCATGCCCCAAAATGCATCTCCTGTCCTATATGAGGAAAATCCAGCCTCATACCGCTGATAAAGACTTATGGGTACATTTCTTCCAAGACAGTTTGTCTGGAACTCAACTTGATTGGTTTTATCAGTTAGAAAGAGCAAATGTTCATAACTGGGAAGATCTTGATGCAGCCTTTTACAAAAAATACCAATACAACGCTGATCTTGCACCCACCCGTACTCAACTCTAGAGTATGGCCATGGTTTCAAGTGAAGGCTTCAAGGACTATGTGCAAAAATGGAGGGACTTGGCCAGAAGAGTTCAACCTCCCCTATCTGACAGAGAATTAGTAGACATGTTATTGGGCACCTTGTTTGGTCCCTTCTTCAATCACTTAATTGGGAGTTCATTGGCGGGTTTTACTGAACTGATATTGATCGGAGAAAGAGTAGAAGTCGAGATAAAGAATGGAAAGATTAAAAAAGATGCATCCTATGCTGCTGTAAGAAAACCTTTCATCATAAATAAAGAAGTGGTTGTTGTATATCCTCAGAGAAACCAAGATAGGGCCGAACGTCGTCCAATGGTGGGGGCTGTTATGATTCCTAAACCTGCGCCTGATCAGCAAAGAAACAACCAACCAAGAATGGAAAGACCATTCAGACAATTCACCCAAATTAATATGACACTCTCTCAAGTATTGCTACATTTGTTAAGATCCAACCTAGTGACTTTGAAAGAAGCTCCAAAGAACCCTAACACAACCTCTCCTTACTATCATCCTAATGCCCGCTGTGCATACCACTCTGAGAGTCCCGGCCATGACACTAATAAATGTTGGGCTCTGAAGAACAAAGTACAAGACCTCATTGAAGCAAAATAGATTGAATTCAATGCGCCAGAAAAGCCCAATGTCATTTCTGCCCCTATGCCCAAACACGACCATAATACCAACGCCATTGAGGAAGATATGTTTGTTACTTCAGTTGATGAACATATGATCCCACTCCTGATTATCAAAAAGAACTTATTGAATGCCAGTGTTTTCCCAGGCTGTGATGAAAGTTGTCATTCCTGTTTGTCCTTACCAACTGGCTGTCTTTTATTGAGAGCAGGCGTTCAGTGCCTAATAGACAACAAGGAAATTTTGTTCGAAAAAACTTTTGTTCCACCTGTTCCTTATAATGATGCTTCCATCGTTACCATTTTTGCCAATTATTCTAAGGTCTCCACCAAAAGACCTGTTAGAATTACATTAGTTCCAAAAGTAGCTCCTTTGATAATTACAATGCCTAGACCAATCCCGTATTCGTCAGACAAAACCGTACCATGGAATTATGGAGGGGATGTCTACTACCATGGTATCAAACAAGATTGGCCAACTGCTGAAGATTCAAGTTCTGAGAAAGTTGACTCTAATATCAGTAATATCACAGGGACTAGCAAGATTACCCGAAGAGGAAGGGTGTTCTCTCCAGAAATTGCTGCCCCAAAAGCAGTTTCTGGACCCGTAATCATTCTTGTTGTTGTTGCTCCTCCAAAGGCTGTTGCCAGTTCTACAATCATCTCCATTAATGCTCCAACTGACAAAGCTGATAAAACCCCTGTTATTACTCCTACTGGCATTCCTGCTGCCGAGTCAACTAAGACTCGAGGTAAAAGTATTCTGATTGAGCCTGTCCGGACGAAGGCACAATCATTGGCTATCCCTGAGACCTCCCAGAAAGAGATGGAGGAAATCCTAAAGATCATAAAAAGAAGCGACTACAATGTAGTTGAGCAACTGGGGCAAACTCCATCTAAAATTTCCATGTTGGCTTTATTACTATGTTCTGAGGCGCATGTAAAGGCCTTGGTAAAATTCTTGGAAACTGCCCATGTATCCCAAGAAACATCTGCCGATCAGTTCCAAGACTGCATAGCCATCTTGACTGCAGATAATGATTTAGGTTTTTCGGATGTTGATTTAACGCCAAGAGGGAGGAAGCATAATGAGGCATTGCATGTTTCAGTGGAATCAGGGGCACAACTCTGGCTCATGTCTTGGTTGACACCGGTTCATCTCTGAATGTGTTGCCTAAAAAGGCCCTTGGTAGGCTTGACTGTGAGGGATTGACATTGAAACCGAGCAACATAGTAGTGAGAGCCTTTGACGGCTCGAAATGGATGGTGCATGGGGAAGTGGATATCCCCATATAGGTTGGAACCCAAAATTTTGATTTAACTTTTTATGTAATGGATATTCGCCCTTCATATTCCTGCTTGCTAGGCCGACCATGGATTCACAATGCTGGCGCTGTTACTTCTACGTTGCACCAAATGCTAAAATATCCAATTCAAGGGAAAATCATCACCGTTCATGGAGAAGAAGAGTGTATGATCAGCCATCTCAATTCCTTCAGATATGTGGAATTAGATGGTTAATTTATTGAAACTCCACTCCAACACTTTGAAGAAGTCCCGTAAGATTTGGAAGTAGCCAAGGTTGTGTCTCAAGTTCCCAAGATCACAAGGCCTCCGCTCAGGATGTCGTCTTTGAAGGATGCCAAGGCAGTGATAGAAGAAGGTGGGTGCACTATTTGGGGACAACTCCCAGATATCCCATACAAATCTGACAAGTTTGGCCTGGGTTTCACTTCAGGTGCCCAGAAGGTTGTACGCCGCGCTCGTGCAGAAGGACCACCCTTGAAGATCAGCAACCGCGAAGTCAATGTGGTGGAAGATGATGAAGACAAATAAAACCTAGAGGATTAGATTTTCCCAACTGTCAATGGATGGCTCAGCAACTAAGAGGCTAGAGATTTCATCCTGATCACTTTTATCCCACAATAATTTGTCTTTACATTTTGTTGGATCTGTAATATTAAAACAATTCAGACTCTTAAAACCTTGTGTCTTACCCAAGGCACATTGGTCCATTTGTAAGGGTTATTATCTCATTTCCATATGACATCAATGAATCATGGACGTTTTTGCATACAAATTTTGTGCTCGTTGTTTTTCTTTTTTACATTTTCATTTCTTTCAAAGATAGCTATACTCTTACACACACTCACACTCATAATGCAGGTCTACATCCATTCGGGATCCCATGGGTAACGGTTCTGCTATGGCCTTCTATGACTCTGAAAATCTAATCTACCAAGCCGAAGACGAAGGTGAGGAAGATTGTGAAGTACCAGGAGAACTTGCCAGATTACTACAACAAGAAGAGAGAACCATTCATCCCCACGAGGAACCCGTGGATACAATCAACCTAGGTACCGAGGAAGATAAAAGAGAATTCAAGGTGGATGCCAACCTGGAACCCAGTGTCAAAGAGCATCTGATTCAGTTGCTACACGAATATGTTGAGGTCTTTTCCTGGTCGTATGAAGACATGCCAGGATTTGATGCAGATATTGTGGTACATCGTCTACCTAAAAAAGAGGATTGACCACTAGTAAAACAAAAGGTCCATCGAATGCGACCAAATATGTCGGAGAAGATTAAAGCAAAAGTTATGAAACAATTCAATGTTGGATTCTTGGTCGTCACCTCCTATCCGTAATGGGTTTCCAATGTTGTTCCCGTTCCCAAAAAGGACGGAAAGGTAAGAATGTGCGTGGACTACATAGATTTGAATAGGGCAAGCCCTAAGGATGATTTCCCACTCCCCCATATTGATATTCTAGTTGATAATATGGCGCATCACAAAGTGTTTTCCTTCATGGACGATTTCTCAGGCGACAACCAAATCAAAATGGCGCCTAAGGACATGGAGAATACAACCTTTGTCACACAGTGGGGAACATTCTGCTACAAGGTTATGCTGTTCGGACTGAAAAATGCTGGGGAAACCTATCAGTGTGCCATGGTAGCTCTATTTCACGACATGATACACCATGAAATAGAGGTTTATTTGGACGACATGATAGCTAGGTATCAAACAGAAGAAGTGCATCTTGATCATTTATAGAAACTGTTTGAGAGACTAAAGAAGTACAAGCTGAGGTTGAACCCAAACAAATGCACTTTGGAGTAAGGTCTAGTAAGCTCCTAGGCTTTGTCGTCAGCAATAAGGGTATTGAAGTAGATCCTACCAAGGTGAAAGCGATACAAGAGATGCTTGTTCCTCGTACTGAAAAGGAAGTCAGAGGATTCTTGGGACGTTTGAACTACATTGCCAGATTCATTTCTCACCTGACAACTACTTGTGAACCAATCTTTAAATTACTGAAGAAAGATCAATTACTCAAATGGAATGATGAATGCCAAAATGCTTTCGACATGATCAAAGAGTATTTGCAAGAACCTCCTATTTTGATGCCACCAGTTGAGGGAAGACCATTGATCATGTATCTGACTGTTTTGGAAAATTCAATGGGTTGTGTACTGGGGTAGCATGACGAGTCTGGCCGAAAAGAGCATGCTATTTATTACCTGAGCAAAAAGTTTACCGACTTTGAAACAAGATATTCACTGCTCGAGAAAACTTGTTGCGCTCTGGCATGGGCTGCTCGCTGACTAAGACAGTATATGATGACTCATACTACCCTGTTGATATCTAGAATGGATCCAATAAAATACATCTTCGAGAAACCTGCACTCTCTGGGAGAATAGCGAGATGACAGATGATCCTGACAGAATATGATATACAATATACTACCCAAAAGGCAATAAAGGGCAGTGTACTAGCTGATCACCTTGCTCACCAAGTTGTGGAAGACTACCAGTCCATGCAGTTTTAATTCCCAGATGAGGACATCATGATGGTAAACAACTATGAAGAATTCAGGCCATATGACGGACCCGAACAAGTATCCCGATGCACCCTGGTTTTTGATGGGGCATCTAACGCACTTGGCAACAGTATCGATGTTGTACTTATATCTCCTGAAAGGTGTCATACTCCTTTTACTGCAAGGCTCTGCTTCAATTGTACAAACAACATGGCGGAATACGAAGCGTGCATCTTTGGTCTTAAAGCTGCCATAGATTCGGGGATCAAATCCTTAAATGTATTCGGCGATTCAGCTTTTGTCATCAGCCAGATCAAAGGGTAATGGGACACCAAACACCATAACCTTATCCCTTACAAAGAACATGTTTTGACATTGCTCCCATATTTTGAGAAGATTATGTTCGAGCATTTCCCGCGAGAAGAAAATCAGCTAGCAGACGCACTAGCCACAATGTCGTCCATGTTTAAACTTAAATGGGATAAGGAGGCTCCCCAGATCACCATTGAACGAATGGATGAACCAGCACACTGTCTCGAGATTAATACTGAAGAAGTAGTGGACCAGCCTTGGTTTCACAAAGTCAAGAGGTATCTCGAGGCTCAAGAATATCTAGAAGGAGCTTCAGTAAATGATAAGAAGTTCTTAAGGAGATTCTCTGCTAAATTCTTCCTTAGTAATGACATTCTTTACAAACGCAACCATGACTGTGTTACTTCGGTGTGTAGACAAGGTTGAAGATGAAAGGATCATGGCTGAATTACATGAAGGCACTTTCGGCACCCATTCCAATGGGCATACGATGGCAAAGAAAATCCAATGGGCAGGCTATTGTTGGTCTACCACGGAAGCAGATTTCTATCAACACTCTCGAACCTGCCACAAGTGTTAGATTTATGCTGACAAGGTGCACGTACCTCCAGTTCCTCTGAATGTCTTGACAACTCCTTGGCCCTTTGCTATGTGGGGGATTGATATAATTGGGGAAATCAAGCCAACAGCCTCCAATGGACACCGCTTCATCCTAGTGGCCATTGACTATTTTACAAAGTGGGTGGAGGTAGCTTCTTTCGCTTCCGTTACCAAGAATGTTGTCGCCCGATTCATTAAGCATAATCTCATTTGTCGTTACGATATCCCATAAAGGATCATTACAGACAATGGTACGAATCTAAATAATACTATGATCACCGCCCTTTACGAGAAGTTCAAGATCCAGCATCACAATTCTTCCCCTTACCGACCGAAGATGAATGGTGTTGTCGAAGCCGCGAATAAGAAAATTAAAAAGATCATACAGAAAATGGAAGTCACGTACAAATACTGGCATGAGATGCTACCAATCGCTCTCCATGGATACCGTACAACAACTTGCACATCAACCGGGGCAACACCCTATTCTCAAGTATACGACATGGAGGTTGTCTTGCCTATTGAGGTCCAGATCCCCTCTCTAAGAATTATGAAGGATGCAAGGTTGAATGAAGATGATTGGATCCAGACTCGACTTGATCAACTGAACTTAATTGATGAGAAAAGGCTTATTGCTATCTGCCATGGTCAAATGTATCAAAAACGGATGATCAAGGCTTTCAACAAAAAGGTAAGATGCCAAGTGTATCAAGTTAGAGATCTGGTGATCAAACGTATCATACTACCCCAAGGTGACCCCAGGGGAAAATGGACTCCTACCAACAAAGGATCGTTTGTAATAAAAAACATATCCTCTAGTGGAACAATGATCTTGACTACCATGGATGGTAATAACCTGCCGTACCCTGCGAACGCAGACAAAGTCAAAAGATACTATGCATAAGAGGCCTGCTAGGTTGACACACCTAGGCAAAACAAGGGCATCCCGGCAAACCAAAAAGGTTCGGGAAAAAATTAGGGATAAAACAAAAAAAAATTGTGCACCCGACAAGCTGAAAACCCGAAAGGGAGGTCCAGGAAAAAGTTAGGGAATTAAAGCGTATGACTATGTCCCGTTGGATCACTTTACGGACAACCTTTGACTTCAACTGACAAACTCAGAGTTTCTGATCAATTCAATCATCTTCAGACGAGGCAACAAATAGACAAGATGCTCAGAGATACGAAGGCTATAGCAGAATGGGAACCCCATGGGATTATTGCACATAACTATCTTTTCTTTGTATCAAAATTTTCTTTTTTTACGACAGCATTCTCTTACTAGAATGTTTGTCTCATTATACAAAAATACTTACTCAAATTCAATACAAAGATATCCCTTTGAAAGTGCAAAACTACCTGTTTTTCTTTATTCTTGTATTTTATTTACAAAAATGTCCAATGATTTATTTTTGAACATATGCATCTGAGCATAATTACTATTTACAAATAAACAAAATAGAAGTACAATCACTGATGGCTCTAAAAGATAGAGAAATATCTCTAAGATATTTCCATGAAATCCCCCGCAGTATGCGGTTTAACCCCTAGCAGAACAAACTTCCAATTATCAATCCCCAGTAGAAGTCATCCAATTTTTTAGAATTTCCCAACTGGATTTTACAAGCAGTACACGGTATTTTCCTTACAACAGAGTTTATTTCTCTAAGCGGAAATTCATCAACACTTTAACTTCACAATATAAAGACTTACACTCCATATCCTCAGCAGCAGTCAGGGATTTATCCTCCCCAAATTCAACAAGCAGTGCAGCAAATTAGCTCACATACGCATACATCGCATCCATATATCATAAATATTGATAACACGAATACATTATACCATGCATTTCATACAACATGACTTTGCATTTTAGCTAACATTTTACCCTTTTCAGGATAAGGTTAACAACTACCATTAACAATGTTCAAAGTTTGCAGATACAGTTCAGATACGCTCCAGACACGGACGTCATTCTGACACTCGGTCAACTTTCAGATACAATACAGATACCCTCCAGACGCAGATGCCATTCTAATACTCATTCAGAGTCTCTTTCAGATACAGTACAGATACACTCCAGACACAGATGCCATTCTGATACTCATTCAGATCCTTTTTCAGATACAGTACAGATACGCTCCAGACGCGGATGCCATTATGATACTCATTCAGAGTCTCTTTCAGATACAGTATAAATACGCTCCAAACACAGATGCCATTCTGATACTCATTCAGATCCTCTTTCAGATATAGTACAGATACGCTCCAGACGCGGATGCCATTCTGATACTCATTCAGAGTCTCTTTCAGATACAGTACATATACGCTCCAGACGCGGATGCCATTCTGATACTCATTCAGAGTAAGCTTTCAGATACAGTTCAGATACACTCCAGACACGGATTCCATTCTGATACTCATTCAGAGTCAGCTTTTAGATACAGTTCAGATACACTCCGTACACGAATGCCATTCTGATACTCATTCAATTTCTCTTTCAGATTCAATAGTCACTTTTGTATTGCATCTACAAGCCCATCTCCAACAACTTTCTATCATCTCTCCAAGTGGCATCTTTAAGCCCATTCTCACAACCATCACATCACCGAGTGCAAATTTCTAGGCACTCTAGTGTCAAATCATCTTCCACCTTCGAGTCACGAATGGAAAAACTCGCCAGTCTAACTCTTCAAGTTTAAGAAGATTGAACAGGGGAAGCTGTTTTACCCCAAAATTTTCCCTCTCACTTATCAATAATTTTCTCTCAAGATCTCCTTGATTTAAGACTGCATTAGGGTTTGATCAGCTCAAGACACCTCCTTAAGCACTGATGACCAAAATTAGGGTTTGAGTTTGCACAAGGATTTATGAACTTCCAATATCCCATGTGACTTTCATGGATCATTATGGACCCCCCAAGATTACTCATGTCATGTTTCAAGCCTTGGATCACACTTTTGCTCAGTCAATTGAATAATTGACCTAAAAATCAACTGTATTGAGGAAAAAGTCAACTATGGCCAACTTACAGTAAAACTTCATAATTTTTATCCCCATCAACCTTTTGAACTCATATGAATCATTTTACCAAGTTTGGACCATAATTCCTCAAGAATTTTGATCAAATCTCCAAAAGGGCAAAATGATTAAAATTAGGGTTTTTATTGGGAAAGGGCAATTTCTGATTTTTGACCTAGCAAATGGTCAATTGGTTTAAGGCATGATCTCAAGAGTCCAATTGCACAATTTTAACCTAATGACATCGTTTAAAACATTGCAAGTCCATTGGATTGACAGATGAATTTTTCAGTCAACTGTATACTGAAAAGTCAAACTTTGACTTTTTGGTCAAATTCAAGTGCCAAAGATCATAATTCATCAAAATATGTCAAAATATAAAACTTATTCATCAAGAAATAAAAAATTCAAGATTTCATTTTGAAAAGTCAAAATTTCTAAACTTAGAAATTTTTCTAAGTATTGGAAATTTCATGTTTTTTTCTTAACTTTGAGCAAAATTTTCACCATGATGCAAGATGATTCAAGAGAAACTTCCAACATTAAAGTTGTAGATATCCATGAAATCTACAACTTTTTTTTACACAACTCCTTCCAAAAATGTTTGGGTCTCAAGTTATAATTTTATGAACATGTGGTCATGAAACTAAACACTTAGGGAAATTTTACCCTAATTTGGTTAGGATTTTGACCTAACTTCATGACAATTTTTCATATAGATCCAAGGGTAATATTCAAAAGCAATTCAAAGATGGTTTATAGAGCACATTTCAAGATTTCCAAAATTTCTAAGAACTCCTTGAGATCATTCTTGAGTAGGGTGAATCGAAGAGATGAAGTTAGGGTTTTATCACTTTAATTACAAGTCATTTTAGTGATGAACAAAATTCAAATTCAAACTATGCTGCATAAACACTACTTTGTAGGCCTCAAACTTGTTAGGCACTCCATAATTAATGGTTTAGACAGTTGTTAGAGGCCTCACTTCAAGCATTCAATGCATGGACATGCTTTATATCCATTTTTGGAAGAAAGGTTACATTGCCATTTTGATAAAGTGACTTTTTGTACAAAACTTGTTCTTGAGCCTTGCACTTGTTCTCTTCTGATCAAACAAGTCCTATAACTCATGAGAAATGTCTAAAACTCTTACAATCACCTATTTCATGCTTGTTCTTCTTCTTGAAACTTGTTTCCCTCTTTTCTTCAAAATAAAGTAACCTAGCCAAAAGCTAGAAACTTGTATTTCTGATTGTCAAAAGCTCTCAAACACTTTTGTTTATACATACACAAAACTTAGACCACAAACACACGAATGCTCAAGCCTTGAAAAACACCTAGAACTCAGAATCACACTTCACACTTCCATTTTCATACAAACTGACCAAAAACTTGAAACTCATAATCTACTCGTGCGTTTCTTGGCCTTTTGGTTTCTAAAGTTTCTAAACATCATATAGTTTTGACCCCACACCCTATTATAAAACTTTAACACCATTAAAACCACCATCCATTTCCAAAAATAGAGCTCTGCACATTGACTTCTCTAAACCATTTCAGGCATCCATTGCTCAAGCTAATCATTGCATTAGCTTCTTGGGACCTCAAGGAAGCTTACCTAATCATCACCATCACTTGAAACAAGATAAAACTCAAAACACGATTTCCAGTTTTGAGGTAAGTTTTCTCAACTTTGAACTCTTCATATAGGCATCTTCAATGATTTATTTGTGAATAAAACATGTAGATATCATTGCCCTGAAGCTAACCATGTCCATAGTTTCCATTAATTTTGCTTGAGCTTGGAGAATTTTGAAACTGAAATTTCTGAGATTTTTAGGGTTCAGATTAGGGCCATTAAAATTCATGCTTATCTTTGATCTATAGTTTTAATGCTTTACATTTCTGAAACCGTGAGAAAATTTGCTACAAGTTTCATGTTTACAGTTTTCATTTTTGATGAGAAATGAGCAAGTTACAGTTGGTCTGGCTGGAGGTTGAAGATGAAGTCATTAGGGCGCATTTTGCCTTGTATATTTATTGATTTTCCTGTGTTAACGGATGTATAGCCACCCTAGTGGTAGAAGCGCGCGTCTGTAACCTTTGGGACCTGGGTTCGACATTTGGGCCTTATTGGGCTTGTATTGTTTTTTTTATTTCTGCTTACTAACCCCCTTGCAGGCTGTTGGCACCCCTGGCCCAAGTTTATTTATTTTCTTTTTTTATTTCATTTTTATTTTCTTAAATATTTTTCTAAATACCAAAAAATCATAAAAATACAAAAAATGATAGATTTATATTTTGGCTTATTGTATCTTTTTTTTTCTCACAATAAAATATATTATTAACTATAATTTATTTATTTTTACTTATTATCTTGTAAATTTAATTAAAAATATATTATTAGCTATTTTCTTTCACACTAATTAAAATATATTATTTTTTATATAAAAAAGACTAAAAATATTGTATGATGCTATAAACACTTTCAAGACAAAAATACCAAAAAATACCTTTCTTAAAATTATTTTCTTTTGATAAATTAATAGAACTAGAGTTTATTTAAAATCTTTTCTTAATAAATTTAAGTTTAATTAATTATTTTCCCTTTTTCTCATGAAAACCAAACAAAGATCCATTTATTCATTTTATACTTTGTATTTATTTATTTCATTGTACATTGATATTAATTCAATATGGTTGTAATAGACTAACTAGGTTTACATTTTTGCAATCCCCATTCAATTTGTACACCCCCCCCCCCCCCCCTCCCATAAATGTTGTAATAGCGTAGTAACTTTAAATTCTGCAATTTATCGCTTTTATATACAAATGCTAGTAATTAGGGTTTGTATGGAAAGACTAAAACCAATACTTAGAAAACCCTAATTCGAGACCAAAACAAGCATGAAAACAATACACTTACACAAAAGCACCCCTAGGGTTATTCCACTTGGTTGCCTTATACAAAATAGCCATATTACGCATGTAAGGTATCTTAGCAAAAACAAGCAAAATACAAGATCATAGTCCCTCGATGACACTATCAAAAGTTTCCTTTCAAAATGATCTTAGTCCCTAAAGAAAAGTGCTAAGATACCTCGCAACATTGCTAATCATGGTTATACGATGACCCACGCTCGTCCCATTTACATCCAAAGATAGGATTACTTATCAAATCAATGATAAGATAGCAATGTCAAAGGAAAAGAAAATGAACAAGAAAAGAATTTTGAGTAGGTAGAATGCTCCTAAATACTTGCTCAATTTCAAACAAACATCCTTGCTATTTTCAAAACAATCACCTACACTTTCAAACATCTTACAAAATTTGAAAACATTTTTAAAAGATCAAACATCTTTTTATACATTCTTATAAACAAGAATCATTTCAAATATTGCCTAAACAATGGCCTCTTTACAAAATACTTTCAAAAATCACACGAAGCAAAATTTCAAACAAAAAGCAAGTGATCTAGCAAGTAACTAAGAGCCCATGTAAAACCATGGATGAAAAGGGTGCTAATACCTTCCCTTTTCATAATCTACCCCCCGAACTCAAGAAACAATCTCAAAGGTCTTTCCTGTGCTTTTTCACCTTTCCTTTTGGATAAAATAAAATTCGGTGGAGACTCTTGCTAACCGCAAAATTTGCGATCAAATGCAAAACCCAAAAGTTAGTTCTCCCACCGTATCACAGGTTAGCTTCCTCAAGTTCCAAGAAAGCTAATGGAATGCTTAGCTTGAGCTGAAAGGGCCTGAGGAGTTCTAGAGAAGTCCAAGTGAAAAGCTCTATTATTTAAAATGGTGGATGATGATGGAGGTGTTATAGTGATGCTGCAGGTGTTGGTATTGTTTGTGTATGTTTTTTAGAAGCTTTTGAAAACAAAAGCCCAAGAAATGCACTAGTAGATTTGAAGATTTGCTTCAAAACTCAGAAATGACAAGTTTTGAAGTGTTTTTTGTAATTATGAGTTCTAGGTCTTTTCAGGGCTTGAGCCTTCGTACATTTTATGGCAAATAGTTTGTATATCTATAAGCAAAAGGTCTTGAGTGTATTGGACAATCAGAAGTACAAGTTTTAATCTTTTGGCTAGGTTACTTGATTTTGAAGAAAAGAGGGAAACCAAGTTTCAATGTGAGGTACAAGCATGGGCTGGGTGATTGTAAGTGTCTAAACCATTTCTCATGAGTTATAGGACTTGTGTGATCATAATAGAACAAGTGCAAGGCTCAAGAACAAGTTTTGTGCAAAAAAGCACTTTATCAAAATGGCAATGTACACTTTCTTCTAAAAATAGCTATAAAGCATGTCCATGCATTGAATGCCTGAAATGAGACCTCTAACAGTTGTGCAAGAAATTAATTATGGAGTACCTAACAAGTTTGAGGCCTGCAAAGTAGATTTTATGCAACACAACTTTGAATTTGAATTTTGTTCATCACAAAATACCTTCTAATTCAAGTGATAAAACCCTAACTTCATCTCTTCGATTCTCTCTACTCAAAAATGATCTCAAGGAGTTAACTGACATTTTGGAAAGCTTGCAATGTGATCTACAACCCATCTTTGAATTGCTTTTGAATATTCCCCTTGGAACTATATGAAAAAGTTCCATGAAGTTGGGTCAAAATCCTGACCAAATTAGGGCAAAATTTCACTAAGTGTTTTGTTTCATGACCACATGTTCTTAAAATTATAAATTGAGATACAAGCACTTTTGGAAGGAGTTGTATAAAGCAAAGTTATAGATTTCATGGAGATCTACAACTTTTATGTTGGAATTTTCTTTTTAATCATCTTGCATCATGGTGAAAAATTTGTTCAAAGTTGTGAAAAAACATGAAATTTTCAACACTTAGGGTCCATAATGATCCATGAAAGTCAAATGAAGCATTGAAAGTTAAATTATCCTTGTGAAATCTCAAACCATAATTTGGTCATCAGTTCTTAAGGAGTTGTCTTGAGTTGATCAATCCTAGTGCAGTTTTGAACCAAGAGAGATCTTTGTGAGAAAATAATTGATAAGTGAGAGGGAAAATTTTGGGGTACAACACTAATAATTAACATGAACCATAAAAAACTTTAATAATACTTGGACTATTTGGCTACTATCCTTGGAATTATGGAGTATTGGACTTCTTGGACTTAGGATTAGAAACCTTGGCCTATGTTGGAGACCTTGTGACCTTAATTGATATTTTGTCTGGAGATCTTGAGGTTTACCTTAGGACATTGGGTTGTTTGTTTGTTTTGTGTTAAGGTTATTATGGTTACATACTTTGTTTGTAATTTGGAATTCACTCGTATACAGTCGTTACTCTACCCAATTTTTGAGAAGACTTAATACACTTGAAGTGTTGGTTCTCTCAAGAGATCTAACATCGTTGCTTGCTTAGTTTCAATCCAAAGAATGGGAATTCTATCTTGACTCATAATGTCAAGTATTGGCTTCTTGTTGGTTAGATGGTTCTTACCCCTATCTTTTACCTTATGCTTTAGAATATTCTCTTCTTCTCCTCCCATCTTCTTTAATTTCAAAAATCTTCTCCCTCCTTTTGAAAAATCTTCTTGTTTTTAAACTTGAACCACTTTCATAATAAACTTGGACTTAGGTCCATGCATTTTCAAAACAAAAAAAAAACCTTTTCATAATTAAACTTCAATCAATTTAATAATACCTTGACATTTTTTGTGAGAAGACTAAAAGTCAATCAATCTCATTTCAGACCATTTTTCCATTTTGGTTCTTATCTTTAAAACTTTTCTCAAAAAGATTAGACTCTTGCCAATCCTTGTAGTGATGCAAATAATTATACTTCTACAATATATAGTGAAGAGAGATATTTTCCGCTTGGGTGTTGAGTAAGGTATATTTGATTTTAAAATCCAAGCCATGTCCTCCACTTTGAGATGATGTAAATTCTCCTTTCTCATGATTGTGGGTAGTAAGTATGTTTTTCACACGGACAATGACGGTGATGTCTTATCTCATAAAATTAACCAACACACTTGTGTTTTAAAATTTTCAAAATAGGAACTACGTGTACCCTGATCCCCTATTGCAAGGAAGGTGGTACGTAGGCACTAAAGGTTCGCAGCCGCGGTGGGTGCAAATATCATAAAAATATATTTCTTCTCTCACCTCCACCATCTATTTTACATACAACATTTTATAGCCAAAATATACAGATTTTTCAAAGAGGTTCTTGCGGAGTATAGATGTTTAGGGGGCTAATACCTTCCCTTTGCATAACCAACCCCCTTACCTTGAATATTTCCCCCTCTTTTTGGGTTACTCTCTCTTTTCCCATTCGTTTGGAAATAATAAAGCGCGGTGGCGATTTTTATTTTGATATGTATAAGTATAGTCAATCCAATGGCTTAATCTTAAACATTTCTACCGCTATAGTTGGTACTTGGATAATGGATGTAGCAATCATATGGCCAAGGATGAGACTATTTTCAAAAGCATTGACGAGTCTGTCAAAGTCAAAGTTCGACTGGAAAATGGCAGTATGGTTGAATCAAAAGGAATATGCACTTTCATGGTGGAGGCAGATAAAGGTACACAACTCATCCATGATGTCTTACTAGTCCCAAACCTTAAAGAAAATCTTCTAATCATTGGCCAAATGATGGAGAGAGGATACACACTTCACTTTGAAGGAGGAGTATGAAAAATATTAGACAACAAAAGTAAAAGGGTCGAGATAATCCAAGTGAAGATGAATAAGAGCAATAGAAGCTTCCTGCTATATTTAAAACATACAACTAACATTGTCATGAAGGTACAAGTTGATGATTCATGGATCTGGCATCAAAGATTTGGCCACTTCAACACACATGCCTTAAAGTTGTTACATGAGAAGAACATGATAAGAGATTTTCCAAGCATAAAGGAGAATAATGAAGTGTGTGAAGGATGTCTCCTTGGTAAGCAACACCAATTTCTATTCTCAACAAGCGAAGCATGGAGAGAAAAAGATCTATTGGAGCTAATTCATACTGATGTTTATGGACCGATGAGGACGCCATCACATGAGAACAACAGGTACTACATACTCTTCATTGATGACTTGTCTAGAATGACACGTGTCTATTTCCTAAAAGAAAAATCAGAAGTCTTTGGAGTATTCAAAAAGTTCAAGGCCCTTTTTGAAAATCAAAGTGGAAAGCGGATAAAAGTACTAAGAAGTGATCGCGGTAAAGAATACACCTCCCGCGATTTTGACTGATTTTGTGAGGATGAAGGAATAGAGCGATAACTTAAAGTCGCATATTCTCCTCAACAAAATGGTGTATCTGAGAGAAAGAATCGCACAGTTATGGAGATGGCTAGATCGATTCTCAAGGAGAAGGGACTTCCTAACATATTATGGGATGAAGCAGTCTACACTGTTGTTTACATACTTAAGAGATGTCCAACTAAGTCAGTACAAAATAAGACTCCAATTGAAGCTTGGAACAAGAAGAAGCCATCAGCAAAGCACCTAAGGGTCTTTGGATCTATATGCTACATTCATACTCCAGACTTGAAGAGACACAAGCTTGAAGAGAAAACTATACGAGGTATCTTCCTGGGGTATAGCACAATCTCTAAAGGCTACTTTGTCTACAACTTACAAACTAAAAAACTCATCATCAGTCGAGATGTTGAAGTTGATGAGAATGCTTCTTGGAATTGGGATGAAGAAAAAGTGGAGAAGAAAAACCTTATACCAGCTCAACTACCTCAAGAAGACTCTGAGGAAGAATGCCCAGGTGAACCTTCTTCACCTCCATCACAACAACATGATCAAGAATTATCATCACCAGAGTCTACTACAAGACAAGTAAGATCTTTGATGGACATATATGAAACCTATAACTTGGCCATACTTGAACCTGGAAGCTTTGAAGAAGCATAAAAGCAAGAAGTATGGGTCAAGGCAATGGAAGAAGAGATAAAGATGATCGAGAAAAACAACACATGGAAGTTAGTAAATAGTCCCCATGGAAAAGATATCATTGGGGTTAAGTGGGTCTATAAGATAAAGCTCAACCCTGATGGCACCATACAGAAACACAAGGCAAGGTTAGTAGCTAAGGGTTACTCACAGCAACCTGGGTTTGACTACAATGAGACATTTTCACCAGTATCTTGTCTTGATACCATTAGAGCTCTAATAGCTATTGCGACACAAAGAGGGTGGAGTATCTAGTAACTAGATGTCAAATCAGCCTTCCTCAATGGTGTACTTGAAGAAGAGATCTATGTGGAGCATCCACGAGGATTCATTTCTGAAAGCAAAGAAAGCAAAGTGTTAAGACTAAGAAAAGCACTTTATAGTTTGAAGCAAACATCTCGAGCATGGTATAACAAAATTGATCAGTATTTCATAGATCAAAGATTCAGGAGGAGCAAGAGTGAGCCTACACTTTACATCAAGTCTTAAGGTCAATACACTCTCTTACTCTCTCTATATGTAGATGACCTTATCTATATAAGAAACAATACCAAGATGATGATGGAGTTCAAAGAAAACATGATGAAGACCTTTGAGATGACCGACCTTGGTTTGATGAGTTACTTCCTTGGTATAGTGGTAAGTCAGAGAAATGAAGGGATATTCATCTCACAAAAGAAATACATAGAAGGCTTACTTAAGAAATTCAATATGTACGGTTGCAAACCTGTCGCTACTCCACTCATAACAAACGAGAAACTACAGAAGAATGATGGAACACCAGAAACTGATGCATCCAAATATCGAAGTCTAATTGGAAGCCTTCTATATTTGACAACTACACGGCCAGACATAATTTATGCTACAAGTATTCTATCAAGATTCATGCAAAGCCCAAGTCAAATACACTTTGGAGCAGGAAAAAGAATTTTAAGGTATCTACAAGGAACAAAAGTGTTTGGTATAAGGTACACTATCGAAACCAACTCAGGATTACTTGGCTACACCGATAGTGATTGGGCAGGTTCGGTAGATGACATCAATAGCACCTCTGGCTATGCTTTCTCACTAGGATCGGGAATTTTATCTTGGGCGTCGAAGAAGCAAGCTACAGTTGCACAATCAACAACAAAAGCAGAGTATGTGGCTGCTGCTAAAGCAACAGTCAAGCTATATGGCTTTGCAAGATACTTGAAGACATGGGGAAAAACAAGATGAGACTACTAAAATTAATTATGACAACAAATTAGTAATTGTAATGGCAAAAAATCCAGTGCATCACAGTAGGACAAAACACATAGAAATCAAGTATCACTTTATTAGAGAAGCTGAAGCAGCTAAGGAGATCAAACTCGACTACTGCAGAATAGAAGAACAAATTATAGATATATTCACGAAGGCATTATTGAGACCAAGATTTGAAGAGTTGCGAACTATGCTTAGAGTTACAGAAATATGCATCAATGAGGATTGTTGAAATTGCTACAAATTTCTAGAATATTCTAAATATAATATGTATGGTAATGGTAGAATACCCTAGAAACTATAGTGTGTATGAGTATGGTAGAATAATCTAGAACTATAAGTGTATGTAAAAGATAGAAGAACCTAGAACTATCATGATACTAACATATTATGAAAACTCTAGAAAAATCTAAAGTAATGTAGAAACATTCACCACCATGGAGAGGTTGGTGACTTGAGCCTATAAATAGGCATTTAGTATCTTGTAATGTATAATCCAAGAAATCAATGATATAGCCTTCTTTCTAAACAACTCTCTAAAACTATCTTCTATCAACTATCAACTACATCACTACTAACAATCTCCATGAAAGCTTCAGGGAAGTGCATCATCCACTCTATCCCCCCTTACCTTTATTTAACTTCTTAACTAAGCTTTTGTGTCCCATGCAAGTTATAAGCCAAGTAAAATTTCCATCACAACACTTTAAATCTATGAAATTGAAATTGTTCATAGTCTCAAGAAGCTTGTAAACACTACTTTAAAGAAAAACACAATTGTGTTTGTCCATGTTAAGCACATTCCTTGGAGAATTTTCGCGTCCAAGTAGACTTTTGGCATGTTTGATTCACACCAGGTTGTATTCAATAAGGTTTACCTTTTCTATATGCATGGTGCAACTTGGTCCTCCCCTATGAGCTTATCGCGAAAAGATACCTTGTCCGGTGATTTTTGTTCAATATTTTCCTATAAATATTCTAGGCCCTCAAATATATTAAACATCAAAACTAAGCATACACAGTTATACACCAAAATGGTGTTAGGAAAATTGATAAGATTCTATTCTTAGAGTTTTCATTTGAGAGATACCTCAACCTCTTTGGAAACAAATTCGACATTCTATTGTAGATTCTAGAACTAGTCTCATAGTGACCAAAGAGGAAATAGTTTAATATATTTCAAGCTAGAAATAAAGTATACAATGATACAAGAACGATATGCATAAATCTCAAGGAGCTACTATAAATATGGCAGTTATGTTGGAAATCCACCAAATATATATGATGAATTTCTACCAATCTTGATGAACAAGATTGATATCACCATACAATGACAATGAATTGTGAGAAACAAAAATAAAAGAAAGAAGACAATTATTTTCTGTAGAGTTTTTCTCTGCCCACAAACAGTGGAAAACTTTATCAATCACTTGTAACTGCAAATTATGTGATTACAATGAAATGACTTGATTACAAAATTAGGGATTACTCCCTCTATTTATAGATTTATCTTGCCCCCTAAGCCCAAAACTATAAAATCCCAAAATACTTATTTTGGTATTAAATCAAATCTATAATATTTTAGACTTAAATCAAATCTATCTAAATCTAAGACAAATCTAATATGTGTGCAGCTTGCTTCGATCCACAAGCTCTTTGATTGGGCAATGGCTTCCCTCAAGCAACATGCTTCGATCCACCTCTAAACCCTTCGACACACATAGTTTCGATAATATGAATTATAATTTAACACATCATTTAATTCATTTTGTCTAAACTATCTATATTCATCATGGTTCTTAGTCTTCGAAATACTTCGATATGCACTCCCTTCGTCATGATGTCTGCAATCTGATTCTAAGTTCTGCAATGTTCCAAATTCACCTTCCCATCTGCTACCTGCTCTCGAAGATAGTAGAACCTCATTTTGATGTGCTTACTTTGACCATGTGCTATTGGGTTCTTCGTCCTATTTATAGCTGACATGTTGTTGATCTTCATGGTAATTGCTCCATGATCTTTCCCTCTTATCTCTTCGACCAAGTTCACCATCTAAGTTGCTTAACATGCACAAAGAGAAGCAGTTATGTATTCTGCTTCGCATGATGATAATTCCACTACTGGTTCCTTTCTTGAACTCCAAGCAACTTGTGCACCTCCTAACATAAACACATATCCTGCTGTTGATTTTCGATCTTCAGCATCACTACACCAACTTGAATCAGTGTATCCCACTAACTTGCATTCTTTTCCTTTATCAATTGCCGGAAACAAAATGACATAGTCGAGAGTTCCTTTGAGATACCTAAGTATCCTCTTCACCACTGCTATATGTGATACCTTTAGCTTCTGCATGAATCTAGTTATCATACCTACACTATATGCTAAGTCAGGCCTTGTATGACAAAGGTATCTCAATGACCCAATAATTCTTCTGTATTGGGTTGTGTCTACATCATCTTCATCTGCATCTTTCGACAGTTGCAGTCTTGGTCTGCAGGTGTCAAAGTTGAGTTGCATTCTTCCATCTCAAATCTCTAGAGAATTTCTCCTGCATATCTTCTTTAATGCACCATCAAACCTCTACTTCTCTTATAGAATTCGATGCAAAGGGAATATGAAATCTCATCCAGATCATACATTTCGAATTCCTTGCTGAGATCACCTTTGAAGTCTTCCATCTCACTTTTGTAGCTACCTGTTATCAACAAATCATCGACATAGAGACACAGTATAAGAAATTCACTATTGCTTCTTCTTACATATACTCCATGTTCAGTTGTGCACTTCACAAATTCCTTCTCCCTTAGGAAACTATCAATTTTCTTATTCCAAGCTCTTGGAGCTTGTTTCAATCCATACATGGCTTTATGCAGCCTGTACACCTTTCTCTCTTTGTCATGTTTCACAAATCCAACTGGTTGTTTAACATAAACTTCTTTATCTAAGGGTCTATTCAGGAATGCACACTTCACGTCCATCTGACATATGTGCCATCTGTTTATTTCTGCTAGACCAACAACCAACCTGATTATTTCGATCCTAGAAATAGGTGCAAAAACTTCATCGAAGTCTATTCCTTCTTTTTGTAGAAATCCTTTTGCCACAAGCCTTGTTTGTGTCGAGTTACTTCCCCATTCCAATTCATTTTCACTTTGTATACCCACTTGACATCAATTTCCTTCTTTCCTTGAGGTAATTCAACAAGTGACCAAGTGTTGTTGTCTTCGATAAACTTCACTTCTTCGTTCAATGCTTTTATCCACTTCGAATCCTTTAATGCTTCAGTTGCATTGACAAGTTAAACATCTGCATAAAAAGAATAATTTACCTACTTACCTTCATTATCTATCACATCATCTAATGTAATCACACAATCTTGCAATCTTGCAAGCATGCGTCTTGTTCTTTGAGGTCTGCGTGTACTTGGTTGATATATAACTGTTGGTTCCTCTTGTCGAACTTCTCTTTTGACTTGAGTTTATGGTTCTTCAAGTAGGATTCCCACTGAATCTTTCTTGACATTTTTATTCCAATCTCATTCTTTAAGCTCATCTACGATCAAGTCCCTGCTAATCACAATTTTCTTGTTCACTGGGTCGAACAACTTATAACCTCCTGTCAAATGATATCTAATTAGAATCATTTGACTCGGCTTGTCATCAAGTTTTCTTCTCAATTGATCTGGCACATGTCTATGTGCAATAGATCCAAATACCTTCAGATGACTCAAGCTAGGCTTCAGACCAGACCAACATTCTTCTGGAGTAATTCCTTCTAGCTTCTTCGTAGGACATCTATTCAAAATGTATGTTGCAGTCGAAACAACTTCACCCCAAAACTCTTTAGGTAAATTCTTGCCTTTCAGCATACTTCTTACCATATTCATGATGGTTCAATTCTTCCTTTCTATAGTTCCATTATGTTGTGGAGTATAGGGTGGCACCACCTCATGCATAATCTCTTCCTTTTCACATAACCTGTCGAAGTCTTTCGACACATACTCTCCACCATCATCAGTTCACAAAACTTTGAGTTTTTGACCACTTTGTCTTTCGACCATAGACTTAAACTTGATAAATACCTCGATTACTTCACTTTTCTTCTTGATCAGGTAAGTCCGTAACTTTTGACTGAAATCATCTATGAATGTAACAAAGTATTTGTTACCTCCCACCAAATCCACCTGGATTGGTCCACATACATCATAGTATATGACTTCAAGAATATCCTTCGACCTTCTTCTGCATCCTTGTTGAAGCTATTGTTGTGTTGGTTCGCCTGTACGCATTCCTCACATACCTCGTTTGGAATGTCAATTTCTGGCAATCCTGACACCATATTTCTTCTCTTCAAATCTCCAATGTCTCTGAAGTTGAGATGGCCTAGTCGATAATGCTATATCCATTCATCTCTGCTAGCTGCAGTTGAAAGGCACTTGTGCTCCATCACATTTAGTTCGATCTTGAAGGTTCTATTTTGAGACATAGGAGCCTTCAAGATTAATCTTCCATTTGCATCGATGACTCTCATCATCTTATCTTTGATCGACACTTGATAATTCTTTTCGACCAACTTCCCTATACTGAGCAAATTGCTCTTCATGCCTGGTATGTACAACACATTGGAAATTACTGACCTCTTGCCATCTTTCCTCATAACCATAACATCACCAATACCTTCAGCTGATAGGGTATTGTCATTTGCTAACTTTACCATATTTTTCATTGAGGGCTTTATGTTGACAAACCATTCTTTCCTTCCAGACATATGTGATGAGCATCCTGAATCTAAGTACCATTGGTCCTTGAATCTATCTTCATCTCTTGTTGTGACCATAACCATCATCTCTTCTTCTTCATGTTTTGCAAACTTTGCATCATTTTCTTGATTCTTTTGTTTTTCTAGACAATCACTTGAATAGTGACCATACTTCTGACAATTGTAACATTAAATGTGACCCTTGTCAGGTTTTCGACCATCACATCTTCCTCTATTTGCAACACCACCTCTTTGGTTGCCTTGGTATGGTCTTCTTTGATTCGACATGTTTCCTTCATTCTGGTTTCCTCTACCATTCAATTTGTTGTAGCCGCTTCTACCTCTGTCAAACCATTTTCCTTTTCCTTTGGTTTCTTTTGCTGAATGTGCCTGCAAAGCCACATCACTCTTCAATTTTCCTGCAACTCTTTTAGTCATTCTTTGTTCATGAGATTCAAGTGTCCCTTGAAGATCTTCCTTTGTCAATTTTGACAAGTCTTTCCCCTCTTCTATAGCCACCACTACATGGTCGAACTTAGGAGCCAAAGATCTCAAGATCTTCGAAACAACAACTCTTGTTGTTAATGTTTCTCCACATACCTTGATTTGATTCACTAGTTTTGTAACCCTAGTGAAGAAATCATATATGCTCTCACTATCTTCCATCTGAAGAAATTCATACGTTCTCTTGTGAGTTTGTAACCTCACTTCTTCCACCTTTTCTGCACCACCGAAAGACTTCTCAAGTACATCCCAAGCTTCTTTTGCAAATTCCGAATCACTTACTTTTTTAAAATTTTCTAGACTCACAGATTTATGAATTATAAAGAGTTCTTTATAACTCAACTTCTCAATTTCTGTGTGTTGTACCCCAAAATTTGCCCTCCTATTTTTCCACAAGAAATCACAGCTTCGGGTTTTCCCCGACTTTTCAGATTGGCGTAAGAATCAGTCAAGCAGAGTTTTTTATCAGTCTATCCAAATTAGGGTTTTCATGGACTCTGGAACAGTTCAAGCAGATTGCTAGGTTTTGTTTGAGTTTGGCTCAGGGTTTGATCAGGCGGACGCTTCTTTGGCATTAAATCAAGAACTAGGGTTTGTGCGCGCATTCTCAGAAAGAATTAATTCTATAGTTCTTTTCAAATTACTCTGAGATATGGATTGAGGCTTCTGATTGAGAGTTTGCAGTTTTTGGTATGATCAGTAAAAGAAAAGACATGTGGACGTTTGTTTGATTAACTGTGCATTGCTATGGTTAATTGGAGCGCCGAGTTTATTATTGATTAATGCTAAGTGGCGAGACTACAGTGTTTATTAATTAATTATTTATTCTAAGTTAGAATAGTTGGGATTTATTTCCATTTATTATAATTTAAGAATTATAAATAATTAAATAAACAATTGAAGAAGAATTAAAAAGGATTAATTGACAAAAGAGCTTTTATTTACTTTTAATTATTAAGTACAAATGTTATTTGAATACATTTACAGTATTTACAAATAATGTTATTACAAATAATTAAAATAAAATAAAGCTACATCCTAAAATTTCCTAAGTCTTCATCTTCTACTCATGCTCCTTTGCTCAATTGATTTTATCTGCAAAGACAAAAAAGAAGGGAAAGAAGTCAAATGCAGATGAAAAAAAAAAGCAGACAGTTAATTTAAAAAGATCATCATTAAAAGTGACTGGCCGGAATCAGTTTATTCACCCTGTCTGCAAATCACAAGAAATTCTTGGTTCACAAAGAGGGATAGAAATATGCTTGCAAAAAATATGAAATGCATAAAGCTATTCAATATGCCAAATACAAAGCTGCATAGTTCATAATTCCAAATTGTCAACCAAAGTTTTCAAACTGAATAGCAAACTGAACTGCACAAAACAAGTCACAAGTTTCAGACTAAGCAAACTGAATGTTAACCAACTGTCCAAAAGCTATCAAAAGGCTGTCAAAAAGATATTAAGAAGTACACAATATGCAGGAAATCTGGAAAGTGTGCAGAGGAAAACTAACAATGCAAACATATTCAAATTTTACATCATTTCAAGGCCAGCACTTTTCCAGAGAGATAGTACAGATAAGCAATAAAAAATGCTTTTCTGAGAGAGAGAGAGAGTAGAAGTGGAAAGGCTTACAGCAGGCTTGAGGCTTAAAGATAAAAAGAAGATATACCAGAACAAAAGGGAGGGGGCAGAAACACAAAGATATAACACAAAAGCTTGAAACACCACAAACTGTTGCATAACAAGAACAGCCTGCCTCAAGCCTAAATCTACATCAAACACATAGCCAAAACCTGTTTCAACTCAAAAGCTTCAAGCCTAACCTGTTTCAATCATACAAAACCTGTGATTCAAAATACCAAAAGAAGCTTGCAACCACCACCCTGTGTTCAAACCATAACACAAGCTTAAACAAAAACATAAGCCAGCCTGTAGCTTCAAACACACAAGCATATCTAGCCTTTTCAAAACCTGTTTCAAGCCCACAAGCCTTAAACTATAAGCCTGTAACCAAACCCTGAAGCATACACCAGAAAAATCCTGTACCAAACTGGTAAACAAACAGAAGCCTTGACCTGCCTTAAAACCTGTTCTAAACCAGATCACACGGCAAGCCTGTAACCAGACCTGTTTCAAACCAACAAGCTAAAGCCAGACCTGTTTCAACCAATACATCAAACCACACAAAGTCTTTCCTCCTGTCAGGCAAACCTGCTAATACATCAAGCCCACAAGCCTAAAAACTTCATGCCTGAAGCAAACTCGGCCTAAACCATTTCAAAGTATCCAACATATCCAAACAAAACCCTCAAAACCATGTTCATCATAGGGTCAACATAACCAAAATCACCAACCAAGCATCAAGAGAGGAGAAACATTTCAGAAGTGAAATATCAAGCAAACAAGCCCTCAGAATAAATTCCTCATTGGGTTTAGCAATCAAAAGGCAAACAACTCAGAATCAAACAAAAAACAATACTCATAATCAATTTCAACACATCATCAATACTCAAAGCCATCAATCAGAAGCAACTAGAAGATGAAAAGAAAATTAAGCTAGGGTTTTCAGTTATCATCATAAAACCAAATCAAGTATCTCATACAGAAGCAAGCAAGAAAGTGGAAGAGGAAAAGAAGTGTTCAGAAACAAATTATACAAGGGTTTTCAGTGTTCATCACAAAACCATCAAAAAGCGAAATACAGAATACCAGATTTCCAGAGCAAGCCAGCATCATACTCCCTACCCTGGCCGTCCTGGGGCGCCTCAAGTCCACCTCTCCTCCATCTCCCAAAGCCAAAAAAGGTAGAAAACTCTTCCTTTTCTTTTCACGCCTCACACAGTAATAATAATAAAAGGTTAGAAATTGTCAAAGGTTAAAAAACATGTGAAATTGGAAACCCTAAAGCGTAAGATGAACAAAAACAGAAATCAAACCTTATAACATCACTGCCTGAGTAATCCATAGAGGGAAGAGGAAACGGTGGAGGTGGTACCTTGGTGGCCACAGGCGGAGGCGTTCAGAAAGCTTGAAGGGACGAAGAGGAGAAGAAGACGAACGGCGCTGCTCTAGCCTCGGAACCCTAATTCCAGAATGAACCAAAACTTTGAAAACCCTTACAAAATGTTGTGACGCCACTGGGCCTTGCCCCATCCATCTAAACCTTAAGCCCAAATGAAACTGGCGTGCACCCCCCATTTTTTCTTCTGTTTATTTGTTTTGTTTGGGCCATAAGTCCCCTAAGCCCACTTAACCTTTTCTTTCTTTTTTTTACAAACTAATATCTTTTTCATTATATCCCTTTATTTTCTTTTATATAACTTAACTTTTTTTTTAAATAAATAATACATTAATTTTTCATAATAAATGTATTTTAACAATACCTTTCTTATACCAAAAATATGTAAATATTGGATTAATTAGGTTAATAGATTTTTGGTCTTAAAACTCTTTTTTTTTATTTTATAAATCTTTTTTGTATATAAAACATTAACAAATACATAAAAAACTAGATTTTTTAAGTTAAATACTTTTCTACAACTAAAACATTTGTTTATACATGATTAACAAAAACCCAAAAAATAAATAAAATACTTAATTTTGCATTAAGTTAACATCTTGCATCACTTGTAAATAATCATACACACTTACACAAATACTTTTGATACATTTGCTTTCATTCTTATACATTGCTACATTGACATTGAGAATGCAATTCGATTTGGTTGTAAATATATTTGGACACTACTCTCCTAATAAGTCTCATCCCCATTTGTAAATATTTGTACCCCCATCCCCAGATACTTATTTGTAATAGCTTAGACTTTAAATTCCCGCAATTTATCGCTTTCTATATACTGTATAGTAATTAGGGTTTGTATGCGAAGATTTAAAATCAACCGCTAGACAACCTAACACAAAATAAATGCATGATAATCAATACACAATTCACACTTGCACCCCTAGGGTAATCCCGCCTGTTGCCTTCCAAAATGGGCCATGCTTGCACGTTGAGTTTCTTTGGCAAAACAAAATGAATCAAATGATCATAGTCCCTCGATGACGCTTTCGAAGTTGCCTAAACAAATGATCATAGTCCCTTCAAGCAAATTGCCAAAGACACTTGGCACCATTGCATTCATGGTCTAAACGATGACCCGCGCCTGTCCCGTTAACATCCTAACACAAGATTATCCACCATATACAATGGTGGAACAATACTGTTAAAAGGGTTAAAACATGAGAAAAATCTTTGAGTACAATAGGGTAGACAACTCTTAGTTACTTGATCAAACTTGCAAAACACACTTGCCTACTTTTCAAAACACACTCAACAACACAACTTTCAAAACAACTTTCAAAACCTTGAAACATCTTTTCGAAAAGACACACACCTTTGTAAAACATCCGAGTAAAGAATTGTTGCAACGATTGCCTAGACAAGGCATCTTTTTCAAAACATTTTCAAAAAACACACACACACACCACCATTTCAAGCAATTTAAAATCAAAGGAAAGTGATCTAAAACAAGTAACTAAGAGCCCATGGATAACCATGGATGAAAAGGGTGCTAATACCTTCCCTTTTCATAATCTACCCCCCGAACCCACGAAACATCTCAAAAGGTTTTTCCTGTGCTTTTTAACCTTTCCTTTAGGATAAAATAAAAAGTCGGTGGCGACTCTTGCTAAACCGAACAAGTGCGAATACAAACGCAAAACCTCAAGTCAGTTCTCCAACCGTATCACAGAATTGGCGACTCTGCAGGGGATAAATTTAAAATTGGGGTTACCTTAGGGTTTAGATCACCTTTACATACTTGCTTTGATTGCTTTGATTGCTTTACTTTTTGGGTCCTTGTTTGGGTTTGTTGTAAATCCTACACCCGGATTTGGGGCACCTTTTAGGTAAATAGCAATAAAACTGTGAGGGAATTGTGCGGGATATACCGACATGGTTGAAGCAGTAAGCTATGTTAGTGTGACATATTTGTGAGTACCGGTAACCCTTGAGTTCAATCAAGGAGAGTACGGGGCCGTTGAGTGATGTCGTGAAGCACTAACGAACTCTTAGAACCTTAATTGACCATCTTAGCCTTTTTAGGGGTAGTGAGATGACCGACTTTGGTGCAGTCCGAAGTTGGTAGATACTCGATGCTACACTCATTAAGGGTTGTTTTCTTGGAATATTTTGGTCGCCAGTTAAGTGGCTAAACCAAAACAATGAACACAGAAAACAATCCAATGATATTGAGCTCCTTAGAACCCGGTTTCTATTTTAGGACAGGAGGAGCCAACTAACTTCAAGAGGGTACTTACCTACAAACCCCATGCAAGCCTAAACCTAAGGACTTGTTTGCTTTGTGTGAATATGATTACCTGCATATACACTTGCTTGTTTTTGCATACATGTACATAACATCATGACATCATACCATAGCATTTTCAATAACCATTTCAAGGATCTCGAGGGTCTTTTGATGCAGGGTCACGTTGAACCAGACGTCTACCAAAGGGAAAGAGGTTTTCTCCTCTAAACAAATGCCATAAAAGGTCAAGTACAACAACTTGAATCAGGGGCTATGACCCACTTGACATGGTGAGCTTGATTCTTGTGGAAATACATCCACCAGTGCAAAGTTCTTCAATCAAAGATCAAAGTTCAACCTCTAACATTTTCTTGTGTTTACCCCAAGAGATCCTTGAAAACATGCATCCGCATATCATTCATTGCATCATAACAATTTTTCCTTTTCAGGTTTCCTTACTCTCCTACTGTTTATTTCAGTAAGAGATGGCTCTGGAGTAGAATATCAAGGGCATCCAAGCTCAAAACGCTCAACTTCAAGAGATGTTCTTAAACCTATCCAGGGGGCAGGAAGAGTTGAAAGTACTCCTCGCTAGGAACCTGGCCGAGAAAAATTCGGAAGACAATAAGGACCAACAGTTGGAGCAACTGCAAACTGAGGTTGAAGCAATGAGAACCCATATGCTAGGGTAGATGGCTCTTATCCAAGGCCTAGCCCGAAGACAAGAAGAGATGGGAACCATTATCAATCAGTTTCGTCAAGATGGTCGCAACCGTATGGGGCAAACAATCAGGATTGGAAATCAAGGCCTTGCTCAGCTTCCCATGAGACAAGAAACAAGTTTAAAGGAGAGAAGACCTTCTCACTTTGCTTCCACATCACGGGCCCAACAACGGCCTCGTCAACACCAACCAGATAATCATCCAAAGGGGGAAGGCAATTCACCCAAATCAACATGCCATTGTCACAAGCATTGCAACACATGTTGAAGATGAATCTGATTTCGGTGATAAACCCTCATCCGAACCCCAAAACTTTTTCTCCCAGCTACAATCCAGATGCCAGGTGTGCCTATCATTCTGATAGTCCTGGACATGATACAAATGATTGTTGGGCGTTGAAGTACAAAATTCAAAACCTGATCGACAAAGGAATGCTGGAGTTCACACAAGATGGCCAGACTGAATTCTTCTGCCAAGGGTTCTCCACTTTAAATGACAAAGCTCGAACTGAGAGACTTTTGTTTCATTTGAACTTTCAAAGTTGTAATTGCTTCTGTTATTCAAACAATTATCTTTTAATGTCAAACTCTGTTTCATTAATGCATTGCATATGTTTGTCTTGAATTCATCCATTCGTTTTCACTACTCTTATGCTTTCTTTATGATATTTAACTCTTGATAAAAAGCTACAAGGCTTTAGAGGGAGGATGACGAAACAATACCGTGATCTCATACAGTATGCTTTTGAACAGACCTTGCTGACGATGTACAGGCATTTCTTTCAATTCCCAAACACTGGAGTTATAAGGAAGATAATACCTAGTCAACCCCTTTGAGCCAAAGAAGTAGGAGTTTTCTGTTCTAAACAAGTTAAAACCTTTGATTTAAACCTGGGGCAGGGTAGTCTCTCAGTTAATGCAAAAAGGATGCGCATTGAAGTCGCAAACTCTCAGTTCGTAATACAACGAATGACAAAAAAAAGAGAAAGACATTCCTTTGGAATCAATAGACAGTGATGGTTCCTTATCTCATAGGCAGTCATTACCTCTCAAAAGAGAAAATCCCACTAATCCAAAACCTATAAAGGAAGCTTAAGAAAGCTGGGGCATCCCGCTGATTGTAATCCCGAAAACAGGAACAGTCAGGCAAAAGTTAGGGATAATAAATCAAAAGAACGAGGTCATTACAAATCCTCAACAACATGAAAAATGTTGCAAAAGAAAAAAGGATAGGATGACTTCCCTCCAAATTCACATGGGGAACCATCACCCAGAAAGTCGTTCCAAACTCGAATAGAGTGCGACGCACAATTAACTGAGTTTAGGACTGAAGGACATCACGAAGAGCGGGTGGGTACAAATATACTTTGAGCCTTTATCCTTTGTTTCTTAAACCGTGAACCAAGCCACGTTACAACCCTTCAAAAGTCCTAATTGAAGCATGGGTTAGTTCGAAAGCATATTGTTTCAAAAGGTATCCTGACTCCTGTAAGGCTTTGCCCTAAATCTTGTGTTGAATTTGTCTTATGAAAAGTTTTCTGCTAAAAAACGCATTTTTCAAAACTTCGAGACAAACATAAACTTTGCATTGCTTGAATATCACTGTTTGCATTTGGCTATTTGTTTGACAGCGGAGAAATTCATACAATGAATATCCGATGAACGAAAGCCCTCTCCGTGAGCAAAATCACTTCAAAAAGGATGACACTTCCATTGGCAAAACTCCTATCAACAAGGGGGCATGGCATGTCACTATCCAGCACACCTAGGGCAGTCCAGTCAAGGTTTCAACAGATCTTTCAAAATTCAGTTAACTTGGGGCAGTCCAGTCAAGGTTTCAACAGATCTTTCAAAGTTCAGTTAACCTGGGGCAGTCCAGTCAAGATTTCAACAAAATCTCTCAATTGAAGATTAACCTGGGGTAAGTCTCCGTCACCATCACTTGGGGCATTCGAATGTCAATCTCAAGGGTTACGAACAGTCCAAGTTTCCTGGTAATATCACAAGCATCTGATACTAGGGGCAGTGATGAAACCTCTCTAGCAGACCTGCAGTCATGGGTTTATTTCCCCAACATTTGTCAAGGATTTATTCTCCATAATAAATTACATTTCAACAGCATTCTTAACATATGCAGATTGATCGACAGAAAGATTCCTTCATCTTTTGGAGTAGTAGTCATCAAAGATTCCTTCATCTTTTGGAGTAGTAGTCAACAAAGATTCCTTTATCTTTTGGAGTCGTAGTCATCAAAGATTCCTTCATCTTTTGGAGTAGTAGTCATCAAAGATTCCTTCATCTTTTGGAGTAGTAGTCATCAAAGATTCCTTCATCTTTTGGAGTAGTAGTCATCAAAGATTCCTTCATCTTTTGGAGTAGTAGTCATCAAAGATTCCTTCATCTTTTGGAGTAGTAGTCATCAAAGATTCCTTCATCTTTTGGAGTAGTAGTCATCAAAGGTTCCTTCATCTGTTGAAGTAGTAATCAAAGATTCCTTCATCTTTTGAAGTAGTAATCGTCAAGGTTCCTTCATCTTTTGAAGTAGTAATCGTCAAGGTTCCTTCATCTTTTGATGTAGTAATCAAAAGTTTTCTTCATCTTTTGGAGTAGTAATCGTCAAAATTTCCTTCATCACCTGCTGGAAATTACAACCACCAACAAGATAACAGGAAACTGAAAATCTGTCTCTCTCAAGAATGAAGATTCTCATTCTCAAAGTGGCATATAACCTGAGTTCTCAATTCCCCAAACAGAGTTTAACTTCAGGATCCTCAGCAGAACAAGAGCTTTCTCAAAGATGATTTCCCCAGCCAGAGAGCCTTACAGAATCTAATTCCCCTCAGAGTCAAGTTTCAAGATCCCCAACGGAGCTAAAACTTCCAACTATCAATCCCCAAGCAGAATGAAGACTCTCATTCTCGGTTCCTCACAGGATATTCGAATATTCTCCAGTGAAGATCCCCTCAAGACAGGAATCCCCAACAGATTGGCATACAACCCAAGCTCTTGATTCCCCAACAGCGGTCCCAGGACTTCTCTTTTTTCAACGATCAAAGGATTTTCAATCCCCTGCAGCAGTCAAGGAATTACTTTCCCCGACAGCAGTCAAGATTCTTTTATCTCCAGCTATCTAGGATTCGTCTTCCTCAGCAAGACAGTTCATCAGCCTACATGCGCATTCATCACATTCATATCATAAACATTGATATAACATACATTGCATCATACATTTCATGCAACATGACTTTGTGTTTCAGCTAATATCTTACCCTTTTTTCAGGATAAAGATTAATAAGCTTCAGACTCAACCTCCGAAAACAGTTCACAGGTTCTCCAGTAACGGATGTTAACCTATCGCTTGTTCAGATTCCAAGACTTCTGAAAACAGTTCACGGGTTCTCCAGTAACGGATGTTAACCTATCGCTTGTTCAGATTCCAAGACTTTTGAAAACAGTTTACGGACGCTTCCCAACAACGGATGCTGCTCTATTGCTTATTTAACTTCAAGACTTCTGAAAACAGTTCACGGGTTCTCCAGTAACGGATATTAACCTATTGCTTGTTCAGATTCTTCAACTTCTGAAAACAGTTTACGGACGCTTCCCAACAAAGGATGCTGCTCTATTGCTTATTCAACTTCAAGACTTCTGAAAATAGTTTACGGGTTCTCCAGACACGGATGTTAACCTATCGCTTGTTCAGATTCTTCAACTCCTGAAAACAGTTTACAGATTCTCCCAACAACGGATGTCAATCTATTGCTTATTCAGAACCCCAGTTCAGAGATGTTCCAAAACATTATACCTTTCTGATACTCGTCCACTCACCAATGACGTACAGTTCAACAAACATTTCCAGATGGCATCTCTAAGCCCATCCCCCGACAAGATTCTGTCACATCCCTAGATGGCATCTCTAAGCCCATCACCAAATGGCATCTTTAAGCCCATTCCCTCTACCATCACTTCACCGAGTGCAAATTTTTTGGGCACTCTAGTGTCCAATCTCCTTTTACCCTCGAGTCGCGAAAGGCAAACTTGCCAATCTAACTCTTCGGGTTCAAGAAGATTGAACAGGGACAACTGTTGTACCCCAAAATTTGCCCTCCTATTTTTCCACAAGAAATCACAACTTCGGGTTTTCCCCGACTTTTCAGATTGGCGTAAGAATCAGTCAAGCAGATTTTTTTATCAGTCTATCCAAATTAGGGTTTTCATGGACTCTGGAACAGTTCAAGCAGATTGCTAGGTTTTGTTTGAGTTTGGCTCAGGGTTTGATCAGGCGGACGCTTCTTTGGCATTAAATCAAGAACTAGGGTTTGTGCGCGCATTCTCAGAAAGAATTAATTCTACAGTTCTTTTCAAATTACTCTGAGATATGGATTGAGGCTTCTGATTGAGAGTTTGCAGTGTTTGGTATGATCAGTAAAAGAAAAGACATGTGGACGTTTGTTTGATTAACTGTGCATTGCTATGGTTAATTGGAGCGCCGGGTTTATTATTGATTAATGCTAAGTGGCGAGACTACAGTGTTTATTAATTAATTATTTATTCTAAGTTAGAATAGTTGGGATTTATTTCCATTTATTATAATTTAAGAATTATAAATAATTAAATAAACAATTGAAGAAGAATTAAAAAGGATTAATTGACAAAAGAGCTTTTATTTACTTTTAATTATTAAGTACAAATGTTATTTGAATACATTTACAGTATTTACAAATAATGTTATTACAAATAATTAAAATAAAATAAAGCTACATCCTAAAATTTCCTAAGTCTTCATCTTCTACTGATGCTCCTTTTCTCAATTGATTTTATCTGCAAAGACAAAAAAGAAGGGAAAGAAGTCAAATGCAGATGAAAAAAAAAACAGACAGTTATTTTAAAAAGCTCATCATTAAAAGTGACTGGCCGGAATCAGTTTATTCACCCTCTCTGTAAATCACAAGAAATTCTTGGTTCACAAAGAGGGATAGAAATATGCTTGCAAAAAATATGAAATGCACAAAGCTATTCAATATGCCAAATACAAAGTTGCATAGTTCATAATTCCAAATTGTCAACCAAAGTTTTCAAACTGAATAGCAAACTGAACTGCACAAAACAAGTCACAAGTTTCAGACTAAGCAAACTGAATGTCAACCAACTGTCCAAAAGCTATCAAAAGGCTGTCAAAAAGATATCAAGAAGTACACAATATGCAGGAAATCTGGAAAGTGTGCAGCGGAAAACTAACAATGCAAACATATTCAAATTTTACATCATTTCAAGGCCAGCACTTTTTCAGAGAGATAGTACAGATAAGCAATAAAAAATGTTTTTCTGAGAGAGAGAGAGAGAGAGAGTAGAAGTGGAAAGGCTTACAGCAGGCTTGAGGCTTAAAGATATAAAGAAGATATACCAGAACAAAAGGGAGGGGGCAGAAACACAAAGATATAACACAAAAGCTTGTAACACCACAAACTGTTGCATAACAAGAACAGCTTGCCTCAAGCCTAAATCTACATCAAACACATAGCCAAAACCTGTTTCAACTCAAAAGCTTCAAGCCTAACCTGTTTCAAACATACAAAACCTGTGATTCAAAATACCAAAAGAAGCTTGCAACCACCAACCTGTGTTTAAACCATAACACAAGCTTAAACAAAAACATAAGCCAGCCTGTAGCTTCAAACACACAAGCATATCAAGCCTTTTCAAAACCTATTTCAAGCCCACAAGCCTAAAACTATAAGCCTATAACCAAACCCTGAAGCATACACCAGAAAAAGCCTGTACCAAACTGGTAAACAAACAGAAGCCTTGACCTGCCTTAAAACCTGTTCTAAACCAGATCACACAGCAAGCCTGTAACCAGACCTGTTTCAAACCAACAAGCCAAAGCCAGACCTGTTTCAACCAAGACATCAAACCACACAAAGTTTTGCCTCCTGTCAAGCAAACCTTCTAATACATCAAGCCCACAAGCCTAAAAACTTCATGCCTGAAGCAAACTCAGCCTAAACCATTTCAAAGTATCCAACATATCCAAACAAAGCCCTCAGAACCATGTTCATCATATGGTCAACATAACCAAAATCACCAACCAAGCATCAAGAGAGGAGAAACATTTCAGAACTAAAATATCAAGCAAACAAGACCTCAGAATAAATTCCTCATAGGGTTTAGCAATCAAAAGGCAAACAACTCAGAATCAAACAAAAAACAATACTCAGAATCAATTTCAACACATCATCAATACTCAAAGCCATCAATCAGAAGCAACCAGAAGATGAAAAGAAAATTAAGCTAGGGTTTTCAGTTATTATCATAAAACCAAATCAAGTATCTCATACAGAAGCAAGAAAGCAAGTGGAAGAGGAAAAGAAGTGTTCAGAAACAAATTATACAAGGGTTTTCAGTGTTCATCATAAAACCATCAAAAAGCGAAATACAGAATACCAGATTTCCAGAGCAAGCCAGCATCATACTACCTGCCTTGGCCGTCCTGGGGCGCCTACAGTCCATCTCTCCTCCATCTCCCAAAGCCAATAAAGGTAGAAAACTCTTACTTTTCTTTTCACGCCTCACACAGTAATAATAATAAAAGATTAGAAATTGTCAAAGGTTAAAAAACATGTGAAATTGGAAACCCTAAAGCGTAAGACGAACAGAAACAGAAATCAAACCTTACAACATCACTGCCTGAGTAATCCATGGAGGGAAGAGGAAACGGTGGAGGTGGTACCTTGGTGGCCACAGGCGGAGGCGTTCAGAAAGCTTGAAGGGACGAAGAGGAGAAGAAGACGAACGGCGCCGCTCTAGCCTCTGAACCCTAATTCCATAATGAACCAAAACTTTGAAAACCCTTAAAAAATGTTGTGACGCCACTGGGCCTTGCCCCATCCATCTAAACCTTAAGCCCAAATGAAACTGGCGTGCACCCCCCATTTTTTCTTCTGTTTATTTGTTTTGTTTGGGCCATAAGTCCCCTAAGCCCACTTAACCTTTTCTTTCTTTTTTTTACAAACTAATATCTTTTTCATTATATCCCTTTATTTTCTTTTATATAACTTAACTTTTTTTTAAATAAATAATACATTAATTTTTCATAATAAATGTATTTTAACAATACCTTTCTTATACCAAAAATATGTAAATATTGGATTAATTAGGTTAATAGATTTTTGGTCTTAAAACTCTTTTTTTTTTATTTTATAAATCTTTTTTGTATATAAAACATTAACAAATACATAAAAAATAGATTTTTTAAGTTAAATACTTTTCTACAACTAAAACATTTGTTTATACATGATTAACAAAAACCCAAAAAATAAATAAAATACTTAATTTTGCATTAAGTTAACATCTTGCATCACCTGTAAATAATCATACACACTTACACAAATACTTTTGATACATTTGCTTTCATTCTTATACATTGCTACATTGACATTGAGAATGCGATTCGATTTGGTTGTAAATATATTTGGACACTACTCTCCTAATAAGTCTCATCCCCATTTGTAAATATTTGTACCCCCATCCCCAGATACTTATTTGTAATAGCTTAGACTTTAAATTCCCGCAATTTATCGCTTTCTATATACTGTATAGTAATTAGGGTTTGTATGCGAAGATTTAAAATCAACCGCTAGACAACCTAACACAAAATAAATGCATGATAATCAATACACAATTCACACTTGCACCCCTAGGGTAATCCTGCTTGTTGCCTTCCAAAATGGGCCATGCTTGCACGTTGAGTTTCTTTGGCAAAACAAAACGAATCAAATGATCATAGTCCCTCGATGACGCTTTCGAAGTTGCCTAAACAAATGATCATAGTCCCTTCAAGCAAATTGCCAAAGACACTTGGCACCATTGCATTCATGGTCTAAACGATGACCTGCGCCTGTCTCGTTAACATCCTAACACAAGATTGTCCACCAAATACAATGGTGGAACAATACTGTTAAAAGGGTTAAAACATGATAAAAATCTTTGAGTACAATAGGGTAGACAACTCTTAGTTACTTGATCAAACTTGCAAAACACACTTGCCTACTTTTCAAACACACTCAACAATACAACTTTCAAAACAACTTTCAAAACCTTGAAACATATTTTCGAAAAGTCACACACCTTTGTAAAACATTCGAGTAAAGAATTGTGGCAATGGTTGCCTAGACAAGGCATCTTTTTCAAAACATTTTCAAAAAACACACACACACACCACCATTTCAAGCAATTGAAAATCAAAGGCAAGTGATCTAAAACAAGTAACTAAGAGCCCATGGATAACCATGGATGAAAAGGGTGCTAATACCTTCCCTTTTCATAATCTACCCCCCGAACCCACGAAACATCTCAAAAGGTTTTTCCTGTGCTTTTTAACCTTTCCTTTAGGATAAAATAAAAAGTCGGTGGCGACTCTTGCTAAACCGAACAAGTGCGAATACAAACGCAAAACCTCAAGTCAGTTCTCCCACCGTATCACACTGTGTGTTTCTTATTTTCTTCTTCTGAAGCGTTTTCTCAAAGCGCTTCGAATCCATCTTTTACAAGATTCCAAAGACCTTGACACCTAAACAAAACTTTCATCTATTTGCACAAATTCTCATAGTTGTCTACTTTCATAATTGGTAGAGTTGCTGGATAATTTGCATTCCCCTAATTTTCCATGTGAATTATTTTTCTTCCTCAATCGTTCTTGATCGATACTTCCCTTGAATCGAAATCGAGCTCTTGATACCAGATGTTGGAAATCCACCAAATATCTATAATGAATTTCTACTAATCTAGATGAACAAGATTGATATCACCATACAATGACAATGAATTATGAGAAAAGAAAAGAAAAGAAAATAAAGAAGAAAATTATTTTCTGCAGAGTTTCTCTCTGCCCACACACTGTGGAAAACTTTATCAATCACTTGCAACTGGAAATTATGTGATTATAATGAATTGACTTGATTAAAAAATTTGGGGTTACTCCCTCTATTTATAGATTTAGCTTGCTCCCTAAGCCCAAAATTGTAAAAGCCCAAAATACATATTTCGGTACTAAATCAAATCTATTCTATTTTAGACTTAAATCAAATCTATCTAAATCTAAAACAGATCTAATCTGTGTGCAGCTTGCTTCGATCCACAAGATCTTCGACTGGACAACGGATTCCTTTGAGCAACCTGCTTCGATCCACCTCTAAACCCTTCGACACACATTGTTTCAATACTATGAATTACAATATAACAATTTTGCCTGATATTTCGTGTGACAGATCCCACTGTAAAAACTCTAAAAGCTTCCTATCTTCCAACATCATAGTCATAATTTAGACTGTTTCAACATTTGGTGCATATTTTTCAATGTAAACACAAAACCTAATTGTTAAGATAATACTATATACTTAATTTCAGAATGAAACATCAACATCAGCAGTATCCATATCAGTCACCTCGCTTACGATATTTTTGGTAGAAGGCAAACCAGTAGTAACAATATTTTCAATCCCACATTCGTTTATGCCAATAAAATTGCCTTCATGTATTTCTCATTGTTATTTCTTGTATAGATAGAAGTTACAGGGCTATACAAGTAATTACACTAAATAATTACATTTAATGAGAAAAAAAATCAATGATTTGTTTCCCTTATTTTAGGAGCAAACCCTTATTCTAATAGAAAATTAATTCCTATTCACACCCCCCTCAAATTGATGTTGCTTGTCAATGAGCATCAATTTGCTAGCAAGAAACTGATGACGTGGATGCAGAACAGCCTTTGTAAGAATATCTGCAGCCTGCAACTGAGTACTGACATGAGGAAGTGATATTAGTCGATCATCATACGCGTCACGGATTGAGTGACAATCAACTTCGATATGTTTGGTGCGTTCATGAAAAATAGGATTCGCCACGATTTGGATGACACTTGTATTGTCAGCATAAAGTGAATTTGGCTCTATTTGAGGAAATCCAAGTTCAGCCAAAATACCATGAAGCAAAATTATTTCAGAACAAGCAGCAAACATGGCACGATACTCATATTCGATAGAAGATTTAGAGACTCTCGCTTATTTCTTACTTTTCCATGAGATCAATGATGAGCCAAGAAACATGCACCAACCAATGACAGGTCACTGAGTATCAAGACACCCTGCTCAATTGGCATCACTATAAGCACTCAATCTAGGAGTAGTTCCAGCGGGAAAGAATAAACCACGATGAGAGCTTCCCTTCAAGTAGCTAATTATGCGACGAAATACTGCTAAGTGAAGATGATGTAAGTACGAAGTGCGCCTAAGAGGCAGGGGGGTGAATTAGGTACTTTAAAATTTTTTGGTTTTAGTCATGATGGATATTATTTTTCTGGATTATGGTGAGTTTATGAAAGATTAAAGTGCATAAAAATAAAGAGACACAAGTGATATATCCTAGTTCCCATCACAGTCCGAGAGTACTCCAGTCCCCTTTCAACATGAACGAGATTTCCTTATTGTGACAAACTTAAACAAGAACTAACCAAAACCAAGAACAATCCTCTTGGATTTTCACTATGTCAACAATGAGAACAATCCTCTCAAAGTGACTTCACTTGTATCCAATAATCCTGGAAAAACAAGATTTATAAAACCACTTAAACTTATTTCCAACAATCCTGAAAAATAAGCAAGTATATAGAAATATTTGATTTGAGTGAGTTTGAGTAGCAATGATCACTTTGAGTGATTTAATCAATGAATTGACCTTCTCTTCCAATGGTAATAGTATACAATCACTCAAGATATATAATGCTCAAATTTTTCTAGTTAACAATATGTGAAAGTGTGCAGAAAACTTGTGTATGAAAATGTATAACAACTTGAGATTGATTTTTGAAAATTCAGAAAATATAATTGGAAGAAGTGTTGAAATGATTTTGAAAATGAGTATTTATATGTTATAGCACCTTTTTGAAATAGCATAAAGTTCTGTAAATGAATCATGAACAATTTCCAAGATTGAGTGAAAGGTTTCCATGAAATGATGTTATGAACAGGCATGTGTATAGCTGCTGCTTTTTCAAAATCATGCAGCATGCAATCGATTGCACCCTTTGTGTAAATCGATTGCACGGGGTTTCAACAACTAGAAATTCAAATATTTTGAGCGTGCAATTGATTTCACCAGTGTGTAAATCAATTTCATTTGAAGTCAGTAGCAAAAATTGATTGAGTGCAATCGATTGCATAAACATGCAAATCGATTACACTTAGAAACAGTAGTAAAAGATTTGAAAAATTGAAGCATGAAATCGATTGCACTAATATGCAAATCGATTGCAATCAAGTAAAAAATGATTTTTTAGCTTAGAAAAACTTGAGTAAAGATTTGGATAATATAAAATATTTCTTTTGACCATTGAGCATTTATGTCTTAAGTTCAAAGTAAGTATTATCATTATACCTTGAAATTTGCTAAGTGCTTGAACTGAAGACTTTATCCACAAATGCTTTTAGCTTGATCAATAATCTTTGCCTTCTTTGTTAATCATGGTTTGTCTTAATCAAAACAAAAGTGCATTTGAGAAGCTTGATTTTACATTCTCCCCCTTTTTGAGATGACAAACGATCTTGCTTGATGCGTTGTAATTTCTGGAAAGAGCTTCTCCCCCTAAGATCATAACTCCCCCTTTGTATGAGAATGTTGGAATCCTTTGAGTTCGTTCATCTTGGTTGAAGAGTACCTTAAGAGAAGGAAATATACAAGCATAAAGTGCCACATCCTTCTCCCCCTTTGACATTATCAAAAAGAAGGGAAAGATGCAATAAAAATGGACAGTAATAAAGCAATATTGAAAAGAAAACTTAATTAATCATGCATCACAAATAATCATAAACATAGTAACATAACGATTACAAAGAAATTTAAAAACAAACAAAACGTAGTGTAACTGAACAAGGACATAACAGAAAACAGTAGACATAATAAAGTTGGACAGAACTTCATGGTTGATTCATGTCCTGGTTGTTATAGAAGCGAGATCCTTGATTTGGAAATTGTTGTTGTATAGGAGGTTCTGTGTAATGTTGTGGAGGTGCAGCTAGATTATTTGGGTCATATGGTGGAATGTGAAGATGAGAGTAAAGGTAAGAAAATTGTTGATTCACATCTGTGCGGAAGTAATTAATTCGGGTTATTATAGAATCGCTGATAGAATTCTATTGGTTGTTGATGTTGGTATTCATAGAAGCAAATTGTTGAGACATGAAATCCATAAGATCTTGATTGCTTGGACCAGAGAGAGCAGTAGGTGGAGGAGGTACTGCTTCACCACCTTTAACTTCTTGATCGTTTCCTTCATCATCGATCACATCTTCTCCAACGTAAGTTATAGTATTTGCTTTCGAATTATAATGAACACCCATTCTTGAGTCAACATTCTTGATTGAAATCTTATGCAGATTTGGATCCATATTAACTTTCTCAAACCTAGCAAAATCAACTCCAAATTCTTCCATAATTAACGTAACAAAGTAAGCATATGGTAGAAATTTTGATTTTGCATAAACTCTTAACATATAAACCATTATGAGCCTTGCCCAATTAACACTTATTCCTTTCTTTATTCCATAGATCTTCTGCATTTCCAGGTCAGTCACGGAGCAGTGGTTTCCATCCTGTGGAAACATAATATAGACCATGAAATAATGAAATAATCGATCGTCTATATAAAATTTACCTACACAGCATGAGTCTCTAGAGGGAATCACTCCGCCTAGACCACGAATCCATTTGGCACGGAATTCAGCTTCGCTTAATCTCCCAATGCTGTTATAAAATTCCTTTTTCCTGTAGTTATCCCATGCCTCGTTTTCAGGGTCATACAAAGAAATTTTAGTGTAGGGAATATGTAGAATCTCACCAACAATCTCAGGGGTTAGAGAGATTCGTGTACCTAACACATATGTCACCATCTTGCCTTTGTGAGAGGTTAAATTTCTGAAAAATACTCTTACCAGATCCGGATAATATGGACCAAATGATGAAATTAATGGTTCTAGTCCATAAGCAGTTAAATCATTTTGAAAAGAGAAACATTCCTTGGGAAAGGATGATAGCATACCATATTTAGGATTGGACACTATCTTTCTTTGAAAATCCTTTGTAAATCTTGCTTCTTGTTCTTTTGTAAGATATGAAATTAATGGATTCTCAGAGGATGAACCAACCTTTTTATCCCCTTTCTCTGAAGCTGACACCTTTCGTTTTTTCCTTGAAGCCATTGGTAAGGTGTTTTTAGGGTTTAAAGGGTTTTAGGTTTTTTGAGAGAAAGATGTTTGATGAGCTGAAGTTTGGATATGATTTGTGAGTAAATAGAAATGAGTGGGTTGTATTATATGTAATGAAGTTTAATTGAATTTTCAATAATAGAGATGAGCTTGGGAATATGAGAGAGAGAGGAATTCTGACCAACAAATATTTCTGTCATAAAAGCATGTTACAGTGGGTGCAATCGATTTGCATACAGATGCAATATATTTGCACATAAAACAGAAGCAAAATAAAACTGAAACGCATAGAGTGCAATCGATTTACACTTATGGTGCAATCGATTTACGCTGAAACAGAAAGGTCAAAATTAAAAAAACACTCAGTGAGCAATCGATTTACATTATTGTGCAATTGATTTGCATCAACCAAAAACGACCAAAAACATATTTTTCTTAAACTTAAACACCACTTATCATATATATTCACATATAACAAGGTTAAGAGAAGTATATAAAATCATAACAAGGATAGAAAGCACCTTATATTTTGTGTTCATCAAGAATGCCAAGCTCTCATCGAATCTTGTATAACGGTTCTCTTGCCAAAGGTTTAGTGAAGATATCGGCAAGTTGATTATGAGTATCTACAAATGTCACCTTGACATCTCCTTGAAGTACATGATCACGGAGGAAATGAAGTCGTATATCTATGTGTTTGGTTCTTGAATGCATGACCGGATTCTTTGTAATGTTTATTGCACTTGTATTATCGCACCGTAGAGGAATTCATCCTAGATTGAGTCCGTAGTCACGAAGTTGTTGTTTGAGCCACAAAATTTGAGCGCAACTACTACCCACTGCAACATATTCTGCTTCGGCCGTGCTAAGAGAAACACATACTTGTTTCTTGCAGGCCCATGATACTAATGCATTTCTAAGGATGTGACAAGTACCACTTGTGCTTTTTCTATCAATTTTACAACCTGCATAATCTGCGTCAGAATAACCATCTAAGTTACAAACACTACCTTTAGGATACCATAATCCAACATTTGTTGTTCCTTTGAGATACTTCATGATCCGTTTCACCGCCATGAGATGAGATTCATTTGGATTTTCTTGAAAGCGAGCACATAGACAAACACTAAACATTATGTCAGGACGACTTTCCGTCAGATATAATAAGGAGCCAATCATACCTCGATACATTGTAATGTCGATGGAAACACCTGATTCATCTTGATCAACATATGTACCGGAACCCATTGGTGTAGACATTGCCTTACAGTTACCCATGTCAAATCTTTTCAAGAGTTCCTTGCAATACTTGGATTGGTTGATGAAGATGCCATCTTTTAATTGCTTGATTTGAATTCCAAGAAAATAATTCATTTTACCCATCATGGACATCTCAAATTCTCCTTGCATCAATGATGAAAATTCTTCACACATTTCTTTGTTTGAAGATCCGAAAATGATATCATCAACATAGACTTGAACTAGGAAAGTGTCATCTTTGATTTTCTTGATAAACATAGTCTTGTCAACTTTACCCTTTTCAAAACCTTTTTCGCATAAGAAGTTGCTTAGCCGATCATACCATGCCCTTGGTGCTTGTTTTAACCCGTAGAGAACTTTTCTCAACTTAAATACATGAGATGGATTCTTGAAATCTTTGAAACCAGGGGGTTGCTTAACGTAGACTTCTTCATTGATATATCCATTCAAGAATGCGCTTTTGATATCCATTTGGAAAAGCTGAAAATTTAATAAGCAAGCATAGGCAAGTAAGAGACGAATATCTTCTAACCTTCCTACCGGAGCGAAAGTGTCTTCAAAATCTATTCCTTCTTCTTGATTGTAGCCTTGTGCTACCAACCTTTCTTTGTTCCGAACAATTATTCCATTTTCATTAAGTTTGTTTTTAAACATCCATCTTGTTCCAATAATGTGTTTGTTGCTTGGCCTAGGGACAAGTTCCCAAACTTGATTCCTTTCAAATTGATTTAATTCTTCTTGCATAGAGATAATCCATTGGTCGTCTCCTAAAGCTTCATCAACTTTGGAAGGTTCAATTTGAGAGACAAATGCCATGTTTAGGCAAGCATCTTTGAGATTTAGTCTTTGTAAGTGTTTGGATGTTGGCATGTTATTTGGTAAAACCAGTTGTGTGAATGTCATGACTGATGTCATAACATTCTGGGACACAAGGTACATTCTGCAGAAAAAGAATGTCATACAGGAGCTGCTCAATATGAGTGTTTAGTTGATCATTATGCAATGATCATACTTATTGCATTCTACCAAATGTAAACAGGATTCTTGTTGTCATAACCAATGTTAAGACATCCTGTACTGAACTAACACTTGTGCAGATTTATTATTTTCTGAGAAGTTTCAGAAATCTGGTTATTCAGTCCAGATTAGATTCTCACGTGGACTTAGGTTAACTTTGCTTAACCCTAATCTGGTTGTTAAGGTCCCATGACCAAGTCTTGAGGTTAACCCTAATTAACCCTAGCTATTTTCGTGGAAGCCCTAACTGAAGAATAGAAGCCTATATATTCCTCATGAAGACTGTTGGTGAAAGACACTTTTGACAGAAGATCAATAAGGGACTGTATAGTTGTAACTACTGTAATCCAAGAAATTATCATTGTGATAAGTGACTTGGAGTAGGATTTGATTGTAAGGGTTGTGTATCACTCAAAGCTTTGAAACAAGAGTGTTTGTCTCACTTGATTAAAGCTGTGAAGCAAAGTCAAGTTAGGGTTGTGTATCACTCAAAGCTTTGAAGCACGAGTGTTTGTGTTACTTGATTAAAATTTGTGAAGCAAAATCAAGTGTATGTTCTGAAGAGCATCTTCATAATTTCGTTAGTCAATTGTTTAATATCACTGCTGTGATTGAGGGGGAGTGAGTAGGAACTCAGGTTTAAGTTGAACTTATATTGAAGTTGCATTGGGTAGGTCTTAATTGAAGGAGATAAACTGGTTCGTTTATTCCTGAATTAATATCTCTTATAGTGGATTTCCTCCCTGGCTTGGTAGCCCTCAGAGTAGGTGTTGTTACACACTGAACTGGGTAAACAATTGACTGTGTTATTTACTGCTTTTAGTTTTACTGTCTTTAAGAATGTTAGATACGGTGTCATAACATTCACTGACATTAAGTATCTGCAGCCAGAATTTCAATTGGCATCAGAGCAGGCACCCTGCCTGTCTTACTGGGTGAGATCTAGGGATATTATTTTCTGGCGCTATGGACAAAGAAGGAGGTTTTGGAAACAGACCACCCATTCTGGATGGATCAAATTATGAGTACTGGAAACCTCGTATGATTGCCTTCTTAAAATCACTGGACAAAAAGGCTTGGAGAGTTGCTGACAAAGGATGGAACCATCCCACCATAACTGGGAAAGATGGGATAACCAGTCTGAAACCTGAGAAAGAATGGAGCAAAGAAGAAGATGAGTTAGCCCTGGGTAACTCCAAAGCATTAAATGCCTTGTTCAATGGAATTGATAGAAACATATTCAGACTAGTACATCAATGTGAACTGGCCAAGGAGGTTTGGGACACTCTCAAAACTACCCATGAGGGCACATCCAAAGTAAAAATGTCAAGGCTTCAGAGGCTGACTACCAAATTTGAGAACCTAAGGATGATGGAAGATGAGACCATTCATGAGTTTCACATGAACATCTTGGAAACTGCCAACACCTCAGGAGCATTGGGAGAAAAGATGTCAGAAGAAAAGTTGGTAAGAAAGATTCTCAGATCCCTGCCTAAAAGATTTGCAATGAAGGTGATTGCTATAGATGAAGCTCATGATATCTGCAACTTGAAGGTGGATGAACTCATTGGGTCTCTTCAGACCTTTGAGATGGGGATCAGTGACAATGTTGACAAGAAAAACAAGAGCATAGCACTTGTATCTAATACTGAAGATGAAAACAAGGAGGATGAAGAAGAAAATATTTCAGAAGCTATAGCCATGCTTGGAAGACAGTTCAACAAACTCATCAAGAGAATGGACCCAAAGTCAAGGTCAAATGTTAAGAACATTCCCTCTAACATCAACAGATCCTATGACTCCAGCAGAAGACCAAAGTCTGAAGAGAAGGGAAATGAAAGCAAAGGAATTCAATTCCATGGATGTGAAGGATATGGGCACATTCGAGCTGAATGTCCAACCTTTCTTAAGAAACAAAAGAAAGGAATGTCTGTTACTTGGTCTGACTGTGACTCAGAAAGTAATTCTGAAGAAGAATCTTCCAAACTAGTTACTGTGCTAACTGGTATTTGTGACTCTGATAGTGATTCTAGTGATGAGGAAGTGACATTTGAAGAACTGGATGACTCCTACAAGAAGTTATTTATCAGAAGTGTTGAAGTCTGTCAGCAAAATGAGAGACAAACAAAACTCATAGTAAAGCTGGAGGCTGAGAAGAAAGCAAGCATTGATACTATAAGTCATCTAGAAGGGGAAGTTCAAATGCTAAACTCAAAACTTGACCAGATGACCAAATGTGTCAAGATGTTGACAAATGGAACTGACAAATTAGAAGAAATCCTTCAGGTTGGACAAAATGTGGGAGACAAGTCTGGTCTGGGATTTGTGGCAGCAAAGAAATCTATTGTAGACAAGAAGAAGATCAGGCCTGATAAACAAATGTCAAAGCAGATGTCACAACATAGCACTCAACATCGAGAACAGAGAAATATGAAGAAAAAGTATCAAAGATGGAGATGTCATCATTGTGGGAGGTTTGGTCACATAAAGCCATTCTGCTTCAAATTATATGGATATCCCAATCAGACCCCAGTTGTCAAACCTATGTCTAACAAGGCACCATATACTCAACAGTGGAAGAAAAAGGCTACTGCCCTGATAGCTCACACCTCCCTTAGAGTCTCTGCAAAGGAAGACTGGTACTTTGACAGTGGTTGCTCTAAACACATGACTGGAATCAAGAATCTTCTCAATAATGTTAAACCTCACAGTACTAGTTATGTGACTTTTGGAGATGGGGCTAGAGGAGAAATCAAAGGAGTTGGAAACTTGGACTGCCCTGGAGTTCCAAACCTAAATGAAGTATTGCTGGTAAAAGGCTTGACTGCTAATCTTATAAGTATCAGTCAATTATGTGATCTAGGATTCAAGGTCAACTTCACCAAGTCAGAATGTCTTGTAACTAATGAGAAACAAGAAGTTGTAATGAGAGGTGTCAGATCTAAAGACAACTGCTACTTATGGGAGTCTGGGAACACTAATTATTCTTCTGTGTGCTCTATTGCCAAAGAAGAAAAGGAAGTGAAACTGTGGCACCAAAAACTTGGTCATTTACATCTAAGAGGAATGAAAAGGATTATATCCATGGAAGCAGTCAGAGGGATTCCAAGGCTGCAAATTGATGAAGGGAGAGTCTGTGGTGAATGTCAGGTTGGAAAGCATACTAGAATGTCACATCCAAAGTCAAGACATTTGACTACCTCTAAGGTATTAGAACTTCTACATATGGATCTGATGGGACCAATGCAGGTAGAAAGTCTTGGTGGAAAAAGATATGCCTATGTTGTTGTGGATGGTTTTTCCAGATTCACCTGGATTAACTTCATTAGAGAAAAGTATGATGTATTTGAAGTATTTAAGGAACTGTGCAAAAGAATTCAAAGAGAGAAAGAAGGATGCATTGTCAGAATCATAAGTGATCATGGCAAGGAATTTGAAAACAGTAAGTTTGATGAGTTCTGCTCCTCAGAAGGAATTAATCATGAATTATCTTCACCCATAACTCCTCAACAAAATGGAGTTGTGGAAAGGAAAAACAAGACTATACAGGAATCTTCCAGAGCAATGATACATGCCAAAAGACTTCCTATTCATTTTTGGGCTGAAGCTATGAATACAGTCTGTTATGTCCATAACAGGGTCACCTTGAGAAAGGGAACATCATCCACCATCTATGAACTTTGGAAAGGAAGAAAGCCTACAGTGAAGTACTTCCATGTATTTGGAAGCAAATGCTATATTCTGACAGATCGTGAACAAAGGAGAAAGATGAACCCTAAAAGTGATGAAGGAATATTCCTAGGATACTCTACCAACAACAGAGCTTATAGGGTATTCAATTTCAGGACCAAAGTTATGATGGAATCTATAAATCTCATAGTTGATGATTACCATGAGGAAACAAATGTCCCATATGATGTTGATACATTCTTTGAGACTTCAACTCAAAAGGATGATATTCCTAAAACTACTTCATCAGAATCTGGATCAAAGGAAGCTAACAAAGACCCTTCCATCAGAATTCAGAAAGATCATCCTAAGGAACTCATCATAGGAGATCCTAACAATGGAATCATTACAAGATCTAGAGAAATCATCTCAAACTCTTGTTTTGTATCTAAGATTGAACCAAGAAATGTTAAGGAGGCTTTAACTGATTAATACTGGATTGGAGCAATGCAAGATGAATTGAACCAATTCAAGCAACATGAAGTATGGGAGTTAGTTCCTAGACCAGGAGGAACAAACATCATTGGCACAAAATGGATCTACAAGAACAAATCAGATGCTAAAGGAGTTGTCACCAGGAATAAGGCTAGACTTGTCGCTCAAGGATACACTCAAGTTGAAGGGGTTGATTTTGATGAGACGTTTGCTCCTGTAGCCAGACTAGAATCAATCAGACTCCTATTGGGAATTGCTTGTCTCCTCAAGTTCAAGTTATTTCAGATGGATGTAAAAAGTGCCTTCCTAAATGGGTACTTAAATGAGGAAGTTTATATGGAACATCCTAAAGGATTTGTGGATCCAAACTGCCCTGATCATGTCTACAAATTGATGAAAGCTTTATATGGCCTGAAACAAGCTCCTAGAGCATGGTATGACAGGTTGACAAAATTCCTCTCTGACAAAGGATACAGGAAAGGAGGCTTGGATAAAACTCTTTTTGTCAAAAATGAAGGAGGAAAGATAATGGTAGCTCAAATCTATGTTGATGACATAGTGTTTGGGGGAATGTCAGATAAAATGGTTAAACATTTTGCTGACCAGATGCAAGCTGAATTTGAAATGAGCCTCATGGGAGAATTGACCTATTTTCTTGGACTGCAAGTCACACAGATGGAAGACTCAATTTTTTTATCTCAAAGGAAGTATGCAAAGAACATTGTCAAGAAGTTTGGGATGGAGAATGCCAGTCACAAAAGGACTCCTGAACCTACTCACTTAAAGCTGTCAAAATATTCAAATGGGGTCAAGGTGGACCAAAGCTTATACAGAAGCATGATAGGAAGCTTGCTATACTTAACAGCCAGCAGACCAGAAATTGCTTTTGCAGTTGGAGTATGTGCAAGATACCAGGATGAATCCAAAGTAAGTCATATCAACCAAGTGAAGAGAATTCTGAAGTATGTAAGTGGAACTCACAACTATGGCTTGCTGTACTCTCATGGATGTGAACCAACTCTGACTGGTTACTGTGATGCTGATTGGGCTGGAAGTGCTGATGATAGAAAGAGCACCTCTGGAGGATGTTTCTTCTTAGGAAATAATCTTGTCTCCTGGTTCAGCAAGAAACAGAACTGTGTGTCTCTATCTACTGCTGAAGCTGAATACATGGCAGCTGGTAGTAGCTGTTCTCAAATGATCTGGATGAAACAGATGCTTACTGAGTATAATGTCACACAAGATGTTATGACATTGTAATGTGACAATCTGAGCACTATCAACATTTCCAAGAATCCTATTCAGCATAGTAGGACCAAGCATATTGACATTAGACATCACTTCATCAGAGATCTTGTAGAGGAGAAGACGATTAAACTGGAACATGTTGCCACAGATCTACAACTGGCTGACATTTTTACCAAGGCACTTGATGCAAATCAATTTGAAAATTTGAGGGGCGAGTTGGGTATTTGCCAACATGAAGATATGTAGCAATTAATTTTTCTCAAAACAAGGGATGAGAGAGATTTTTTTGTTAAGTCTACTCTGATTGGGCTAATCATCTACTTCTTTATTTCTTTCCAAGATTTTAAGAAGTTGAATAGACATTCATATATCTCACTCCTCTCGCGTTTCTGCAACAATCTTCAATCTCTCAAACTAAGACTGCACTATTACTGCTACCTGTTTCCTAAAACTCTCAAAATGTCTCAACTATCCATGACTTCATCCTCTTCAAAGACGACTGCTTCTTCCGCATCCTCTGATCGAGAACCTAGGGCAATCACAAACTGCATGGATTCTGATGTTCTGGAGATAACTCCTCTTCATGAACTGGCAGCTGACCCCACTAAGGTTAAGAAGCTGCGAACCAGACATGCAAGAAGGTCACAAGCTTCTTCATCTGGTAAACCCTCTCAACCATCATCTTCTGTTCCTTCAGAAATAGCAAATAGGGAAGGCTCAGTTTATGTTCATCAAGCTATAGCTAGACTTGTTACTAGGATTCTAAATGAGAATCACTCTGTACTTGGAATTTCTGTACCCTTGAATCAAGAATCTGCTAGTCCAAATGTTGAAATAAATTCAGATGTCACTCAGAATGTTGAGACACCGGATGATAACATTAGGAAATTTCCTGAAAATCTTGATGATCATCAGAACCCTAATGAGAAGGATGTTGAACCCCCGATTATTGATGTGGATGAAGAATACTCTGATAATGACTTAATTGCAAATATCAACCCTAGCATAGCTAGAAGGATGATGAACAGAAAAGGAAAGCAGGATGCTTCCAAAAGCATCTCCAAAGAAAAGACTGCTGATATTGTTCAGAAGAAAATCAGGTCTGAGAACAAGACTGGAGTAGAAACTGTGAAGGCTGGATTGTCAAAAGGGAAGGTGAAAACTCGAGTACCTGCTGGTAGTCTCTCAAAACTTGTGAGACAACCAATAGAAAAGGAAAGAGTCTGAACCCTCTGAAACTGATGAGGAATCAGAATTTGAATTTGATGTTGAAGACATTCCTCTCAAAAGGAAACTCTCCTCAAGCAAAATGCCTAAAGTCCCTGAAGTCCCCACTGACAACATTTCCTTTCACCATCCTGAGAATGCTAACAGGTGGAAGTATATAAGTTTGAAAAGGATAGTCTTGGAAAGAGAACTGAACACCAATGCCATGGAATGTAAAGAGATCATGGATCTAATCAAAACTGCTGGTCTAATAAATATTGTGGTAAAGTTTACCAACTGCTATGAAGTTCTTGTCAAAGAATTCATAGTGAATTTATCTGAAGGGTGTGCTGATGGAAAGTCAGCTGAATTTAAATGTGTATATGTGAGAGGAAGGAAGGTAAATTTCTCTCCCTCTGAAATAAACAAATTCTAGGAAGACTAGATGATGCTTGCCCTGAGATAGAGGTTACTGACAACCAAGTGTGCCAAACCATCACTGCAAATCAAGTCAAGAGCTGGCCCTTAAAAGGGAAACTGAATGCAAGCAAGCTGAGCATGAAATTTGCCATTCTGCACAAAATTGGTGTAGCTAACTGGGTTCCCACCAACCATAAATCAACCATCTCCACAGGCTTGGGAAGATTCATTTATATTGTTGGAACCAGGACAAACCTTGACTATGGCAAGTATATCTTTGATCAAACATTAAAACATGCTGGAAGCTATGCTATTAAAGGCCCTATTGCCTTTCCCTCTCTCCTATATGGTATAGTCCTTGCTCAGTACCCAGACATTCTAGTTGAAAAAGATACTGTATGCAAAAGAGCCCCTGCTCTTGGGTTGCACTATAAGCTATTTCAAGGAACACATGTTCCTGACATTGTCATGACATTAGCTGAGACATCAACTGTGAAATCTCATTCCAAGAAAACTGATGTTATAGCTGTGCTGAAAGAAACCTGCAAAGAGCTTGACACAAGGAAAAGGACTCTTGAGGACCTGATTGCTAGACTAGAACATGAGGAGATTGAAGGACAAAGAAGTGAAGAGGATGCTGCTGAAAACCAGCTTCATGCTGAAGATAGTACCTCCTCTGAAGATGACAGTGCTTGAAGATCATTGTAGTTGAAAAGTTTGCTGCTGGTACCTGATGCTGCAAATGACTTTTGATTTTTTTTTCTGTGTTTTTATTATTCTTTTTGGATGACTGTATAACCTAAAAGTACAAGTATCTTTGGCCTATTTATGGCTAAAGAGGGGGAGAAGAATTTGTGTGATAATTTTGGTAGAATTAGACTTGGTGGATATTATTAATTCAGCTGCTTTCTAATCTCTGATTGTTTAGGGGTTTTAGCCAGAAATTTGCTAAAGGGGAAGTTTGTAAGTGTTTGGATGTTGGCATGTTTTTTGGTAAAACCAATTGTGTGAATGTCATGACTGATGTCATAACATTCTGGGACACAAGGTACATTCTGCAGAAAAAGAATGTCATACAAGAGCTGCTCAATATGAGTGTTTAGCTGATCATTATGCAATGATCATACTTATTGCATTCTACCAAAATCTGTAAACAGGATTCTTGTTGTCATAAGCAATGTTAAGACATCCTGTACTGAACTAACACTTGTGTAGATTTATTATTTTCTGAGAAGTTTCAGGAATCTGGTTATTCAGTCCAGATCAGATTCTCACGTGGACTTAGGTTAACTTTGCTTAACCCTAATCTGGTTGTTAAGGTCCCATGACAAAGTCTTGAGGTTAACCCTAATTAACCCTAGATATTTTCGTGGAAGCCCTAACTGAAGAATAGCAGCCTATATATTCCTCATGAAGACTATTGGTGAAAGACACTTTTGACAGAAGATCAATAAGGGACTGTATAGTTGTAACTACTGTAATCCAAGAAATTATCATTGTGATAAGTGACTTGGAGTAGGATTTGATTGTAAGGGTTGTGTATCACTCAAAGATTTGAAGCACGAGTGTTTGTGTCACTTGATTAAAGCTGTGAAGCAAAGTCAAGTTAGGGTTGTGTATCACTCAAAGCTTTGAAGCACGAGTGTTTGTGTTACTTGATTAAAAGCTGTGAAGCAAAATCAAGTGTATGTTCTGAAGAGTGTCTTCATAATTTCGTTAGTCAATTGTTTAATATCACTGCTGTGATTGAGGGGGAGTGAGTAGGAACTCAGGTTTAAGTTGAACTTAGATTGAAGTTGCATTGGGTAGGTCTTAAGTGAAGGAGATAAACTGGTTGGTTTATTCCTGAATTAATATCTCTTATAGTGGATTTCCTCCATGGCTTGGTAGCCCCCAGAGTAGGTGTTGTTACACACTGAACTGGGTAAACAATTGACTGTGTTATTTACTGCTTTTAGTTTTACTGTCTTTAAGAATGTCAGATACGGTGTCATAACATTCACTGTGACATTAAGTATCTGCAGCCAGAATTTCAGTCTTGTTGTCACACCTTGACTTATATCACCAATTACTTTATCGATATGATGATCTCTATGAGTTCTCCATTCTTTTGGTAGATCATTGAAATTTGATTCTTGTTGGGATGATTCTTCGTGTTGAATTGGTTGATCTTTGGAAGTATTTTCATGAGGTCCTTCTAGTATTTCATCATCATCATCATTACAAATAATATTATCCGCCTTGGAGGGGTTAGTTTCATTAAAAGATACATGCATTGATTCTTCAATTGTTAAATTTCTTTTGTTATAGATTCTATATGCCTTACTAGAAAGAGAGTAGCCAAGAAAAATACCATCATCGTATTTTTCATCAAACTTACCAAGTTTATCTTTGTCGTTGTTTAAGATAAAGCATTTGCAACCGAAAATGTGAAAGAAAGCAATGTCTGGTTTCCTCCCTTTGAAGAGTTCATATGGAGTTTTCTTCAAGATCGTTCTTATGTTAACTCTATTGCTAACAAAACATGTCGTGCTCACCGCATCCGCCCAAAAATATTTTGGAAGGTTAGAATCGCTAAGCATCGTTCTTGCAAGTTCTACAAGAGACCTATTCTTTCTTTCCACCACTACATTTTGTTGAGGAGTCCTTGGTGCTGAGAAGTTGTGAAATATTCCATGTTCTCCATAAAATTCTTCAAATGGAGCATTTTGATATTCTCCGCCATGATCACTTCTTATGGAGGAAATTGTTAGAGACTTCTCATTTTGAATTTGTTTAGCATACTTCTTGAATGCCTTGAATGCATCACTTTTCTACACTAAAAAGAATATCCAGGTATATCTAGAGAAATCGTCAACAATAACCAAAGCATATACATTACCTCCTAAACTTCTTGTTCTTGATGAACCAAATAAGTCCATATGTAACAATTGTAGTGGCCTTGTAGTAGACACCACATTCTTAGATTTGAAAGTTGATTTTGTTTGTGTCCCTTTTTGACAAGCGTCACAAAGTCTATCTTTGACTAAATTTCTCTTAGGCAACCTGTTGTACCCTAAAATTTTCCCTCTCATTTTATCAAGATTTCTCCTCACAAGACTCTTTGAACTCAAGACCAAGCTAGGGTTTGCTCTGCTCAAGATATCTCCTTGCACTGTTAACCTAAATTAGGGTTTGGGTTTGCACAAGGAATTTTGGACTTCTAATGCTCAATGTGACTTTCATACTTCATGTTGGACTTATAAGATTGCTCATACCAAGTTTCAAGCCTTGAATCAAATTTTTGCCTAGTCAATTGGATAGTTGACCTAAAAATCAGCTGTATTGGGGAAAAAGTCAACTATGGCCAATTTACAGTCAAACCTCATAAATTTTGATCCACATCAACATTATAAGCTCATATGAACCATTTGATCAAGTTTGGACCACAACTCCTCAAGAAATTTGATCAGATCATCAAAAGGGCAAAATGGTCATTTTTAGGGTTTTGACTACAGAAGGGCAATTTCTGACTTTTCACCTTGCCAATGGAAAATTGGGTTCAATAATGGATTCAAGGACTCAATGACATTATATTGACCTATTCACAAGGTTCAAAATATCCCAATTGCATTGGATTGACAGATGAATTTTCCAGTGAACTGATTAAAAATCAACTGTACACTGAAAAGTCAAACTTTGACTTTTTCGTCAAAATCAAGTGCCAAGGGTCATTTTTCATCAATATGTGTCAAAACATGAAACTTGTTCATCAAGAAACCTAATTTTGCAAATTAGGGTTTAAGATTGAAAAATTTTCATAACTTAGAATTTTTCTAAGTTATGAAATTTTCTTATTTTTTCCCAACTTTGCCTAAATTTTTCACCATGATGCAATTGGATTCAAACAAAACTTCCAACATGAAAGTTGTAGTCCTCCACAAATTCTACAACTTTTATTCACAAAGTTTTCTCAAAAGATGCTTGGATCTTAAGTTATGATTTTTGGAACAAGGGTCCATGAAATTTTAACTTAGTGAAATTTTGCCCTAGTTTAGGTAGGATTTTGACCTATCTTCATGGAAATTTTTCACCTAGTTCCACTTGGAATCTCAAAATTAATTTCAAATATGGGTTTTATAGCATGTTACAAGCTTTCCGAAATGTCTAAGAACTCTCTAAAATCATTTATGGTTAGGGATAATCGAAGGTTTGAATTTGGCAAAAACTCACTTTGATCCATGGCATGTTTCATATTGACACAAATTGCAATTTCCATCTAGCATTGTTTATACTTAATTACAGGTATCTAAACCCTTCCACACTCAAGAATTAAATTCAAATCCAATGGATTGAAGCTTTGTTCTGATCATTATAGGATTACACAAGAGATTAATCCAAAAATAGTAAAAAGGCAACATTGCCATTTTTGTCAAAACTTGCTTTATGTCAAATTGCATCTCTTGAGCCTTGAACCAAATCTTGGACAACAAACCAAATCCACAAACTTGGGGCCAAGCTCACAAAATGTATGCAGGATTAGAGCTAGCCTGTACAGGCCTGCTCTTTGTCACTTCCCACCTTTTACTTCATAACCAAGAAAGGTGCAAAAGTCTACACAACTTGAGCATCTGTTATAACTAACTCTTGTAAGCATTTGAAACAAGTTTTACACATTGCCTTGATCCAGAAACACGAGTTATTCAACCCTCAAGCCTTCCAAAACACAAAATCACCTTCCTCTTGCAAAACATGGCAGTTTCTTCACTTTGAGTGGCATAACAAAAACTACTTGTGCGTTTTGCCCCAAACCTGTTCCAATACCTTCCATATAACCCATTTGAGCTATCTCAACCATTGGTCATTGACTGTAACTCCATTTGCAAGCTTCACCATTTTTGTTTTCAACTTGTGCAGGTTGACTTCTACAAGCTTGTTCAAGCAAGTCCAAAGCAAACTAAGTATTGGGGAAGGTCAGAGGAAGTTCAAGCAAGCTCCCAAGCATCTCAGGCCTCACTGAAAAGCTCTACATTGCCATACTCGTGTTCAACTGAAACAGGTATTTTTCAACTTCCTATCTCTCTATTTAGGAATCATTAGGCTTAGGTGTATGAATAAAAAATGTAGTACTCATAGCCCTTAAGTTGTACATATGCATATATTTCATTTAAGTTAAGTGTGCTAAGAGAATTTGATTGATGAACTTCCTGAAAAAGTCAGGTTAAAAATTAGGGCCAGAGAAATTCTCTCTGGTCTTTGAGAGTTAGATTAAGTTCTTTATATGGTTGGAATCGTCTTGAAAAATGCTATGACTTTGGTGTTATGAGTTTTTGCTTTAGAGCACGTATGCAGGATTTCCAGATTTTGTACACAGGCGTGCGTTTTTTTGTTCAAGATGAAGCTGATCTGGGCTGGACATTGTCATTTCCTTGCTATTTGCACCACTGACTTGCTGACTGCACTCCCTGACCCATTTCACTATATTTTTATATTTTTTCTATTTTATTTACATTTCTGATTTTATTTTATTTTTTTCTAAACATAAAAACTTAGCAAAAATATTTTTATAAATTTTCATATTTATTTTTGTATTTTATTTTATTTTTTCTAACATAAAAATAATTATTAATTAGTATATACTTTATTTCCTTTAATGAAAAACTTGAAAATAATAAATAAAATATTATATTCTTATTTTTATTATTTACATACTTAGATAATATTTTTTCTAATATATTTTATTTTTTGACATTTGTATATATTTTATCATTTTTATTTTATTATACATAAATAATATAATCAATATATGTATACTTTTCTTTAAAATTAGGGTTTTACCCTTAACAAAAAAATAACCCTTTTTTATTATTATTATTTTTATATACATTAAATAATAATATTTTTACATACATAAAAATAAACAAACACATTTTTTGCATATTTATAATATCTTACATATTTATATTTAAATTACTTGTTTAAATATTTTTTATTTATTATTTGGTGCAAAGAGTTCAATTTGGATGTAATAGTAAATCTTAGGGTTTTATTTTCTTGCAAATACTCCCTCATTCAAAATTGTATCCCCCTCCCCATATCAATATTGTAATAGTCGTAGATTTATTTTATGCATTTATAGCTTTCAAATATGTCATGATAGAGATTAGGGTTTGTATGCAATATCCAAAATCAAAACAAATAGTTAGACCTAATACAAGACATAAAAGCATGTAAATTGACAACACAATGCACACATGCACCCCTAGGGTTTCATCCACTTGTTGCCTTTAAAATGGCCATGTTATGCATGTTGAGTATATTGGCAAAACAAAAAAACAAAACAAAAAGATCATAGTCCCTCGATGATGCTATCTTGGTTGCCTAAACAAAATGGTCTAGTCCCTCAAAAATTTGCTAAAGATACTTAGCACAATTGCTATCATGGTCAATACGATGACCCGCGTCTATCCCGTTTAACATCAAAGTACAAGGTTGTTTACCAAATGCAATGGTAAAATAACACTGTCAAAAGGGTTTAAAATGTGTAGGAAAGATCTTTGAGTAGAGAGGGTAGACAACTCTTAGTTACTTGATCAAAACTTGCAAAAACGTCCTTGCTATTTTCAAACACACTTCACAACACAATTTCAAAACATTTCCCAAAACAAACTTTCAAACATTGAAATATCTTTTCAAAAGACAAACACCTTTGTATATATTCAAACAAGAATCATTACAAAGGTTGCCACAACGATGGCCTCTTTTCAAAACATTTTCAAAACCACACACAAAGCACCATTTCAAACAATTGAAAAGCAAAAGCAAGTGATCTAAACAAGTAACTAAGAGACCATGGATAACCATGGATGAAAAGGGTGATTGCATCTTCCCTTTTCATGATCTACCCCCCGAACCCAAGAAAACATCTCAAAGGTCTTTCATGTGCTTTTTGACCTTTCCTTTGGATAAAATAAAAAGTCGGTGGCGACTCTTGCTAAACCGAAACATTTGCGAACATAAACGCAAAACCTCAAGTCAGTTCTCCCACCGTATCACACAACCCAATGACAAGATCATGCTTGATTAGTTTATTCAAGTGTTCCATGTGAATATGAGCAATTCTTTTGTGCCACAACCATGAATCATCATTGTTCGCCATGAGACATTTTACCTTCAAAGATGGGTCATCAAGGGAAATCATGAATATATTATTGATTATTTTACCTTTAAGTATAACCACATGTGTGACTTCATCTTCTATCAAGCATTCATACTTGGTGAACTTGATCTTGAAGTCTTTGTCACAAAGTTGGCTAATACTAAGAAGATTGTGCTTTAGTCCTTCAACATAAAGAACATCTTCAATGGATGTGAAAGGTGGAGCACCAACTTTTCCTTTGCCAAGAATTCTTCCCTTATTGTCTCCATAAGTGACAAAACCCTTGGCCTTTAGAACTATATTTGAAAATTGGTTTATGTCTTCCATCATATGCTTTGAACAACCACTACAAGATACCAAAGATTGCATGTGGTCTTCAAGCATACCTGCAAAATAGATTAGGTCTTGTTAGGTACCCAAGTTGCTTTGGGTCCTTCATAATTAGTGCCTTTCTTTATCCACACATAATTCCCACTTTCCACATTGAAGTTTCTAACATAGCAAGCATTAGGTGTATGGACTTTAATACCACAATAGAAACAAGTAGGTTCAAAGTTACTTCTATATCTAGAAGGATAAGATTTATTCTTAGGAAATGTTTTCTTTTTGAGATAGTGATGAACCATTTTAGGTTTGTTTACTTTCTCTTTGGATGATTGATCACTAGCCTTAACAAAGATAGTTTTATTAGAACTTGGTTTTGAAAACTTTGAATATCCAAGTCCACTTTTATCATTAGAGTATCTTTGTTGGCTAAGAACACCTTCCAATCCAATTTGGCCTTTTTCATATCTTTCAATGACTCTTTTTAATTGGACAATTTGGAAAGAGAGTGATTCACAATTTTTGCATACAAAATTTTTTTTTTGTTCATCACTTAATTTTTCTTTTTCTTCTTTGAACTCTTTTTCCATAAATTCACATTTTTCTTCTAAAGATGAAATTTTTTTCTTTTGAGATGAAATAGTTTTATACATGATTTTGCATTCATTTAATAGTTCATCTATAGCACCTTGTGCATCACTATCAAAAAGAGAAAATTCATTACTAACCTCATTGTCTTCATCATCAGAATGGTGTGAGGCCATCAATGCTAGATTTGCACTTTCATCACTATCGGAATCGGATGAGGAACTTATTTCATTATCCTCCCATGCAACATAGGCCTTTTTATTTTTGAATCCATTTTTGCTTTTTTAGCCACCTTTCTTTGAGATTTTTGGACAATCCGGCTTGATATGACCTTGCTTACCACATTCATAACATGTGACTTATTGTGTTGACGTGGAAGCTTCCTTTTTCTTGAATTGTTTCTTTCTTTTGAATGAGAAAAGGATTTGTCATTTCTACCAAAGAACTTACCAAGCCTTTTAATAAGAAGCATGAAATTTTCATCTTCTTCCGGATTGTCTTCCTTTTCAACTTCCTTAGAATCTATCTTTAAAGCAATATTCTTGGATTTTTTCTCTTGATTTTCATGTTTTTCAAGTCTTTCGAGTTCCGTTTCATATTCTTGAATTTTTCCAAACAACGTTGCGGAAATCATGGAGGAGAGACTTTTCTTTTCTGAAATTGTCGTTACCTTTGGTTACCATTCCCTAGTTAAGGACCTAAGTACTTTAAGATTTAGTTCATCACTCGTCAAAGTCTTACCAAGAGCACTTGGATGATTTATCAAGTGCACGAATCTCTTTTGTAGGTCAAGGATGGTTTCTCTGGGCTGCATTCGAAATAATTTGTACTCTTGACTCAAGGTATTTAGTCTTGATCTTTTAACTTGAACAGTTCCTTCATGAGTTTGGACCAAGGTATCCCATATTTCTTTCGTTGTTTTGCATGCCGAGACACGAAAGAATTCATCCATGCTAAGTGCACCTTGAAGAAGATTTATTGCCTTTTTATCATAGAGAACCTTCTTCTTATCATCTTCATCCCATGCAGCTTTAAACTTTGATGAGCCAGCACCATTGATCACCGTTATAGGAATAAATGGATCATTCTCGACGGCATCCCATATTTCTTCTCCTTGTGCTTCTAGATGTGCCTTCATGCGTATTTTCCAGAAGTCAAAATATTCACCACAAAATAGAGGAGGCTTGTTGTTACCACCACCATCTCTTAAAACAGGATTTTGATTTGTGGAAGCCATTCTGGATCTTTTAGGAGCCGGTTACCTATAACCTGCTCTGATACCAATTGTAAGTACGAAGTGCGCCTAAGAGGGGGGGGGGGTGAATTAGGTACTTTAAAAATTTCTGGTTTTAGTGATGATGGATATTATTTTTCTGGATTATGGTGAGTTTATGAAAGAGTAAAGTGCAGAAAAATAAAGAGACACAAGCGATATATCATGGTTCCCCTTACAGTTCGAGAGTACTCCAGTCCCCTTTCAACATGAAAGAGATTTTCTTATTGTGGCAAACTTAAACAAGAACTACCCAAAACCAAGAACAATCCTCTTGAACCAAGAACAATCCTCTTGGATTTTCACATGTCAACAATGAGAACAATCCTCTCAAAGTGACTTCACTTGTATCCAACAATCTTGGAAAAACAAGATTTATAAAACCACTTAAACTTATTTCCAACAATCCTGAAAAATAAGCAAGTATATAAAAATATTTGATTTGAGTGAGTTTGAGTAGAAATGATCACTTTGAGTGATTTAATAAATGAATTGATCTTCTCTTCCAATGGTAATAGTATACAATGACTCAAGATATATAATGCTCAAAGTTTTCTGGTTAACAATGTGTGAAAGTGTGCAGAAAACTTGTGTATGAAAATGTATAACTGCTTGAGTTTGATTTTTGAAAATTCAAAAAATATAATTGGAAGAAGTGTTGAAATGATTTTGAAAATGAGTATTTATATGTTCATAGCACCTTTTTGAAACAGCATAAAGTTCTGTAAATGAATCATGAACAATTGCCAAGATTGAGTGAAAGGTTTCCATGAAATGGTGTTATGAACAGGCATGTGTAAAGCTGCTATTTTTCAAAATCGTGCAGCATGAAATCGATTTCACCCTTTGTGTAAATCGATTGCACGGGGTTTCAACAGCTAGAAATTCAAATATTTTGAGTGTGCAATCGATTTCACAAGTGTGTAAATCGATTGACTTTGAAGTCAGTAGCAAAAATTTATTGAGTGCAATCGATTGCATTAATATGCAAATCGATTACACTTAGAAACAATAGCAAAAGATTTAAAAAATTGAAGCATACAATTGATTGCACTAATATGCAAATCGATTGCACTCAAGTGAAAAATGATTTTTTTAGCTTAGAAAAACTTGAGTAAAGATTTGGACAATATAAAATATTTCTTTTGACCATTGAGCATCTATGTCTTAAATTCGAAGTAAGTATTATCATTATACCTTGAAATTTGCTAAGTGCTTGAACTAAATACTTTATCCACAAATGCTTTTAGCTTGATCAATAATCTTTTCCTTCTTTGTCAATCATGGCTTGTCTTCATCAAAATAAAAGTGCATTTGAGAAGCTTGATTTTACAGATGACGAGTAGAATGCATGAATTGACTTACTTGTTGAACAACAAAAGATATGTCAGGGCGGGTAATAGTCAAATAATTAAGGTTACCCACAAGTTGACGATACAATAAGGAATCTGTGAAGGGGTGAAAAACACAAGAAGGGGGGGTTGAATTGTAAAACTGAAATCTTAAAGCAATTGACAAGATATTTTTATCCTGGTTCGTTTGATCTCAAACTACTCCAGTCCACCCGTCAAGGTGATTTCGCCTCTCTCCAACGAGGTCTTAATTCACTATATTCAACTGAATACAAATCTGCTTTAACAACTGCTAAAGCCTTCTTGATTCAAACCACAATCCGGTTTGTCAAGGCAACACTTTCTTACAAAGGTATAAAACAAATGTGTGTGAATGTTTTCTACAAAACTTTATCACAACTGTGATGTATACACAAATGAAGCTTAGAATACTAGGTTTCTAAACACTAATGGAGTATCAGAGTTTGTGGTTTAGCAAAACTGGTAGATGAAGATTATTGTTCAGCTTTGTGCGTGTAGAGAATTGGAGAGCATTAGCCATTATAATCTTCGAAGCCTTGTTTATATAGCACTTGAGAAGATGAACGTTGAATGCAATATTCTTGATTCAATGCTAATAACAAGCTTTCCTTTTTGAGCAGATCTTGTCTAGAATGATGCCGTTGGAATTAATTAGCATTCAATGCACAGTACCGTTGCTTCTTCAATGCACGTTCTGGCTTGGCTCATTCTGATTCTGCTTCGCTGCTGATGAACTATTGTTTTTGTATCAGAGTGTTTACGCGCAGTTCTGTTCATCAAGCTTCAGCATGTACGTGAGTTGATCATCTGATATTCACGTTCTGATTCAGCAACTTCTGATGCTGGTGTATCAAATCAAATTCTGATGCTGAAGAAGTGATCTTGCTTATTTTAATCAGCGTATCTGCAAGTCAGAGCATGGTAATTTTAGGTAGCATATAGTTCAAACATGAAACATATAAATACTATATCTTTTCACTTTGTTATCATCAAAACTTAAATATAGGGTACTAGATTCAAACATTGTTCTAACAATCTCCCCCTTTTTGATGATGACAAAAACTAGATATTTTAAATAAAAAATAACGTGAAAAGGTATCTAGGAAATGTTTCAGAGTTAAGAAGTAAGGAGAAATCAGAGTTAAGATATACTCCCCCTGAGTTTGTTACTTCCCTTTGATATACGTGTTCTTCAGGATCAGATCTTTTTCTATCTTTGAGCATCAGATTATAGGTCTTTGACTTATCAGAGAGCAGAGCTTCAGAGCTTTTCCTGTCAGAGCTTTGCTTCGAATCAGAGTGTTAGGTCGATCAGAACTTCATATTTGATCAGAGCAACATGAGCTTCTACATTTTGATCAGAGCTTCTAGCTTCTAGTCTTCATAGTGTTCGGGAGCTTCCTTGTGCCTGTAGACTTAAAAACAAAACAGAAAAACATTTCAAGTAATAGAGTTAGAATGTTTGAGAATTTCTGTCTAGTTAGCCGTTATTGATTTTAAATATCATTCTTGTTCTCCCCCTTTTTGTCAGCAATCAAAAAGTGTTGGTGATGTGTTAAAACACTTAAGATCAGAAAAACTAATTATATTAAAATAGTTCATAATCAGAGCAAAATAACATTACAAAACATAGTCAAAACAGTACATCAGAAAATGAAGAAAACATAGAGAATGTCATGCATGAAAAAAAAGTTTTAAGGTTGTGGGGGCATGCGTGAGAACAGGCTTTCCAGCATTGCTTGAATCTTTTCAGAAGTTTCATTCTGCTTCTGAACCATGTTGACAACAGTGTCAATCTTGCTGTCCTGTACATCCATTCTTGCTTTCATCTTCTGATCATTCTCTTCCATCCGCTGCTGTAGACGCAAGTCATTCAGCCTTAATTCTTCCAGAGCCTGCCTGTCCAAGGCAGCTTGAGAACTTTCAGAAGGAGGAAGCTTCTCAGAACTTTCAGCTACATCTTCTGCTGGATTTTCTTCCTGAAGGGTCTTGTCTTCTTCTGATGGTTGCACCTTTGCAGCTTGCTCTTTCTCAGACCAAGATTCACTGTCCAGAGGGAGCACAACTTCTTGAGGCAGCTGACTCTCAACTTCCTTCAGCAGCTTGCTAAAGTTCTGTTGAGCCTGCTCATAGTTGACGTCCTGCAGCTTGAGGGCTTCAGCACGTACCCATAGTCTGAACTGTGACCAGAGCTGATCAGAAGCAGCTGGGTCGATCATCCCAGGACAGATTTGCTTCAAAGAAGCAATCCATTGCAGCATACCTGTTTCAAAATTCAAAATACCAGAGCCAACATCTGGTTGCTTTGGTTTGGGTATGGCAATTTTGTGTCTTAGATCAGCAAGACGTTCAAGACTTGTTAAGTCAATGAAGGTTCTGCTGGGGTTTTCAGCGGTTTTCTGAGATGTTGTTTGTTTTGGAGGAGGGTTATCAGAATCAGAGTCAGATATTTCTATTGGAGTGGTTGGAGTTTTTGGAGGTGTTGATTCCTCTGAAGATGGCAACTAGGGCCTGACAATAGTGGTTCCACATGGCAACTGGATTGCCAGCGGTGAAGGTTGAGGTGAGTGAGGGTCAGAATGATGAGGAGAAGGGGTTTCATAGCGGTGAAACTCTGTTTGTGGTGAAGGTGGATTATTTTCTGGTTGAGGAGGTGGAATCTCTGATTGCTCAGGGATCAGAGGTTCTTCTGTGAGTGGTTGTTGTGATTGTGGTTCTGGTTCTGGTTCTGGTTGTGTTTCTGGTTCAGGTTGTGGTTCTGGTTGTGGAGGATGAATATTTGGTGGTTCAGAATTTGGTTGAGCAGAAGCATGTTCACGCTCAATATCAGCTAGCACTCGATCAAGTGCTGGTGTTGTTGAAACAGTTGGTTGTTTGGGAATCTTAATTCTGGTTCTTCTGAGTTGTAAGGTCTCAGAAGGGTCTTCTGGTATGGTTTCATCAATAGTAGGGATTGGGATTGATATTCTGTGAGAGGTTTTAGGAGGGGCAGCAGATGTTGGAATAGTAGATGAAATTGAAATAGGGGCAGCAGATGAAATACCTCTTTTCTTTGGAGTCTGATGAGATGATCCTTCTGTTGGCGCTTTCCTCTTCTTTGTCTTCTTCTGAGTCACTTCTGGTTGGACTTGACTCAGATCTTTGATCTTCAGCTTTGAACCTGTATCTTCTTCCTTGTATGAATCTGGATACTTGAGAAACATATCAGGTTTGGATTCCATTTCAGAAAATTTTGGGAAATCACTCAGAGGCACTCTTCTGCTGGAGATGTCAGCAGTTGAAGTAGCTCTGGGTTCCTTCTTAATATTTTCTATCAGCTTCATCTTTTTCAGGTTCTTAGCGTTCAGCGGTTTTCCAACAGTTGGTTCCATAGTGCTCAGCACTTGAGCTTCGCTCAGATAATCTATCAGCTTATTCTCTGTCAGAATATCTGATATGAGCCTTCCAAACGGTATCCAGTCCCTTTTGGTCCTTTCTTCTTCTCTTGTTTCTTTGACACTGGTCTTGAGATGGTTGAACAGGAAGTGTGCCAGATTGATCTTCACCCTCTGATCAATAAAGTAGATCAGAAATTGCTGATCCACGTTTATATAATCAGGAGAACTTGTTGGTTTCCTGTGATTGAAGCATCCAAGAACAATCTTGGCCCATACTCTGCAGTGATCCTTCAGATCCTTAATTTTGCTGCTGGGAAATCCAAGAGTGAAAATGCTGTTGGCTACCACACCTATATCAGGGCATCTATCAGCCATGTCCACACAACGGACTCCACCACCACTTTGACCGATTAACCTAGCAATGAGGTCTTCAGAAATTACTATCTTCTTTCCCATGACAGAAGAGATGACTAGATGTTTATGAATCTTGGCGTGAATCCAAAATTCCTTGACAAGCTCTGGGAATGTTGGTCCAACCAACCTATCGAAATACCTCTCCCACTTTTGAGCCCTAATTTCCTCAGTTAGGTCAAATCCATTATCCTTCAAGCTTTCAAAGTCGATGATTAACTCAGAGAGAACTTCAAGATTCTTTACCGGTGTGAGAAGAGTTCTGAGGGGCACCTGATATTGTTCAGAGGTTTCTTTCTTCTGATTGCCTGCAGAAATGCTGGAGGATGCCATTGTTCTCACAGAAAAAGCATTGAGAATGATTTGAGAGAAAAAGGGTTTGAAGAAGATAAACTCAGAAATATGCAGAAAATACTTGAATGATTATGAGAAAGCGTAAAGAATAAGAATGAAGAATAATGTGCTTAAATAGAGTTTTCAAAAATTATTTTGAAAAATTAAACGTTTTTAAGAGAGAGAAAAAAAATAATGATTGCCATTAACAAGCGTGATTACTTTTCATTAAATGCTTGCTGATTTTGGGGGATTTGAGAAAGATACTTAAAAACGGTTACCAGACATGTGTCTCAATGCACCCAATCAGCGCTTTGCCTTCTCAGAAGCGTGCACGCGTTCTGCTTCAGAGATTTGCTGATGATTGGATGACACTTGTTTGATGTAGTGATCAGCACGTCTGTCTTTGAGATTAGACTCTCAGATCTTTAGACTTGCATCTGATACAATCTGCATGTTCTATCTTTCTGAAAGAAGATTGATCAGAAGTTCACAGTAATATAATTACATTCTGAAGATAAATACATGGAATTAAAACATTTTCATTCTGGGCATACTTTCATGCTGAGATGTTTCAGAATGAAATTAAACCTATCTTCTGAAAGGGGTTTAGTAAAGATATCAGCCCATTGATGGTCTGTATCTATAAATTTCAAGTTTAAAATACCTTTCTGAATATAGTCCCTAATGAAATGATGTTTTATTTCTATATGCTTAGCTCTAGAATGTAAAATAGGATTCTTACTTAAGCAAATAGCAGAAGTATTATCACAAAGAATAGGAATGTTACTCTCAAAAATCTGGAAGTCTTCAAGCTGACTTTTCATCCAGAGCATTTGTGTGCTACATCCTGCAGCTGCTATGTACTCAGCTTCTGCTGTTGACAGAGCAATTGTTGATTGCCTTTTGCTGGACCACGAGATCAGATTTTCTCCCAGAAACTGGCAGCTTCCAGAAGTACTTTTACGTTCCACTCTGTCTCCAGCAAAATCAGCATCACAGTAGCCTACTAAGCTGTAATCACTAGATTTTCTATAAAACAAACCCAGATTAGTAGTACCTTTCAGATACTTGAAAATTCGCTTAATAGCTGTTAAGTGAGATTCTCTAGGATCTGATTGGAATCTAGCACAAATACATACGCTGAATAAGATATCAGGTCTTGAAGCAGTCAGATAAAGGAGAGAACCAATCATACCTCTGTAGACTTTCTGTTCTACACTTTTGCTTACCTCTTCTCTTTCCAGAATGCACGTGGGGTGCATTGGAATCTTTGATGGCTTACATTCTGAGAGGTCAAATTTCTTCAGAAGATCTCTGATGTATTTGCTCTGATGAATGTAAGTTCCCTCTGGAGTTTGATTGATCTGAATTCCTAGAAAGAATTTCAGTTCCCCCATGAGGCTCATCTCAAATTCTGCCTGCATACATTTAGCAAATTTTCTTCCAAGAGAAGGATTAGTAGAACCAAAAATAATGTCATCAACATAAATTTGACAGACTAAAATGTCACTCTTAACTGTTTTACAGAATAGAGTAGTGTCCACTTTCCCTCTGGTGAATTCATTTTCAAGCAGAAAGTTACTTAGCCTTTCATACCAAGCTCTGGGAGCTTGTTTCAGACCATACAGTGACTTTTTCAGTTTGAAAACATGTTCTGGATGTTTTGTATTTTCAAAACCTGGGGGTTGGTGAACATAGACTTCTTCTTCTATATAACCATTTAAGAATGCACTTTTGACATCCATCTGATACAGAGTGATGCCTCTATTAACAGCAAATGAAATTAAAAGTCTGATAGATTCTAACCTGGCGACTGGGGCAAAGGTTTCTGTATAGTCTATCCCCTCTTGCTGACTATAACCTTGTGCAACCAGTCGTGCCTTGTTTCTGACGACTTCACCTTGTTCATTAAGCTTGTTTCTGAACACCCATCTTGTTCCAATTACGTTGAATCCTTTTGGTCTGGGAACGAGATCCCATACGTCGTTTCTGGTGAATTGATTCAGCTCTTCTTGCATTGCCAGAATCCAGTCATTATCCAGAAGTGCTTCATCAATAGAAGAAGGTTCAATCAGAGACACAAGTCCCATAAGAGTTTCTTCAGAGTTTCTGAAGCTTGCTCTTGTTCTGATTGGATCTTCCTTTCTTCCTAGGATAGTCTCTTCTGGGTGATCCAAACTGCTTCTGGGTAATCTCTTCTGAGGTTGATCAGCAGCAGTTGTAGGATTTCTAGCATTGCTTCTTTCAGACGTTGAAGGAATGTCTGTGTTGAGAGCTTCTGATGACTTGTCTTCAGAACCTGCAAATTCAATTTCTATACCTGCAAGATTTTCATTCTGCTTTGACTTTTCAGAGTCAAGCTTGTCATCAAAACGAACACTGATTGATTCTTCCACAATCTGTGTTTCTGTATTGTATACTCTGTACCCTCTTGAGCGTTCAGAGTATCCTAACATAATACACTTCTGTGCCTTAGAATCAAACTTGTTCAAATAATTCTTCGTATTCAACATAAAGCAAGTACATCCAAATGGATGAAAATACGAAATGTTGGGCTTTCTGTTCTTCCACAATTCATATGGAGTCTTTTCCAGAATAGGTCTTATTGAGATTCTATTCTGAATGTAGCACGCTGTGTTTATTGCCTCTGCCCAGAAAGTCTTAGCAACGTTTGTCTCGTTGATCATGGTTCTGGCCATTTCTTGCAATGTTCTGTTCTTTCGTTCTACAACTCCATTTTGTTGGGGAGTTCTAGGACAAGAGAAATCATGCAGAATGCCTTTGTCATTAAAGAATGACTCAAAATCTTTATTTTCAAATTCTCCACCATGATCACTTCTGACTTTAACGATTCTAAGATCTTTTTCATTCTGAACTTGGTTACAGAAGGTAACAAACACAGAGTGTGACTCGTCCTTGTGTCTTAAGAACTTTACCCATGTCCATCTGCTATAGTCATCTACGATTACTAACCCATACTTCTTGCCACTGACTGAAGCAGTTTTAACTGGTCCAAATAAGTCAATGTGCAGAAGTTCTAATGGCTTAGAGGTGGAAACAACATTTTTGGATTTAAAAGAAGGTTTTGCAAATTTGCCTTTCTGACATGCTTCACACAGAGCATCTGAATTGAACTTCAAATTTGGAAGTCCTCTGACCAGATTGAGTTTGTTAATCTGAGATATTCTTCTCATACTAACATGCCCCAATCTTCTGTGCCAGATCCACTGCTCGTTGTTAACAGACAGAAGACATTTTACGTTCTGACTCTTTAGTTCAGAAAGTTTGATTTTGTAAATGTTGTTTTTCCTCTTACCATTAAACAGGATAGTCCCATCTTTCTGACTAACAGCTTTACATGATTTTTGATTAAAGATTATATCATAACCGTTATCACTTAATTGACTTATGGATAACAGATTATGCATCAATCCATCAACTAGCAGAACATTATTAATAGAGGGAAGATTTCCGTTACCTACAGTTCCAGAGCCAATTATCTTTCCCCTCTGATTGCCTCCAAAGCCAACGTGGCCTCCAGGCTTAAGTTCCAGGCTTTGGAACATATGCCTTCTTCCCGTCATGTGTCGTGAGCAGCCAGAGTCCAGGTACCATGACTGGTGTTTCTGACTTGCTGCTAAAGATATCTGCAACATGTATTATTTTATCCTTAGGTACCCAGATCTTCTTGGGTCCTGATTTGTTAGTTTTACCAAAACTCTGGTTGAATTTTGGTTTCACAGAGTGCTTACTACTAGTATATTTGATGTCATGTGTGTGACCATACACAAAGTGTGAATTTAAAGGAGTGTGTTTAATGGTTAAATCCATGACATTCTTCGGTGTAGGAACCTTACCTAGGTATCTTATTCCTTTCCTGCCGTTTCTGCTAACTCCATAGATCATTGAAGCCATTCTGCTTCTATCTATGCTTTTAGCAAGGAACTTCTGGAAACTGTGATCATACTCCTTGATGATCTCATCAGCGTTGCTGGGAGTTTCAGAAATTGGTTCCTTCTGAGAGTTTTGTAAAGAGTTTTCTAATTTTGAAATTTTATCTCTCAGCTCAGAGTTTTCCAATTTGAGACTCTCAGACTTATTAGAGTCAGATTCAAGAGTCCTTTTCAGGTCTCTGAATTTAGCTCTAATCTGCTGATAGCGTTCCAGAATTTCATTGAGGCTTTCAGCAAGTTCAGCCTTTGTAAAATTAACAGCGAAGTTAGGGAATACCTCTTCTGTGTCTGATTCTGAGTCTGATTCAGAAGCTTCACTATCATCTGGAATGTTAGCCATGAGCGCTATGTTTGCCCTTTCATCATCTGATTCTGAGTCAGCTTCAGACGAGTCAGAGTCATCCCATGTGGCCATGAGACTTTTCTTCTTCTCTCTTCCAAACTTCTTTTTGGGCTTTTCCCTCTGAAGCTTTGGGAAGTCACTCTTGTAGTGTCCTTGCTCATTGCACTCGTAGCAGATGATGTCTTTTATGTTTGGCTTCTTGCTACTGGAGGAGCCTTCAGATCTTCTGTATCCAGAGGAAGAGTCTGTCCTTCTGTATCTGGAAGAAGACTCGTTCTGATCAGATCTTCTGGGATTCCTGAACTTCCTTTGTCTTTGCTTCCACAGTTGATTTACTCTTCTGGAGAGAAGGGAAAGTTCGTCTTCTTCTGATGAGGATCCATCAGATGTTTCTTCAACTGCCTGCAAAACTTTAGATTCAGATTTTCTGTTAGATTTTAAAGCTAAAGGCTTACCTTGCTTCTGAGGCTCGTCAGCTTCTAGCTCTATCTCATGACTTCTGAGGGAGCTTATAAGTTCCTCCAGAGTGATTTTGTTGAGATCCTTCGCTAGCTTCAGAGCAGTAACCATAGGCCTCCACTGCTTGGGTAAACTTCTGATTATCTTCTTGACATGGTCAGCAGTAGAGTATCCTTTGTCCAGAACTTTGAGACCAGCTACCAGAATCTGGAATCTAGAGAACATAGTTTCAATGGATTCAGATTCTTCCATTTTGAACGCCTCATACTTCTGAATGAGCGCCAGAGCTTTTGTTTCTTTGACTTGAACGTTGCCCTCATGCGTCATTCTGAGAGAATCAAAGATGTTCTTAGCTGTGTCTCTGTTGGAGATCTTTTCATACTCAGTATAGGAGATGGCACTGAGGAGGATGGTTCTGGCCTTATGGTGATTCTTGAAATCACGCTTTTGTTGATCAGTCATTGATTTTCTTTCAATCTTCTGACCAGTTGCATTCACAGGGTGCGTGTATCCATCTGTCACCATATCCCACAGATCAGCATCATGTGCTAGAAAGAAGCTTTCAATTCTGTCTTTCCAGTAATCAAAGTTTTCTCCATCAAAGACTGGAGGTTTGTCGCTGAATCTGTCTCTGTCCTCATTGTTGTCATTGCTGAAATGAGAGTTGTTTCCTGCCATTGTGTTTTTCTGACGCTGGATCTTGTACTGACACGGTTAAGTGTTTTAGCTCAGAACCAGGCGCTCTGATGCCAATTGAAGGGGTGAAAAACACAAGAAGGGGGGGTTGAATTGTAAAACTGAAATCTTAAAGCAATTGACAAGATATTTTTATCCTGGTTCGTTTGATCTCAAACTACTCCAGTCCACCCGTCAAGGTGATTTCGCCTCTCTCCAACGAGGTCTTAATTCACTATATTCAACTGAATACAAATCTGCTTTAACAACTGCTAAAGCCTTCTTGATTCAAACCACAATCCGGTTTGTCAAGGCAACACTTTCTTACAAAGGTATAAAACAAATGTGTGTGAATGTTTTCTACAAAACTTTATCACAACTGTGATGTATACACAAATGAAGCTTAGAATACTAGGTTGCTAAACACTAATGGAGTATCAGAGTTTGTGGTTTAGCAAAACTGGTAGATGAAGATTATTGTTCAGCTTTGTGCGTGTAGAGAATTGGAGAGCATTAGCCATTATAATCTTCGAAGCCTTGTTTATATAGCACTTGAGAAGATGAATGTTGAATGCAATATTCTTGATTCAATGCTAATAACAAGCTTTCCTTTTTGAGCAGATCTTGTCTAGAATGATGCCGTTGGAATTAATTAGCGTTCAATGCACAGTACCGTTGCTTCTTCAATGCACGTTCTGGCTTGGCTCATTCTGATTCTGCTTCGCTGCTGATGAACTATTGTTTTTGTATCAGAGTGTTTACGCGCAGTTCTGTTCATCAAGCTTCAGCATGTACGTGAGTTGATCATCTGATCTTCATGTTCTGATTCAGCAACTTCTGATGCTGGTGTATCAAATCAAATTCTGATGCTGAAGAAGTGATCTTGCTTATTTTAATCAGCGTATCTGCAAGTCAGAGCATGGTAATTTTAGGTAGCATATAGTTCAAACATGAAACATATAAATACTATATCTTTTCACTTTGTTATCATCAAAACTTAAATATAGGGTACTAGATTCAAACATTGTTCTAACAATCTGGAAAGAGATCACCATCATCACGATGATATTTAATATTTACCTCTAGAGGAGTATCCACTGGATTAGCCGATTGGAGACCATCCGTGGAAATTAAATTTGTGGCATACTTGTGTTGATGGAGGAATATGCCCTTGGACGTTGAATGAACCTCAAGACCAAGAAAATAATGTAAATTACCAAGATATTTCATATGAAATTCTTCTTGTAACCGTTGTTTAAGGTTTTTAATGGAAGCATGATTGAAACTAGTAATAATCATATCATCAACATACATAAGAAGTAGGACGATTCCAATAGACGTTTTATGAATAAATAGAGAAGAATCATACTGACTATGAGTAAAGGAGAACCAAGTAGAGTGGAGCGGAATTTTTTATACAATGCTCTAGGTGCTTGTCTCAAACTGTATAAGGAGTGTTTAAGCTTGTACACACCCTTAGATGACGAAAATAAACCTTGAGGAGGAGTCATATAAATATCTTCCACCAGGTCACCGTGAAGAAAATCATTTTTCACATTTAATTGATGAAGAGCCTACCTGTTAGAAGCAGCTACAGAGAGTACCATACAAACATATGTCATTTTGGAAACCGACACAAATATCTCATCATTATCAATTCCATATTCCTGCTTGTTTCCTAAGGAAACCAAGCGAGCCTTGAAATGGTTAAGGGACCCATCAGAATTCAATTTCACAGAATACACCCATTTGCAGTCAATGGGTTTTACATCAGGAGGAAAAAATACAATATCCCATGTGAAATTATCTTGAAAAGCTTGAAGTTCCTCATTCATTGCTTTTATCCAACGTACATCTTTAACAGCCTGTGAATAACAAGTAGGAATAGATATGCTAGGCAGTCAGAGAAGTGTGTGAGGAATCATACCCGTCTGGTGAATATCTATCTGGTGCTCAAGATATTCAAACAGAACGACGTGGTTCAACCGTGACAGGATCAGGTGGCGGTTCAGCATTGGGAAGGGGTGTGGGATCCTGTTGTGTGTGTTTTCTGACATATACATGACCTGGTTTATAACATTCTATAGATTAAGGCATAATAGAAAACTTAGGAAGAGTAACAATATCATTCATGACAGGAGAAACACATGGAAACATATACTGATTATCAAAAAATGTCACATTCCTAGAAATGCAAAAGCGATGGTTATTTACATCATAACACACGAATCCCTTATGAGAGTGGCTATACCCCATAAACGCACATTGAATAGACTGCGCTCCAAGCTTATTCCTTTCAAATGGAGGTAAGTGAACAAAACAAACACATCCAAAAGTATGCAAATCATTATAATTAGGCTGGATTTTAAAAAGACGAAAAAAAGGAGAATTGAGATCAATAACTATATAAGGAAGACGATTGCTCAAGAAGAAAACTATGGAAAGAGCCTCCACCCAAAATCGGGGTGGTACAGAAGTTTGAAGAAGTAAAGTGCGTGTCACATCAAGCAAATGACGATTCTTGCATTCTACCATCCCATTTTGTTGGAGGGTATTGGGACAAGATCGTTGAGACAAAATGCATTTTTGTTGAAGAAATTCTTAAAACTCACCAGACATGTACTCACTACCAGAGTCAGAACGCAAAATTTTAATACTTCCATGAAATTGAGTTTCAACATATGTCATAAATTTCTTAAACATAGAAAACACTTCAGATTTAGACTGAAAAAAATATATCCAATTAAAATAACTATAATCATCAATAAATGTGACAAAGTATTTATGGCGAGCATGAGAAACTACAAGAGACATACCCCATACATCACTATGAATCATTTCAAAACAAGAGGAAGCTCGATAAGCACCGGAAAAAATGAAGTGTTTTACTTTTAGCCAATTTGCAAACAAAATATGAAAGAGAGGCATTAGAAACAACATTTTTATTTCCCAACAAACCATTTTTAAATAAATGAGACAAAACAGCAGAGTTAGGATGACCCAATTTTCTATGTCAATCCTCATAATAATTCAAAACATTATTACAAACAAGAGATAAATGACCAGAAATAAACTGCAGTCGAAACAATCTTCCCATTTTATGCCCCTTCACAACCACCTTCCCCGACACCTGTTCCTGCACAAGACAACCATCATGAGAAAAATTTACATCACAATTGTTATCAACCAATTGACCAACAGATAATAAATTCGAAGCAAGTCTAGATGATACAAACACATCCCGAAAATCAGAGTTGAGGTCACCAACATTAGTTATAGAGAGAGCATTATCATCAGCAATTTGAATTTTCTGATTACCATGGTAACAATGTAACTTGTGTAAGTATTCAGAAGAGCCTGAGATGTGATTGGATGCACCCGAATCAAGAAACCATGGGAAAGAAACATTTGAAGACAAACCCTGAATTCCCAAGGTGGAAAGAGCAAAAAATACCATATGTTGGATTATTTCAGGTTGGAGAGCACCACCATTAGATGGATTAGTGATGGAAAGACCAACTGCAGAGTTTTTAGTGGCATGAAATACTTGCACCGAACGTTGTGTTGACCATGGAGGACGAGTAGGGAAATAAGTGATAATATGGCCCCACTGCTTGTAATAATTACAAAACTTCTTACTACAACTCTGAGCAAAATTTCCAAATTGTTTGCAAGAGAAACATTATACCTGTCGAATATCACGGCCTTTATCTCTACTCTGAGCAGCATATGCAACCATAGCAGGCTCAGAAATGGCAGCATTATAAGACATGGATCATTGAGTAGCAAGACGTTGTTCTTTTATGAGAAGTTCACCAACACATGTATCTAAAGAAGGAACATGATTCCTATTCAGCAAAGAACCTCTGGCAACCTCAAATTTTGGTTGAAGTTCTATGAGAAATTGATCTCGCCTACTAGTATTGTAGACCTCTTGAACATCCGCGAGAGAACTCTTGGGAACATTAACATGTATAATCGTAGAGTGTTCTGTTCACAAATTCAAAAATTCAGAATAATATTCTTGAACATATAGATTACCTTGTTTGTAATTGGAAATCTCTAGCTCCAGCTGAAAATGTTTGGCCGCATTGTCTAGGTTATAGATACGCTTCAACTAGTTCCACATTTCTTGAGTAGTGGAAAATGATCGCAAATTATTAATCATGTGAGGATCAATAGTACCCAGAATCCAAGTGATAATATGAGCATCTTATATTTTCCATGCATCTAGGTCAGTTGTCTCTAACGGTGCCAAATAGATATCGTTCAAGTGACTCCATAATCCTTTTCCTTTGACGTACATCTGAAACTGAAATTCCCAAGCAGAATAATTCTTTCCGGTAAAACGAACACAAATAAAATCTCTTTCGAAAGTCATAGAAGCAATATTGCTAATAATTAAATAACTTGAGAATAAAAAGAAGACAAGGCCGCTTGAACAAGAAGCTTCCACGTAAGAAGAAGAAAAACCACTTAAAGCAACATAACTTGCACAAACTAATGAATCAACAAAAGTAAAACCTGCTGGAACCGCTATTGCACTTGCACTGTTATTAAACTAATGAAGGAACAAAAACCAAAACATGTTGATACCGTTATTTCACTTCCAGTTGCACTGTTATTATACGAAAATCAATAGAACAAATCTGAAATCCTACCGACACCGATACGAGAGAAAGACCAAATCGAACACGATTTGCAAACAAGAACGAATAATGAAATTGAAACCTTAAGCACAACCAAGAACGGATTCGAGAAACCATTGTAAGCACCTGAGATCACAATTCCAAGTCTGGAAAATATTACCGAGAACTGAGATCTGCCGAGATAATTTCAAGAGCGACCCAGTGAGGTGTCGCTGAATAAAGCTAAGATTAACCTAAAACTCACAAATTTGATAAAAAACGCTCTGATACCATGTCAGTAAAATTGACTTCATGCCTTTATCATTGTTATTTCTTGTATATATAGAGGTTGCGGGACTATACAAGTAATTACACTAAATAATTACATTTAATGAAAATAAATCAATTTATGATTTGTTTCTCTTATTCTAAGAACAAACCCTTATTCTAATAACAAATTAATTTCTATTCACAACTTATTCCTCTCTTGATCTTGAAGTAACCATCCTGTAATTTAGTAGATTAAATTAGTTCATTAGCTAAGACATATATTAAGTAACAACTATTCAAGCTCAAAAATAAATAATTCAAGTAACAAAAAAGTCCCGATTATAAGAAAGAGACAAGGATTTTAGTCTCTACCTAATGAAGGGAGTGAAAATCGGCAACCTCTTCGGTGACAACACCATGGTTGGCTAAGTATATCCATGCAGAAAAGAGAGTACCCCCAACACAGCCAGCCCGGCAAAGAAGGCCACGACATGCAAGAATGTCATTAACAGAGAGGGATACATTCTTAATTTCAACATATAAAATGTTAATGATATTAGAACAAACAACTTATCTTAAAAAATTAGATACGAAAGCCGCAAACAAAGAAACACAATATTTGGTCATAGGGTTCAGCCAATTTTGCCTACGCCTCTGACTGCAGAGTGAATGCAGTGCCTTTCTAGAATTGAAACTTAGGCTTATAGATTACAACTTGTGTTTAAACATTCTCGCAAGCTTGGTCGACCTACCCACTTATTAGTAAACTACATGGCACATCATGAGTTAGTTCCTCTTTCACGAGGCAAGAGCCTTAAGTAGGTGTGTGCATAGGATAAAGAGGCTTACAAAGTTATTGTGAAAAATAAATATTTACAATTACACACAATAAGTAAGAAAAAGATTCCCAATTGGTTTTGCAAGAAGTTTACTTACCAAGTCAAAATGAATGCAAAAACGATCTGATAAAGATTCAACGACACCAAATGCCCAACAAGAATCACAGTGCCCCTGAATCATCAATTAAAGCACATGGATCAGATAAGAACTTCATGATAAAAAAAACCATAGTGAAATAAGAGAATGACCTGATCTTTAGTGAGGGAATCGGTTCACCAACCCATGTTATATTGTTATTGTCAATAACCAAAAATTAGAGTTAGCACCAATTGCAAAAAGCATTATTTCATTATATTAAAAAGTATATAAGGAGGGTTGGAAATCTATCAAATTCTATGATGAATTTCTATCAATTTTGATAAATAAGATTGATATCACCACACAATGACAATGAATTAAATGAAATGAAAAGAAAGAAAATAATTATTTTTTGCAGAGTTTCTCTCTCATAAACTATGAAAAACTTAATTTTCACTTGCAACTGCAAAATTCTGTAAATACAATTTGATTGACTTGATTACAAAAAAAATAGAGAGTACTCCCTCTATTTATAATTTTAGGTTAACTTGCTCCATAAACCAAAACTCAAAATTATAGAAGTCCAAAATATCTATTTTGCAACTAACTCAAATATATCTATTTTAGATCTAAATCAAATCTATCTAATTTAAATCTAAATCAAATATCTGTGTGACAAACTGATTCCACACTTCTAAATTAAATCAAATCTTTTTCAGTACTCCTTTGTCTCTGTCGAGCAAATAGCTTCGACACAAGGAATTACTTTCAACACACCACCTAATTCATTGTGTCTAAACTATCTACATTCATCATAGCTCTTAGTCTTCGAAATACTTCGACTTGCACTCCCTTCGTCATGATGTCTGCAATCTGATTCTCAGTTCTGCAATGTTTCAAGTTCATCTTCCCTTCTGCTACCTGCTCTCGAAGATAGTGGAACCACATTTCGATGAGCTTGCTTCGACTGTGAGCTATCCGGATCTTCGCTAGATTGATAGCTGACATGCTACCGATCTTCAAGGTAATTGCTCCACGATCTTTCTCTGTTATCTCTTCGACCAAGTTCACCATCCAAGTTACTTGACATGCACAAAGAGAAGCAACTATGTGTTCTGCTTCGCATGATGATAATGCCACTATTGGTTCCTTTCTCAAACTCCAAGAACTGGTGCACCAACTAGCATAAACACATATACTGCCTGGACTTTCGATCCTCAACATCACTACACCAACTGGAATCAGTGTATCCAACTAACTTGTATTCTTTTCCCTTATCAACTACAGGAAATAAAATTCCATAGTCAAGAGTTCCTTTGAGATACCTTAGTATCCTCTTCGCCGCTTCTAGATGTGATACCTTTGGCTTCTGCATGGTTCTACTTACCATACCCATATTGTATGATAAGTAAGGTCTCGTATGATAAAGGTATATTAGTGACCCTGAATCTTTCGACAATTGTAGTCTTAGTTCAGCAAGTGTCGAAGTTGAGTTGCATTCTTTCATCTCAAATCTCTTGAGAATTTCTCTTGCATATGTTGTTTGATGCATCATCAAACCTCTACTCCTCTTGTAGAATTTGATGCCGAGCAAATATGAAATGTCACCCAGATCATACATTTCTAATTCCTAACTGAGATCACCTTAGAAGTCTTTGATCTCCTTCTAGCAACTACATGTTATTAACAAGTCATCGACATAGAGATATAGTATAAGAAATTTACTATTTCTTCTTCTTACATATACTTCATGTTCAGTTGTGCGTTTCACAAAATCCTTCTCCCTTAGAAAACTGTCAATCTTCTTATTTCAAGCTCTTGGAGCTTGTTTCAACCCATACAAGACTTTATGCAGCTTGTACACCTTTCTCTCTTTCTTATGTTTCACAAATCCAGCTGGTTGGTTAACATAAACTTCTTCATCTAAGGATCCATTTAGGAACGCAAACTTCACGTCCATCTGACATATGTGCCAATTATTCATTTCTGCTATACCAACAACCAATCTGATTGTTTCGATTCTAGCCACAGGTATAAAAACTTCATCGAAGTTGATTCCTTCCTTCTGAAGAAACCCTTTTGCCACAAGCCTTGCTTTGTATCGAGTTAATTCCCCTTTGGGATTCATCTTCAGCTTGTATACCCACTTTACATCAATTTCCTTCTTGCCTTGAGGCAATTCGACAAGTTACCAAGTGTTGTTGTCTTTGATTGACTTCACTTCTTGGTTCATTGCTTTCACCCATTTTGAATCCTTCAATGCTTCAGCTTCATTGAATGGTTCAACATCTGCATAGAAAGCATAATGTACCAGATCACCTTCATTACCTATCACATCGCCTAATGTAATCACACAGTCTTGCAATCTTGCAGGCATGTGTCTTGTTCTCTGAGGTCGGCTTGTTCCTGGTTGATCTATAACTGTTGGTTCCTCTTGTCGAACTTCTCTTTTGACTTCAACTGTTGGTTCTTCGAATAATATTCTTACGGAATATTTCTTGATATTTTCTGTCCAATCCCATTCTTTAAGCTCATCTATGATCATATTCATGCTGATCACAATTTGCTTGTTCACTGGGTCGAACAACTTGTAACCTCCTGGCGAATGATATCCAACTAAGATCATCTGACTCGACTTGTCATCAAGTTTTCTTCTCAATTTTTATCTGACATATCTCTATGTGAAATAGATCCAAATACTTTAAGATGACTCAAGTTAGGCTTCACACGAGACCAACATTCTTCTAGAGTAATTCCTCCTAGCTTCTTCGTATGAAATATGTTCAAAATTATATGTTGTAGTTGACACAACTTCACCCTAAAACTCTTTAGGTAAATTCTTTCCTTTCAACATACTTCTCACCATGTTCACGATGGTTTAATTCTTCCTTTCTGTAGTTCCATTCTGTTGTAGAGTGTAGGGGGCACCACCTCATGTACAATCCCTTCTTTTTCACATAAGTGAAATGATTATTGTTATGACTTAAGACATAAGTTTGACAAGATATGTAAATCATATTTGCTCTAAACACTCCATAACAAGGAGGTTCTTGGGATAGCTTTATTTTCGTGGATTGAGTTCACCTACAACAATAGTTTCTATTCAAGTATTGATATGGCATTGTATGAGGCGTTGTATGTTAGAAAGTGTAGGACACCTTTATGTTGGTATAAGTCAGGAGAGGGTGTTGTAATTGGACCTGAGATTATCCAACAAACCACAGAGAAAATCAAAGTGATCCAAGAGAAGATGAGTGCTTCGCATAGTTACAAGAAGAGCCACCATGATAAGCGAAGGAAAGCACTTGAGTTCCAAGAGGGAGATCATGTGTTTCTGAGAGTTACTTCGGTAACTGGTGTTGGTAGAGCTTTGAAGTATCGAAAGCTCTCTCTGTGTTTCATTATTTTGTACTGTTGTACCCCAAAATTTTCACTGTCATTTACCAAGACATTTCCTACAAAGATCTTTAATGACTTAAGTTTGCGCAAGTATCGGCTAGGTCAAACAATCTCCTCAACATTGATGCCTCAAATTAGGGTTTGAGTTTGTACAAAGGAAGTTGGATTTCTAATGTTTCAAATGACTTTCATGGAACATTATGAACCATCAGGATTACTTCTGTCGAGTTTCAAGTCTTGGATTACAATTTTCCAAGAAAGTCATTCAAATTATCAAAATGGGCAAAATGGGTAAAATTAGGGTTTTGACTGAAAATGACCAAACTTTAATTTTTGACCTAATACCTGACTTATTGGTTGGAAGCATGATCTCAAGGATCCGAGCGCGTCATTTTGACCTAATCACATATTTCATTTCATCTCCTGAGATCAGTGGATTGATAGACAAAATTCGGCCAACTAGTGGAAAAAGTCAATTGTACACCAAAAAGTCAAACTTTGACTTTTTTACCAAAATTGAGTCCCAAAAATCACATTTTCATCAAGACATCCAAAATATGGAATTTGATCATCAAAAATCAAGAGAGTCAAAAATCCAACTTTGCAAGACTTAGGAATTTTTCTAAGTATTTTCTATACCTGTTAAGTTCATTGCTTCATGACATCTTTTCACTACAATTCAAAATAATTCAAGATGTTAGAAATAATTCAAGTTATTACAAAGTAGAATTTTTGCAAGATTACAAATCCTAAGTTTTGTCTTGTTTGAACTTTTTCGTTTGACTCAAAAACCTTGCAACATGTTTTGTCTTTGTTACAATCTACATAAATTAGTCCACAAACCAGATTTTGTATCATGCTATAAACAATGTTGTCCAAGCCTGCTGTATTTCCCACATAACAGCCTAAAACCATGTCAAAAAAGCAGCCCTGCTATGCTATCTCTAAACACTGTCACAACACTCCAAAACTGCTGCAAAACAGCCCTGCTATGCTACTCTTAAACCAGTCCAAGCCTGCATTATCTCAGCCCATATTTGTACCAAATTAGCACATAAGAGATGCATAAAAAAGGCTATGAAGACAGCATACCCAAACAGTTCAAATTGTTATTTGTTTCCCTCCCAAAATCCCAGCAAAACTCATCTATAAGTAGACTATTTTCAAAACATACAAAGGGTTGGCTTTGAGAGAGAGAATGCAGAGTTTTTGAACAGAAAAAACATCGTTCCTTATAACCTTTGCTCATTCAAAAAAAACCATCTTTACTTTCATTGAAAACAGAAACCCTTAATCCATTATCTTACAAACTCTCCCATAAACCAAACACCTTATCACATAGAGATTGTTCAAACACAAGAACATTTTTTGTAGTGCCATTATCTTCAGCCTCCAAACACAAAAACAGTACTGTACAACTTGACTGAGTTAGTTTGACTCAACAGTTTGGGACAACTTCCTGGAGATTCATTGGAACCATCACATCAGATGGAAAAGTATTCAGACTTAAAACACCAAGTGTAGTCCCAAGGTCTTCTTGACTCTACATTTTTCACATATCATTGATTCTTTATTTTTGAAGAAAAAAATGTAGTAAACATTACCCCTTTGAGCTAACCATTTTCTTGTTGTTTATGTTTATCAATTGCATACTGAAAACTGGCCCAAACAGACAATAAAACAATATTTAAGGCAAAAAACTGCAGCATGAGTCGACACATACCCACTTGGGTCGACTCATTCTAGTGAAAAAACATGGTATGAGTCGACACATAGCCTTATGCATTGACTCATACTGTTATCCAGGCCCCAAAACAGAAAGGTGAAAGGTGCATGAGTCGACACAAAATGCGTGTGTGTCGACACAAACAGGTTCATGAGTCGACAAATCCCTTTATGCATCGACTCATACTGAGTTGGTTTGGTTTGGAAGGAGCAATGAAAGCTATGTGTTGATGCATAGCAGCATGTGTCGACACATAGCAGTTCAAAATGCATTTTTTCCTTTATTTTACACTGTTTTTACATTGTCTTCATTATTATTCGATATGGTTGTAATACTTAAGTTTCTACTTCATCGCCATTAGTAAATTGTACCCCCACTCCCCTAATGATGTAATAGCTTAGAATTTTAATTTCCGCAATTTACCGCTTTAATATAAATTGTTAGTAATTAAGGTGTGTATGCTAAGATAAAATCAACCGTTAGAAAAACCTAATTTTAAAGACAAAATGCGTGCAATAAAAACACAACTAATACAACAACCTTTATGGTAACCTCGCTTGTTGCCTCAGAAAATAGCCATGTCCCTTGATGTCCCTTGATGTTGCCTTTGATAAAAGATCTAGTCCCTTACGAAAATTGCTAAAACGTATCATGAGTTATCTTATATGACCATACGATTGACCCACGCCCATCCATTCACATCCAATGATGAGGCTTCTTACCAATCAATGGTAAGATAGCAACGTCTAAAGGAGGAGGAAAATAACAAAGACTTTTTGAGTAGGTAGGACGTTCGTAATTACTTGCTCACAAATCAAAACCATTTTCACACTTACACTTTCAAAACACCTTCAAAAACAAACATCACTTTGAACTATTTTCAAAACCAACACTTTGTATACATTCTTATAGAGATGATAATTATTACAAAGTTTTCCAAAACAAAGGCATTTTCAAAATACTTTCAAAAACCCACCACAAACACATTTCAAATAAAGCATTTTTCAAAAGTGATCTAGCAAGCAACTAAGAGCCCGTAGATAACTACGGATGAAAAGGGTGCTAACACCTTCCCTTTTCATAACCTACCCCCCCCCCCTCCCCGAACTCAAGAAAATATCTCGAAAATGTCTTTCCTGTCCTTTTCACCATTTCCTTTATTGGCTAAAAGAAAAGTCGGTGGCGACTCTTGCTATCCGCAACATTTTACGATAAAAACACAAAAACCCCTGAGTCAGTTCTCCCGCCGTATGACATGTACAATATATGCAGAGGATAAGAGAAGTGGCCTATCAGATTTCTTTGTCACCATTGCTTGTTAATCTTCATGATGTGTTTCATGTGTCTTAGTTGAGGAGATACATTTTAGATCCGTCTCATATGATCTAAGTGGATGATGTGCAGGTGAAAGATAACCTGACTGTTGAGACATCATCCATGCAGATAGAGGACCGGGAAGTGAAATAGTTAAATGGTAAAGAGATTACCTTGGTGAAGGTAGCTTAGGGGGGACCAGCTGGTGGAAACGTGACTTGGGAGCTTGAGAGCCAAATGAGTGAGTCGTACCTAAATCAGTTTGCTTAAGGGAATTTTCTAGGGTAAAAATTATTTAAGTGGGAGAGAGTTGTAACACCCTAATTTAGATTATTTTATTTATTTAGATTATTTATAAATTTTGTGTATTTATTTATATATTATGTGGTGGTAGTTAAATAAATATGGGTTATAGAAAGGGTGTATGACCTTATGATGGGAGAGTGAAAAATAATTAGAGAATGATAGAATAATTTAGAATCATTTTATTAATTAAAATAATATTTTGGTTTTATTATTTAAATAAAATAAGAGAAATAAAACAATTGGGCCAAATGTGAGGATTAGGAAAAGTTATAGGGAGGAAGGAGTAAAAAGTGAGTAAGTTTAGGCTAAGTGTGTAATTTTGAAAAGATTTACCCTAAGTATAAGATTAAGAGATAAACCTAGAATTTAGAGAATTTCTTCAGAACGTGAAAGTTGGTTTAGAGAGAAAAGAGGCAAAGGCTAAGAGTAGAAGGTTGGAGCTTGAATAATAAGAGCATCAACCAAGTTAGGGGATCAATTGATTGCTAGGAATTGAGGTAAGGGAAAAAATAACCTTAATAAATGGTATATGCTTGAAGGGTAAGGTAGAGGAATCTTTAACCTCCAATAGGAATTGATATAAACGTGTATAATTTGTTATGTTATTATATGAATCTGGAAATTGGTAGCCAAATGATATTATAATATGTATTGTATGATGAATTTTGTGTACCCTTTACCATACAAATATGCCATGCATATTTGTTTTTAATTTAGAATGATAAACACGAAATTGCATGATTTAATCCATGCATATTTGATTGGATAAATTTTATAGATGTATAGATATGTGTGGTTATCTTTTTTGATCTGTTTGTCGTGTTTGTAATCGAAACTTGGGAAATTAGGATCCAAAAATCGGAGCTTGAAGGTGCTACATGGCAGAAAATTCAATTTTCTATTTCTGGTTCAAGGTGAATGGCGTCACCAGCAAGACGGGTAGGTCGACATGCGCTTTGAACCCATGACGAGCATCACTGGTGTGACGACCAGGCATCATGGTACTACGATTTGTGGAGTAATCATGTTTGAGTATATAAAAGTGCAGATTTTTTGGTTGTTTGACTTTAAATGATTTTTTGACTTATGCTAGGAATGAAGTGTTAAAAATTAATTAAATTAAAATTATTTAATCGAGTAAATGTTGATAGGTGAGATTTTTGATGTTGTGTTAATGATGAATTATGAGTTGTGGTGATGTTGTAATATATCGAGTATATTGAATTGTAATTGTGTGTTGTTGCACGTACGAGATGATAAATGATTGAGAAGAGTTAATATATGCTTGAGTTCTACTGAGTTATGTTGAGTTGTGCATATATGAATTGTTATTGTGTGGTGATCCAGAGAGGGGATTATGAGAGTTGTCAGTGCATTATGTTAGGATTAGATAAGGATCTTAACGCATTGATATTGATGATATGATCATGCATCATTTGAGTTATGTCAAGAGGCATGTTTTCTAGTTCTCAAAGTGGACTAGTGGATTATCCCAAGCTCAGGGAGGGGGCTTGGAGCTCAGAGAGGTGGGTCATGGGTTTAGAGAGGGGACCCGATTCATAAGAGAACCAAATGTTGAGTTGGTACCACATGCATATGTATCGAGTTGCATAGTTAAGCCACATTGCATAAATGAATTATATGCATAATGATGGTTGGTGTATGATGTTGAGTTTGGCGTGAGAAATTTTTGTGTAGGGATGTTGTGTAATTTCTTGTTGATTGTGTAGATGTTTGCACTCTACCTTGAAGTATGTATCACTTACTTTATTAATGTGATTTGTCACCCCTTTATTATTGTGGTATGTGATCCTTTAGAGTACAGATACGCAAGTAACTGAGTAGCTGCTTGGAGTGGAAGGATAGCGTGAGGATGTTCTTCTTTCCTTTTGTTTTGCGTCATTAGAATTATGTTGCTCTGATCTGTAATACTATGTGGGTGAGCGATGCTATTTTTATTATGTTTATGTTGATTAGAGAGTTAGATGTTATATTCTCAATATTTTCATACTTGTGTTGATTTATGGAGACTTTTAATGCATTGTTATGATTTTATGAAAAGTACTTTATGAGATTTAATTTATTTGAGTAGCATGCTTATTTGATAATTCCGCTGCGATGATACCCTAAGTGAAGGTGAGCATGCGATGACAGGTGTTGAATGTTTTGTTTTATATAATTATGTGTTAGATATTTTTGATGTCGAGCAACATCCTAAGTGCAATTATATGTTTTCTATATGCTTTATTTTATTATAATAATAATAATCACATGGGTTTTAGGGTGTTACACATTTTCTCTGCCTCAAGGGAGGAATCCGAATTAACAACTCGGGCGGCCAAAGTCAAAGGAGAGTCATGGGCCTTCTCCTCTTCTTGAAGAGCATCGTCAAGCTTGACCATATCTTATAATTTATAAAGTTTCATCTATAAAGCATAAACTTCTACTGTAGGACTTCATATTTCCCTTTCCAAGTGTCCTTCTCCTTCGCAGGGTTACCTATAACCAACATGTCCCATCTTCCAGCAGCGGCCAAAGAGAATAAGGAAGAAGTTATGTATGTATGGAATGTGACCTCAGAAAAGAGCTCTATCTTCTCAGTCTCAAATAAGTTATGAACGAAAGATATATCCTTTATCAATATAGTTGTAGTAGCTTCCTCATGGGTGCGAGGAATCTGAGAAGTAAGAATAGTAGGCAGTCGTCATAAAGGGGTTAAAGACCCTAATCGAGCATCCCCGGGCAGTCGGGTCTATTTTGGAGAACCCTTCTCCAAAAGCGAATGCTTGTCTTCATCCTGGCCTTATTCGTTGGGGTAGGAAACTGTGGCATATCTTCCATAAACAAAGTGGTAGTAGAACTAGTGAGGTGGTCGATCCCGGGGGTCAGCATCGTAGTCTCAACAACCAGGATAATATCAGTGGTCGTAAGAGGGGTGTCACAGCACGACCAAGAGGACCAACCTTGATACCTTGAGCATTAGAAAATTTTAAGACCAACTACAATTTATCTATGTTATCTGCAAGATAAAAACACACATGTCTAAAAAAACATTGGGAATATGTCCTCACCAAAGATTATTTTCCTCTCTATGCGATCGGTCGTGCTCATGATTACATAAGTATCAATTCATTTTTTCTTCTACTTAGAGGAAGGCACTTCACTGGGTTCAAACCCTTCCTTCTAGATAATTTCTTGAAACCAGGAACGCATGTCCACCTTCATCATTACCTCCTCGGGGATAAATAGGACCTTGTTTTAGGCGGTAGAATTTGACAAAAGAATGTAAGTGAGGCCAAGATACATACTTCAAAAATATAATTTTACGTAAGTGAGAAGATTCAGCTAGAGAGTAGAAAAATACGAGATGGGCCTCTAGAGTGAGAGGTTTAACGAGTAAGAATCTCTTAGAAAATCACCCTATTCGCTGGTTACAGGTTGAACCAAGGATCATTTGGGTAAAAAGTAATATGTCTTTGGTCACGAGTGTCATCCTGAGAGGTGTGCATCTTGCCTTCATATAAGCCCAAGCCCCTGGATGAAGTTGTGAGGGGGAGACCTTCAAGTAATTTAAGAAGGTCACCTCAAAGTCACAGAAAGGCAGCTGCAAACATATCATTATTAGCAGACTCATAAAGTGGGACTAAGCATTCATCAAGGTAACTACATATTATTTTTTTAGAACTCATGGAAAGGACCGACTAATTTAAAGGAGCATCGATTAGATTATCATCAACATTTATAGCCATTTCGGTATTTAAAATGGATGAGGTCCCCTAATAACACCAAATTACACCGTTTATTGGACTCGATTTGTGAATGTTTTATTATCATTTTGTTTAAATTTTCCACTATTATGTTGGTATTTTGTGTGTGTTTCAGGTACTTAGCCATTTAAGAGTCATATGCAAAGAAACAAAGCAAAACATACAAAAAATGGAAGAAATTGAGCAGCTTGCACTCAAGGAGACCAGTCTAGAATTCTCCAGGGAGGTAGCCACAAGGAGGATGACGTGTCCCACGTCTCAACGGTCAAAAGACTTGGTCATGCCCACACTGAGAAGGTGGCATTCACCACTGGGGGGTGGCGTTCACCATCCTTTGAACTTCGCTGCAGTTGAATTGGGCTTTGCTAGGTCTTCCTACTCTCTCCATTTTCTCCTATTTTCCCTCACACGAATTTAGAAACATCCATAAGACTTTTAGGGTTTTATTTTCATTATAAATATGTCTTTAGCATTGAATTTCATAGTATCCAAGCTTAGCATACTCTTAGGCATATGTTTACCGAATAAATTTATAACTCATCATATCAAGGGGTTATTGATAAGTTTAAATTGTATCTATTTTTGTATATACTTTTCGTTTCACTTATCGACTCTTTGTTGTTAATAATCGTTGAATGATCCCGACTTTGTTTGTAAATATGTTTAGTTTGTATATAATTGAGTTTTCAATTCATTTGTGTATCGTTTGATAGATTTTACTTATTTTGTAGGTACACTTAGCGGGATCAGCTCGCTTAGCGGGGTTAAGGCAGTTTTATGTGTATTTTAAGTGGCGGGTAGTTTAGCGGGATCATCCCTCTTAGCACGGTCTGCTGAGTTGAGTTTTATAAAAACAAATTTATTTCATTTTTAGGTTATGGTTTTTGGGGTGTTTTTGTTCCCAAATTCCATCAACCTTATTTTTGCTAGATTAGCTTAGAAAACAACACTAGGGCTTTTCTTATGGATGATTGGAGGTGGATTTTTCATCGACCGGAAGTGACAAACCGGAAGATTTATGGTTTATCTCTTCTCATCTCTTTGTATTTCTCTTTTGTTGGTTTTGTATGTATTTTTACTTTTAAACTCACGTATATATGTCGCCCATGGCATTGTATAAAACTTGGTTTACAAATCTTTATCGATTGTTATCCTTGATTTTTGCTCTGTGCTAGAGATTTGAGTTGATATAGACATATACTGCTTGGATTCTTATCTAGGATGATTATCTGTTAGTTTCTGGATTCTAGAGATAGATTTAGAGCTAACACTCACTTGGGTGTCTGTGATTAATGCCTCTGTGTTAGTTCTGTCGCTCTGAGAGATCGTCGACGTGATTAACACGGTTGACTTCTGTGTTATTCAGGTGGTTGAGAGATCGCCGCTGAGGTGATACACTAGGTGTTGTGTTTTATACATGATGACATTGATGAATATTGTAGGTTGAGTATAACTAGTCGATAGGTTTAACTTTGTGACGAGCATAGTACATTCGCGCTGGATAAGTTTGTCTTTCCTTTTTACACATTTATTTTCTGTTGATACCTTTTACCTTTCCTTTCAACCCGTTTATCCCCTAAACTCATTAACAAGAGATTTGTCAAACGACATTTAAATACACCAATCTCTGTGGACACGATACGATATAACCTAAATATCTCCCGGTAAATTAATACTTACCTTTTGCTTTCCGCTTTACCACTTCAGCAAAATGGCCCCACTATCGGGAATTGGTGTTTATTATTTCGCATTGCGATAGTTTATTCATTTTTGAATTTTGTAATTAATGTATATGCTGTATAGAATTTGTAAATGAACTTTTTATGTTTAATTGTAAATCTATCTATATATGTTTACCAAACTTGTAAATAGTTACATGTTTTCTATACTTGTATATTTTTGTTTCTTTTCACGTTTGTCAAAAGTGTGGTTAGATGTGTAGTTCTGGTTAGAACTCAAGGAGATGATAGAAAAGGAGGGAGTGAAATCATTTATCTAATTCGAAGCAATGTGTTAGTTTGCAAATAATAGGCGTCGAGCTTACGACGTAAAACAAGCATGTTTTTATTGTTTTTAGTTGTTTTGTTGTTTTATTGTACTAGTTTAGATAATGTGTGAATGTTGTTTTAACAAGTTGAAATTGGACCTGTTTTAAAACTCTCAAATCTTCACTTTTCAACTTGTTAATTCACTTTCACTCATTTTTTTTGTTATGTGAATTTGTGTTTTTCCAAAAGTTTGTCATGTTTAGCGTGAGGAAGTTTGTTAATATTGTAAATATTGTAATTGTTGTACATTGAGTGTGTAGGGTGATTGTGGAGGATGATATGCTGCACCAGCTATTGTTGTCTTGTTTCTGCATCTAGTGTAGCGCGCTTAGCGCGATAGTGTTCACTTAGGCGCTCTCATGTGCTGCACTAGTGAATTCTTTTTAATTTCACTTGACTCTCCTTTTTCCCACTTTCACCATGGCTTTGTATTAGTAAATAATAATAGTATTATTTTTCTAATTTTTTTGTTATTGTTTGGACTCCAATTTTGGTCCGATAACTTGAAGAATTTCGAGGTGATTTTCCGATTTAGATTGATTCAACTTATGGATGTATAGTAATGATATTATTTTGAAGTTGGTACATGCCAGGTACTCTTTTATCACTTTCTATAGCATAGCATATTTAGAAAACTTATCATTTGTATAATTACCATACCATTCATTCTTTTTGCATTACTTGCTTTTGATTAAATCACTTTAGTTCCCTTATTACTCCAATTGTGAGGAACCTTTCCATTGTTCATATATGTTGGAGGCCACAATTCTTGTTTTAACTAGTTTTCATTATGTTTAATCTTTTGTTTGTGTTGATTATATGAATGCATGAACATGATCAAGGCATTTTGTTTCATTTTGAGCACAACTACCTAACCAAATAGTCTATTCACCTTGTGAGTGTGTAAAATTTTGTTAACCCCTTTTAAGCCTTTTTGTCTATGTCCTTGTTGTTTTTGAACCTAATGCTTGTCTATGAGTGTTTGGTTTTTCTTTTTGAATGGATGTTGATTCTTTGTTTTCTTGAACCCTCAACTATTGTTTTTAGTTCAATTTTTACCTTGTCTTAGAAAGTAGGGAGTATTCACTTTAATGTTGGTTGAGTTCAAGTTAGGGAGAGATTTGTTTGCTCACTTATGTTGTTGATTTCTATGAGGTTGTGAAAGAGAAAAAGAAACTAAAATTAAAAAAATTGAAAAAGAAGTGAAAAGAAAAATAAATAAAAAAGAGAATTTTTTTTTGAAAAACAAAAACAAAAAGAGTAGAATAATGTTGTGTTGAATAAGTGTGGTTATTGGTGTGAAATTTTAGGGATGAAGAATAAGTTTGATTGAGATTTTATTGCTTGAAACTTTGTAAGTTGATCACTCCCTTAAGTTTAGGCAAGTTTTTATTTCGATTAGCTTTAGGACTTATCCCATATTCGTTAACCAAGCCACATTACAACCTTGAAAAGCCCTTGTGATCCTTACCTTTGTACTTTCAATATGAGTTTTTGGATAAATGCGTAATTTAGTTTTTTGTTTGCTAGATTGTGGATGAGTGTTTTTTGTCTCTCACTTTTGTGTGTTCTTCAACTACCGATGGATTTTTACTAGGTGTGATTCATGATTGAACTTGTTTTGTTTTAGAATGTTTAGTATGATTTTTGTACTTAGGATTCACTTTGTTTACATGTTGTCGTTGTAGGATTATGGTAAGTATTTATATTGTGTGTGCCTCTTTGTTTGAACCATATTGTTGTACCCCAAAATTTGCCCTATCATTTTTCTCAAAACATACTCCTAGAGATCTTCAATTTGCTCAAGGTTGCCCAAGAGTTGACCAGACAAACACTCTCCAAAGGCAATGTGTCTCAAATTAGGGTTTCCATTTTCATCAAGATGAGTGAACCCCAAAGACATCATATGCTCTCCATGGTTCTAATATGTTTTCAAGACCCTCCATGTCAAACTTCAAGCATTGCACAAGAAGTTTGCTCAGCCAACTGCTCAGATGCTTGAGAATCGACTGTATTTGGTCAAAAGTCAACTGTGACCCATATACAGCCAAACTTCAAGATTTTTGGTCAACATCAACATTTTGAAGTTATATCCATCATTTTACTAAGGGTTGATCATGATTCCTCAAGGAATGCCCTAAATTCATCAAAACCCAAAAGTTGCTAAATTAGGGTTTCTAAGGAAAAGTCAACCAAACTTTGACCAAGCATAACTTCCACATACTTTATCAGAAATTTTCCATCTAAGGCTCATTTTGAAGAGGATGCAATTCCCTACAATTCATCTTCAGCCCTCAAGCTCAACATGTGCACTCACAAAAAGATATGAATTTCCACATTATAGGTCCTTTTGAAAAGTCAACAAAAACACCTTTTGGGTCAAAGCTTCTTACATGAACATGGATGACCCAATTGAAATGAGACCAAAAGGTTTACTTAGGGGACATCTAAGCTTTCTAAAAAGTCCAAGAACACATCTCTAGGGTTAAAATTGGAGATATGCCTTGTCAAAGTTGACCTTTTTGCAAAATTGCCAAAAGTAAAATATGCTCAAAAGTGCATTTTTTACAAAATGGGCTTAGCATTTCTTGATTGCACCTTTACTTGTAGCATGGCCCACGACCCAAATATCCACCCACGTGTCATTTGCTTCATTTTCCATTTTATTTTGACTTTTTCTTAATTAAAAATTGAATAAAATCAAATAATTGGTAAATAATATCAAATATATGTTTTGATATGATTTTTGGACAGGATCTCAATCAAATTATGCTGAGATATCAAGACCAAATCGAATCAAGCATGATTGGTACAAAAACGGGATAATTTGGCTCAATATAAAAGGTTTGCATATGGATGAAAAATCAAATCAAATCTTCCAAAATTCCAAAGATATCATCTGTTTTTGCAACCCTAATTCGCTTTAGCATATATAATGAACAAGAACCAGGGATAAAACAAGGTTTTGTAGTCGTGAAAGAGAAAGAACAAACTCAAAAAAGTTATCAAAAAGTAGGGATTGGATTTCACTCCGCAAGACGTTTCAAAGCAATTTAAGGCCAGCAATCGCATCCTGGGCGTGCACTGAAGTTGTCCCAATCATTTGCAAGGCCTGAAGCATCAAGAATCACGCGCTGCAACTCATACGTTTTTCCCTTTATTTCAAAATCAATTATAGTGATTCTTGCATCATAAACATGTTTTAATGGTATGTATGTGTATGTTATCATGTTTGCTACGTGTTGGATTGGTTTAATTGATGTTTGAGCGCATATATTTATAGTTTCAATTGCTAGGGTTTGAGGTCGTATTTTAGGGTTTCTTGATAGAGGTACAATTAGGCCCAAAGAAGGATGTCATTATAAGCGTGAGATCAAACCGAGTTGATCTATATGCTTGGAATTGATTTATATTGCTTGTAGTAGATTTTGGAAATTTACAGGTTTGTAGCTACGGATACTGACTGTGGGTAAAATCTCTGAACCTAAGACGACAATTCCCTGGAGGAGACGAGTGTGTGTCACGACTGGAGTGGATGGTTTAAACTTCGCGTAAGTTTGGTTATAGTCACTGACCGGTTCACAATATATTGTTTTATGTGTTTATATTAACAAATAACTTGGCAGCACAGTTGGCAAATGAGGATACCTATGAGGTGCACGTCCTGGGTTCGACCCCAGGCGTGTTACTTTTGCATTTTATTGATATTTTCTACAGGTTCCAATGCACCATGTCCAACGAAGTCCACCGTGAGACTTTAGATCTAACCCTCAAGATCTCATCACATCCAATCCAACGTCCCACACGCGCAGTCATACCATAGATCATCAGGGGACCAACCCACTGGATCAGGCGATGACTGGGCCTCAATCATAATGGGCTTGGATCAATTCAGCAACGCACCCCCCCCACCCCCCCAATTACTTCAGCAAGCAGACCCATCTCTAATCTTTTTTTTAATTTTATTTTACTTCTTATTCTTTTATTATTTACTCAATTCTTTTTTTTATAAAATAACAAAAATCATTCTTTTTATCAAATCAAAATCACAAAAAAACAAAAAAAATATTTTTTTTATAAAATATTTTATTTTCTTTAATTAATTAATTTAGTTTGAATTAGGTTAATTTAATTCCTTTTCATAATTAAAACTAATTATAAATTAGGGTTGTAAATAATTAATTTTTATCCAAAAAATAACCAAATTATTTTTTAATTAGATTTTAGGGCAATTAATTAATTCTTCGCATTTAATTCGTCGCGCGTTTTAATTACTGTTTCGATTATTATTTTTGTAACTATTTCGAGGTTGTAATAGATTTTAATTAGGGTTTTAATTTCTGCATTTTATTTTCAGGTAAATAATTCTGTATCTGCGAAAGCCGTGTAATAGTTAGGTTTTATATTTCTGCATTTTAATTTCCGCAAACTATAAACTTCTTAGATGTATATACAGGATTGTATGGAAAGACGAATTGAAATTAAAACAGTAGAAAACCCTAATTTTGCAAAGATAATTAATTGAAAAAATACACTTGCACATGCTCACTCCTAGGGTTTACTCCACTCTGGTTGCCTTCGGTTAAGCGGTCATAAAGTATAGGGTTTGTTAGTGGTCGTCCTCTAGCCCCGAATGATCTCAAATGACCCATTCGGATGTTGCCTCGGAAATAGATCTTTAAGGCTTTAGGATGATTACTAACACCTCCTAACATTGCTTTTGTGATCGTATCTGTCCCTTCGAACATCCCTTAAAACTCCAACCATGGTGCTACCTATTCCTTAATAATGGGATAACGCGATCTAAAGGAAAACGAACAGTCTTTTTCGAGTAGGTAGATTAACTTTTAAGTACTTGCTCAAACAAATAAACTTTTCACATCAACACCATTCAAAAAAAATTTCAAAACAACTTCGTCACATCCTTGAGGACTGATACAAGAGTCATCACGAAGTAAAACCATTTCAAAACAAACACACACAAGCAATTTCAAAATGAGCATGTACCTAAGAGCCTGTGGAAAACCACAGATAGAAAGGGTGCTAACACCTTCCCTTTCTATAATCTACCCCCCGTACTCAGAAATATTCTCAAAAAATTTTTTTTCTGTTCTTTTTCCTTTTCCTGATTGGATGAAATAAAAGTCGGTGGTAACCCTTGTTAACTGCGACATTTTGCGAACAAAAAACACAAACCAGTATAACAGTCGGTTCTGCCACCGTATCACAGAACTGGCGACTCTGCCGGGGATTTAAATAAAGTGGGGTATACCTTAGGATCTAGGCCATTTCAAATTGCTTTCTTGTTTGTTTGCTTTATTCTTAAAAGGGTTTTTGCTTGGGTTACTGTAGATCCTACACCTGGATCTGGGGGCACTTATTAGGTAAACAACAATAGATCGTGGAGACTGTACGACATAGACTGATATGGTTCAAGCGATGGCTGTGTTGGTGTGACACTTTGGTTGGTACCGGTATCCTTCGTGGGGAAACGAGGAGAATACGGGGCCACCGCGTGGTGTCGTGAAGCACTAACGGACCTTAGGACCTTAGTTGAACAAACTTGGCCATTAGAAAGTAGTGAGATAGCCGGCCTCGGTGTAGAGCTGAGGATTGGTTGATACTCAATGCTACACTCATTGAGATCAGACTTTCGGGATATTTCGGCCGCAAGAAAAGATTGCTTGAGCTGAGACAATGCCCGATAAAGGATGGTCAGTGATATTGAGATCCCTTAGAACCCGGTTACTTTTTAAGACATGTTTGAAACCAACTAAACTTCAATAGGGTACGACCTTTAACTTCATGCAAGCCTTAAACCTAAGGACTTGGTGTGATTTGTCTGTGCTCACTATACCTGTGGTTTATCATGACATCATGCATCATGATATAGCATCCATTCTTATTGCAATAACCATTTCAAAGACCAAGGGAATTTATCTTTGTTCGTATTTGCAGATCATGGCTTCTGTTCGTAGAAACACTATCCGAATCAGCTTTGTGAAGATACCTTCCCAACTCAAAGAGCTAGTATCAAAGGTTTCCAAAACTTCTGCATTCACTAAGAGACATGTTCGACTCCTCAACCTGGTTACTTCAAACTTTGATAAAAAAGTTGATGAGTGTACTCTTTCAGTTCTTTGATCCCAAGCACCACTGCTTCACCTTTCCAGACTATCAGTTGATGCCTACCTTGGAAGAATTCTCTCAGTTGTTGGATATACCCATTCTTAAACAGTTTCCCTTCACAGGCCTGGAAGAAGTTCCTAAGCCAGAAGTCATTGCCTCAGCTTTGCATCTGAAATGGGCCGGCGTGGTATCCAATTGGGAAACGAGAAGCGGGGTCAAGGGTTTTCTAGCTAAGTTCCTGATAGACAAGGCCCAACTGTTTTGGGATGATATGGATTTTCAGGCTTTTTAGGAGGTCTTGGCTCTTCTAATCTATGGGTTAGTTCTATTCCCTAATTCGGACTCATTCATAGATGTGAATGCTATCAAGATCTTCCTCTCACGCAACCCTGTGCCAACATTGCTCGGAGATATTTTGCACACTCTCTATACTCGTACCATGAAGAGAAGAGGGGTTCTTATGTGTTGCATGCCATTGCTGTCGAGATGGTTTATTTCTCACCTCCCTAAGTCCATACTGAAGAATGAAGAAGGTTTGGGTTGGTCACAAAGGATAATGTCACTCGCTCACATGGATATTCTCTGGTGTTCCCGAGCTATGGAAAACACTGCTATTATTGACCGCTGCGGGGAGTACCCTAATGTCCCATTACTTGGTATCAAAGGGGGTATAACCTACAATCCTTGTTTAGCTCTACGACAATTTGGTTACGCTCGAAGAGATGGTCTCAATGAGTTACTTATCGAGGGCATTGTATTCAACTATGAGGATGACGTTCACGAGTATCGCCGAAGGTTCATACGAGCTTAGGGCATGGTAAACCGATCTGGCGCCAGGGCTTTGGGGTTAAAGGCTTCCATTCCTATGGAACCTTACCTACAATGGGTACGAGCTCGCGCCTAGAAGCTTATGATGCCCTATGTGGCCGTTTTACTGGTGATTGTAGAACCCACTACTGAAGGGGGTATTCCTTACACGGTTCACTATTCTTATATGCCCACTGATCTTGGAGAGTTACAGAGGTCTTGGATTCAGTTGAAGAAGGAGCGGGATACTTACAGGGATCAGTTCCAAGCTCAGGAAAGGAAGGTTTTGGAGCTCACGAAGCATCTCTATGAGGAAAAAGGACTCAATGATTATCTCAGCACAAAGAGGAAGCATCCATGGGAATTTTGATTTCCTTTCTAGTTTTAGATTTATTTTTAATTGTAACGCCTAAAAGGCATTTGAACTTTGAATTCAACTAATAAAATATTTTTTTTATTTTAGTTTGCAAATTTAAATTTACCAAAGTATTTGAAATCATTGCATGCGCATCCCATTCATAACATTGCATGTACAGGTACCATTACAGGTTTCTCATCATCTTCGATGTTTATTTCAGAAGAAATGTCTTCCAAACAAAGCATCAAGGACCTTCAGGCACAAAACGCCCAGTTCCAACAAATGTTCATAAGTCTGGCAAAAGGGCAGGAGAATCTGAAAGCCCTCATCTTGAAAGAGAAAAAGAAAAAGAAGAAGGTTGCCGGTATTCTGAATATGGGCAGAAGGTTTGGAGAGCGGTTGAAGCGACAAGTCGATTTGACCTCTTCATCCAAGGAAGGGGAGAATCAAGAAGAATAGACAAGAGAGAAGGATCACAGTCCTACAGTTTCTGACAATGATATCGACTACAATGATGAGCAATATCTTCCTGCTGATGATATATACAAGCAGTTGGAAGATCGTTTGAGTGCCATGGAAGTTCAGAGGATACCTGGACTGGATTTCGAAGAATTGGGATTGGTGTCGAGAGTGGTCATCTCGCAGAAGTTCAAAGCTCCAGTTTTTGCTAAGTATGATGGGGTGTCCTGCCCAAAACTCCATCTCCGCTCTTATGTCAGAAAGATCCAGCCCCACACCGCTGATAGAAATCTGTGGGTTCATTTATTTTAAGATAGTCTGTCATGGACTCAACTTGAATGGTTCTACCAGCTGGAGGGAGTCAATGTCCGAAATTGGGAAGATCTGGCTGCTGCTTTCTACAAGCAGTATCAATATAACGCCGACCTTGCTCCTACTCGTACTCAACTCCAGAGTATGTCCATGGGTGGAAGTGAAGGCTTTAAAGACTATGCACCGAAATGGAGAGACTTGGCTGGAAGAGTTAAACCCCCGTTGTCTGATAGGGAGCTGGTTGATATGTTTCTGGGGACGCTAGCTGGTCCATTTTTCAATCATTTGATCGGCAACTCGTCAACTGGTTTCACCGAGCTGATTCTAACAGGAGATAGAGTAGAAGCTGGGATTCGGAGCAGCAAGATACAGAAGGATGCCTCTTCGAGTTCAGTAAAGAATCCCTTTGCTGATAAGAAGGAAGCCAGTGCCATCTATAGCCCGAGGGGCTAAAATAGGGCTGAACATCGTCATACAGTAAGTTTCATAATGATACCTAAGCCTGCAGTTGCTCCACAATGCAACAACCAACAAAGAGTGGAAATACCACAACGACAGTTTACTCGAATCAACATGACATTGGATGAAGTTCTACCTCATCTTCTGAGATCCAACTTGGCAACCTTGAAATAGGCTCCCAAGAATCCAAATACTACATCTCCCCGATATAATCCAAATGCTCGGTGTGCCTATCATTCTGAGAGTCTTGGCCACAATACCAATGACTGCTGGGCTCTAAGGAATAAGGTACAAGATATGATTGAAGCCAAGGAAATTGAGTTCGATGCTCCGGAGAAGCCCAATGTCATAACTTCTCCCATGCCTAAGCACGGTCGTGGAGTTAATGTTGTTGATACCGAATTGTTTGCGACCTTGGTGGATGAAGTTTCTACTGCTCTCATGACTGTGAAGAAGAATTTGTTGTTGGCCGGTTTATTTTCGGGTTGTGATGAAGGTTGCCACATGTGTTCGTTTCTACCTTCTGGTTGTCGTTTGCTAAAGTTAGGTGTTCAACGCCCGATGGACAAAAAGAAATTTTGTTTGAGAAAACTTTGGTTCCCGTTGTTCCATCTGAAGACATTGCCATTATAACCATTTCCGCTAATCCTTCCAAGGTTTCCTCGAGAAGAACTTTTAGGATTACATCTGTTCCAAGAATTGCTCCGCCGGTAATCACTGTTCCTGGTCCTGTCTCGTATGTCTTGGACAAAGATGTCCTCTGGCATTATGGCGCCTATGTGTACTATCATGGCATCAAATAAGATTTAAAAGATGAAGAGGCTGATCCTGATATTGGTAACATTATCAGAACCAACAAAGTTACCCGAAGTGGAAGGGTCTTCTCTCCCGAGATTTCCCCTAAGAATGTCAACAAGCCTATTGTCATTCCATCTGCTATTCCTGCTAGTACATCAACTACTGATCTTGTTATTACTCCAGTTATTACCCTTGTCGGTGAATCGTCTGATACCCGTGGCAAAGAAATTATAGGTGAGCCTGCCCGAACGGAGGCGCCTAGGAAAATTGTTATGGAAGCCTCTAAGCATGAGATAGAGGAAATACTGAAAATAACTAAGAAGAGCGACTACAATATGGTCGAGCAGCTGGGGTAGACCCCATCAAAGATATCTATGTTTTCTTTGATTTTATGTTCCGAAGCCCATGCGAAGGCTTTGATTGCATTCCTCAAGACTGTGCATGTGCCGCAAGAAACTTCAGCTGATCAGTTTAAAGATTGTGTGGCTAGCCTGACTGTTGATAATGGGTTGGGTTTTTCAGATGCAGACTTGACACCTAAGGGAAGGAAGCATAATGATGCTTTGCATGTCTCGATTGAATGCAGGGGCACCACTATGGCTCATGTGCTGGTAGATACTGGGTCTTCGCTGAATGTCTTGCCTAAGAAGGCGTTGGATCGGCTGGATTGCGAGGGTTTGACGTTAAAGCCTAGTAACATTGTGGTAAGGGCTTTTGATGGGTCGAAGAGAATGGTGCACGGGGAGGTGGACATCCTTGTCAAAGTAGGTTCTCAGACTTTTGGGTCCACCTTCTATGTGATGGACATCAGGATGTCGTATTCTTGTTTGTTGGGCCGTCCTTGGATCCACGAGGTTGGGGCAGTCACTTCCACACTCCACCAAATGCTGGAGTATCCGGTAAAACGGAAGATTGTCACAGTGTGGGGTGAAGAGGAGTATATGGTGAGCCACCTCAATTCCTTCTAGTACATAGAGATGGACGGGGAATTCATAGAAACTCCTTGTCATAACTTCGAAGAGGTCCCTCAGATCTTGGCATCGACTGAAACTACTACCAATAACAAACTTCCTCTGAAGATGGCTTCCCTCAAGGACACCAGGGCCGTGGTTGAAGAAGGTGGGTGTGCCAATTGGGGTCAGCTCCCTGATTTCACTCATAAAACTGACAAATTTGGTTTGGGCTTTACTACAGGGGCTCAAAGGGCTGTTCGACACGCTCGGGCTGGAAGACCTCCCCTACACATCAGTAATCGGAGAATTAATCCCATTGAAGACAACAATGAGGACTCAGACATTGACAGCTGGATCTACCCAACTACCAATGGTGGACCAAGTAACTGGACGGCTAGGGACTTTATACCCGTTTCTTTTATTCTGCAGTAATTGACTTACTTGTTTTGAGATTTGTAATAAACAATTTAAAACTTTACGGCCTTGTGCCTTTCCCGAGGCATATTGGTTTTGTTTGTGAGGGCTATTATTTGTCATTTCATATATCATTAATAAAGAATTGGACGTTTCTTGCATACAAATTTTGCGCTCTCTGCTTTTCTTTTCAGTTTTCACTTTATCAAAACAGTTATTCTCTTACACACACTCACGTACCATAATGTAGATCCATATCCACTCTGGATCCCATTGATAACAACTCTGCTATTGCCAGTTATGACTTCAAAAATCCAATCAACCAAGCTGAACACGAAGGTGAGGATGATTGTGAGGTGCCTGGAGAGCTTGCCAGACTATTACAGCAGGAAGAAAGGGCCATACAACCTCATGAAGATCCGGTTGAGACAGTGAACTTGGGTACTGAGGAAGACAGAAAAGAGGTTAAAATAGGTGCAAATCTGGAGCTTAGCGTCAAATAGAGGTTGATACAGATGTTGCACGACTATATTTATATCTTCGCGTGGTCATATGAAGACATGCCTGGTTTGGACACTGATATTGTGGTACATCGCCTGCCGAATAAAGAAGATTGTCCTTCGATTAAGTAGAAGGTCCACCGTATGCATCCCGAAGTGTCAGAGAAGATCAAGGCAGAGGTCATGAAATTGTTCGACACTGGATTCTTTGCTGTCACTTCTTATCCACAGTGGGTTGCTAACGTCGTTCCGGTACCTAAGAAGGAAGGTAAGGTACGGATGTGTGTGGATTACAGAGATCTGAACAGGGCAAGCCCCAAGGATGACTTCCCTCTTCCTCACATTGATGTTCTGTTCGAAAACACCGTGCAACACAAAATCTTCTCCTTCATGGATGGTTTCTCTGGCTACAACCAGATCAAGATGGCTTCTGAAGACATGGAGAAGACAACTTTCGTTACACAGTGGGGCACCTTCTGCTACAAGGTGATTCCTTTTGGGTTGAAGAATGCTGGGGCAACCTATCAGCGTGCCATGGTCGCTTTGTTCCATGATATGATTCCCCACGAGATCGAAGTCTATGTTGATAACATGATAGCCAGGTCTCAGACTGAGGAAGAGCACCTTGATCATCTCCAAAAGTTGTTCGAAAGGTTGAGGATATATAAGCCGAGGTTGAATCAGAACAAGTGCACCTTCGGGGTAAGGTCTGGTAAACTTCTACGTTTCATTGTCAGCAACAAAGGCATCCAAGTAGATCCTGCAAAGGTAAAGGCTATACAAGAAATTCAAGCTCCCCGTACAGAGAAGGAAGTTAGAGGTTTCTTGGGACGCTTGAATTATATCACCAGGTTCATTTCACATCTGACTGCTACTTGTGAGCCAATCTTCAAGCTTCTGAAGAAAGATCAAGTGGTAAAGTGGAATGATGAATGCCAGACAGCTTTCGAAATAATCAAGGAGTACCTTCAAGAACCACCAATTCTGATGCCTCCAGTTGAAGGAATACCTTTGATATTATACTTGAAAGTGCTAGAAAATTCAATGGGGTGTGTGTTGGGGAAGCATGACGAGTCTGGACGAAAAGAGCACGCAATATACTACCTTAGCAAAAATTTTACTGACTGTGAGACACGGTACTCATAGCTCGAGAAAACTTGTTGCACTTTGGCATGGGCTGCTCGCCGACTGAGACAGTATATGCTGACTCACACTACCTTGTTGATATCGAAGATGGATCCGATCAAGTACATTTTCGAGAAGTCTGCTCTCTCCGGAAGGATAGCAAGGTGGGAAATGATCTTAACTGAGTACGACATACAATATAAAACCTAAAAAGCAATAAAAGGGAGTGTATTGGCTGATCATTTGGCTCATTAGGCCATGGATGACTACCAATCCATGAATTTCGAGTTCCCGGATGAGAATATTATGCTGGTGGCTGACTACGAAGAACCTGGACCGGATGAAGGACCTGAGGATGGATCCCGATGGTCTATGTATTTTGATGGAGTTTCAAACGCACTGGGTAATGGAATTGGCGCTGTAATCATATCTCTCAAGGGCTGTCATACTCCGTTCACTGCCCGATTATGTTTTAATTGCACCAACAACATGGCGGAGTATGAGGCGTGCATCATGGGTCTTAGGGCTGCTATTGACCTAAGGATCAAGTTCTTGAGTGTGTTCGGGGATTCCACTTTGGTGATAAGTCAGATCAAAGGTGAGTGGGATACGAAGCACCCGAATCTCATTCCTTACAAAGAGTATGTACTGACATTGCTCCCGCACTTTGAGGAGGTAACCTTTGAACATTTCCCACGAGAGGAGAACCAGTTAGCGGATGCCCTAGCTACCATGTCTTCTATGTTCAAGGTTAGGTGGGACAATGAAGCTCCCCAAATCACCATTGAGAGGTTGGATGAACCAGTACACTGCTGTGAAATTGATACCAAAGAAGTGGCGGACAAACCTTGGTTTCATGAGGTGAAAAGGTATCTTGAAGCTCAAGAGTATCCCGAAGGAGAATCTGGCAATGATAAGAAGTTTTTGAGAAGGTTCGCTGAAAAGTTCTTCCTCAGTAATGGAATCCTATATAGACGCAACCATGACTCCACACTACTACGATGTGTAGACAAGAGTGAAGCAGAGAGGATCATGACAGATCTACATGAAGGCACCTTCGAAACTCATTCTAGTGGACATACAATTGCTAAGAAGATCCTACGGGAAGGATATTATTGGTCCACTATGGAAGTCGATTGTTACCATCACTCTCGAACTTTTCATAAATGCCAAATCTATGCTGATAAGGTGCACGTGCCTTCGGTCCCCTTAAACGTCTTGACAGCTTCGTGGCCCTTTGCAATGTGGGGCATCAACATGATCGGAGAAATCAGGCCCACCGCTTCCAATGGACATCGCTTCATCCTAGTAGCCATTGATTACTTCACAAAGTGGGTTGAGGCAGCCTCTTTTGCTACAGTAACCAAGAACGTCGTGGCGCGGTTTATCCAACATAATATGATCTGTCGATATGGTGTGCTAGAGAGAATTATTACTGACAATGATACGAATCTCAACAATACAATAATCACCGAGCTCTGTAAATAGTTCAAGATACAACATCATAACTCTTCTCCCTACCGGCCGAAGATGAATGATGTTGTTGAAGCAGCTAACAAGAACATCAAGAAGATTGTACAGAAGATGACGGTGACATATAAAGACTGGCATGAGATGTCACCATTTTCTCTTCATGGGTACCTTGCCTCATCACGGACATCGACAGGGTCAACACCCTACTCTCGGGTATATGGCATGGAGGCAGTCCTACCCATTGAAGTCCAGATACCTTCTCTCAAGATTATGAAGGATGCGGGTTTGAACAAAGACGACTGGATCCGAACCCGACTTGATCAGTTAAATATAATCGATGAAAAGATACTTACTGCTATTTGCCATGGTCAGACGTATCAAAAGCGAATGATCAAGGATTTTAACAAGAAAGTCATACGCCAAGAATATCAAGTCGGGGATCTGGTGATCAAGCGCATCATACTGCCACAAGGTGATCCCTGGGGAAAATGGACCCCCACGTACGAAGGGCCATTTGTGGTTAAGAACATTTTCTCAGGAGGAGCTATGATTCTAACCACCATGAACAGTGACGACCTTCCTCACTCTGTCAATGCAGACATAGTGAAAAGAGACTACGCCTAATTAAAAGACCCGCTAGGTTGACCGGCCTAGGCAAAAATAAGGGCTTACTGGTGAACCAAAAGGGTTCGGGCAAAAGTAAGGGATGAAAATGAAAAAAAAATATGTACACCCGGTAAGTCGAAAACTCGAAAGGGCGGCTTGGGAAAAAAGGGGTATCCCGGTGGACTGAAAACCCGAAAGGGCGGTCCAGGAAAAAGTTAGGGATATAAAGCGTACCACTATGTCTCATTGGATCATTTTGCGACCAGACTTCAATGTCAGCTATCAAGCTCGGACGACACCAATCAATCTGATCAACTTTCGGCCAAGAAGCAAAGTGATGAGACGCTTGAAGATATAAAGCCAATAGCAGAATTGGAACCCAATGGGGTTATTTCACATAGTTGTTCTTTATTTTACATAAATTTGTGTAGCTTCTAATTTTTACGGCGACGTTCTCTTACTAGAGCGTCAGCCTCTTTGTACAAAATACTTATTACAGGCCGACTTCAAAAAAATCAATACAAAATTATTTTCAATTCAAGTTTGTTTTTGCTTTCTGTTTTATTTTGCAAGAACTTCCAATGACTTATTTTTTATATATTCATTTGAAAATGATTGCTCCTCATAAACATTTACATAAGAAACAAAAAACAATTACTCGTAATTCCAGAAACATGGAAAAAACAAGAAGTGCCAAACCCGACGGTTACTCCGCCCATCAGGTATCAGGATAGAGTCAGCTTTGGAACACAATCACGGGTACATACACTCCCCACAGAATAAAAGTAGCCAAAAGCATTAATGTCAGCTTTCCCGAAATAGGACGTAACCACCCCAGCTGAAGTTCATAATCACGGGCGAGTCGGTAAAGTTCATCCCCCAAGCAGAGTTTATTTCTCTGGACACAGAGGCTCAATCCCTGACAAAGTTCATCACTTTCGCTACAAAATACATTTTCTAAGTTCATCCCCCGTAGAGTTTATTCTCAAGTAGCATCTCTTCCCGACATAATATTTACAAATCTCCAGCAACCGTCAGGGATTTATTTTCCCAGACGCGGGCATACCCTAACAGCATTTCGTGAAAATACATCATGACATGAGCATACATATCATATACAGCATAATCTCATTTATTTTAAGAACATCAGCTCTTCCCGCATTTCATGCATCGCATATAACTAACCCCGTTATCTTTTAAGGAAAGATGATTAGCTTAAACAAATCCAGCAGTTATACAGATCACGTCTGCAGACGACTAATGGAAACTCAATTCCCAAAACCAAACGGGTCAACTAATTTACACTATCACTTCGAAGTAACCCTACTACCCAGGTTCCTTCTCACAACCCTACTATCCAGGCTTTCATTTCGAAGTAACCCTACGACCCAGGTTCCTTCACATAGCCCTACTATCCAGAATTTCATTTCGATGTGACCCTACTATCCAGGTTCCTTCTCACAGCCCTACTATCCAGGCTTTCATTTCGAAGTAACCCTACGACCCAGGTTCCTTCTCAAAGCCCTACTATCCAGGCTTTCATTTTGAAGTAACCCTACTACCCAGGTTCCTTCTCACAACCCTACTATCCAGGCTTTCATTTCGAAGTAACCCTACTACCCAGGTTCCTTCTCACAGCCCTACTATCCAGGCTTTCATTTCGAAGTAACCCTACGACCCAGGTTCCTTCTCACAACCCTACTATCCAGGCTTTCATTTCCAAGTAACCCAACTATCCAGGTTCCTTCTCACAACCCTACTATCCAGGCTTTCATTTCGAAGTAACCCTACGACCTAGGTTCCTTCTCATAGCCCTACTATCCAGGCTTTCATTTCGAGGTAACCCTACTATCCAGGTTCCTTCTCACATCCTACGACCCAAGTTCCTTCTCACATCCCTACTATCCAGGCTTTCATTTCGAGGTATCCCTACTATCCAGGTTCCTTCTCACAGCCCTACTATCTAGGCTTTCATTTCGAAGTAACCCTACGACCCAGGTTCCTTCTGACAGCCCTACTATCCAAGCTTTCATTTCTAAGTAATCCTACGACCCAGGTTCCTTCTGACAACCCTACTATCCAGGCTTTTCTTTCGAGGTAACCCTACTATCCAGGTTCCTTCTCACAGCCCTACTATCCAGGCTTTCATTTCGAAGTAACCCTACGACCGAGGTTCCTTCTTACAGCCCTATTATCCAGGCTTTCATTTCGAAGTAACCCTACGATCCAGGTTCCTTCTCACAACCCTACTATCCAGGCTTTCATTTCGAAGTAACCCTACTATCCAGGTTCCTTCTCACATCCCTACTATCCAGACTCTCATTTCGAAGTAACCCTACGACCCAGGTTCCTTCTCACAGCCCTACTATCCAGGCTCTTATTTCGAAGTAACCCTATGACCTAGGTTCCTTCTCACAGCCCTAGTATCCAGGCTTTCATTTCGATGTAACCCTACGACCCAGGTTCCTTCTCACAACCCTATTATCCACGCTTTCATTTCGAGGTATCCCTACTATCCAGGTTCCTTCTCATGACCTTACTATCCAGGTCCCTTATCTCTTATCTCTTGACAACAGTTCACAACACTGTAAGACCTGGGCCTGATCAAACACGATCGGTTTTGCATTTCCCCAATAAACCGTTGTGCAGCCTGTACACTGACCTGATATGTAGTTCACTTCTGCTTCCTCAAGCATGAGTTATTTCCCAAGTAGAGTAACAGACAACTGAAGCTCCTAAAAATTCTATTTCTCCCAAGACAGATACCGACATTCCTCAGCAGATTCCTCATCAACAAAAGGAATAGGAATTCTCATCAAAGGAATATCTCAAGAAATCAACATCCTGGATGGCATCTTTAAGCCCATCCCCGACAATTCTCTAGCAACTTCCAAATGTAATTTTTAAGCCCATTCCCGACATCATCAAATCAAGTGTCAATTCATACGAGTGCAAATTTCTGGGCACTCTAGTGTTCAATCATCTTTCACCTTCAGATTACGAAAGGTAGACAGGCCAATCTACATCCTCAGGTTTAAGAAGACTGAACATGGGAAGCTGTTGTACCCCAAAATTTTCCCTCTCATTTTTCTCAAAACATACTCCTAGAGATCTTCAATTTGCTCAAGGTTGCCCAAGAGTTGACCAGACAAACACTCTCCAAAGGCAATGTGTCTCAAATTAGGGTTTCCATTTTCATCAAGATGAGTGAACCCCAAAGACTTCATATGCTCTCCATGGTTCTAATATGTTCTCAAGACCCTCCATGTCAAACTTCAAGCATTGCACAAGAAGTTTGCTCACCCAACTGCTCAGATGCTTGAGAATCGACTGTATTAGGTCAAAAGTCAAATGTGGCCCATATACAGCCAAACTTCAAGATTTTTGTCAACATCGACATTTTAAAGTTATATCCATCATTTGACCAAGGGTTGATCATGATTCCTCAAGTAATGCCATATTTTCATCAAAACCCAAAAGTTGCTATATTAGGGTTTCTCAAGAAAAGTCAACCAAACTTTGACCAAGCATAACTTCCACATACTTTATCAAAAAGTTTCCATCCAAGGCTCATTTTAAAGAGGATGCAATTCCCTATAATTCATCTTCATCCCTAAAGCTCAAAATGTCCACTCACAAAAAGATATGAATTTCCACATTATAGGTACTTTTGAAAAGTCAACAAAAACACCTTTTGGGTCAAAGCTTCTTACATGAACATGGAAGACCCAATTGAAATTAGACCAAAAGGGCAGCTTAGGGGACATCCTAAGCTTTCTAAAAAGTCCAAGAACACCTCTCTAGGGTTATAATTGGAGGAGATATGCCTTGTCAAAGGTGACCTTTTTGCAAAATTTCCAAAAGTCAAATATGCTCAAAAGTGAATTTTTTACCAAATGGGCTTAGCATTTCATGATTGCACCTCACTTGTAGCATGGTCCACGACCCAAATATCCACCCACATGTCATTTGCTTCATTTTCCATTTTATTTTGACTTTTTATTAATTAAAAATTAAATTAAATCAAATAATTGGTAAATAATATCAAATATATGTTTTGATATGATTTTTGGACAGGATCTCAATCAAATTATGCTGAGATATCAAGACCAAATCGAATCAAGCATGATTGGTACAAAAATGGGATAATTTGGCTCAATATATAAGGTTTGCATATGGATGAAAAATCAAATCAAATCTTCCAAAATTCTAAAGATATCATATATTTTTGCAACCCTAATTCTCTTTAGCATATATAATGAACAAGAACCAAGGATAAAACAAGGTTTTGCAGTCAGGAAAGAGAAAGAACAAACTCAAAAAATTTGTCAAAAAGTAGGGATTGGATTTCACTCCACAGGACCTTTCAAAGCAATTTAAGGCCAGCAATCGCATCCTAGGCGTGCACTGAAGATGTCCCAATCATTTGCAAGGCCTAAAGCATCAAGAATCGCGCGCTGCAACTCATACGGTTTGCCCTTTATTTCAAAATCGATTATAGCGATTCTTGCATCGTAAACATGTTTTAATGGTATGTATGTATTTTTTATCATGTTTGCAATGTATTGGATTGGTTTAATTGATGTTTGAGCGCATATATTGATAGTTGCCATTGCTAGGGTTTGAGGTCGTATTTTAGGGTTTCTTGATACAGGTACAATTAGGCCCAAAGAAGGATGTCATCATACTCGTGAATTCAAAACAAGTTGATCTATAGTCTTGGAATTGATTTATATTTCTTGTAGTAGATTTTGGAAATTTACAGGTTTGTAGCTACGGATACTGACTGTGGGTAAAAGCTCTGAACCTAAGACGACAGTTCCCTGGAGGAGATGAGTGTGTGTCACGACTGGAGTGAATGGTTTAAACTTCGCGCGCGTTTGGATATAGTCACTGACCGGTTCATAATATATTGTTTTTATGTGTTTATATTAACAAATAACTTGGCAGCGCTGTTGGCAAAGCAGGAAACCTATGAGGTGCACGTCCTGGGTTCGACCCCAGGCGTGTTACTTTTGCATTTTCTTGATATTTTCTACAGGTTCCAATGCACCATGTCCAACAAGGTCCACCGTGAGACCTCAAATATAACCCTCAAGATCTCATCACATCCAATCCAACGTCCCACACGCGCAGTCATACCATAGATCATCAGGGGACCAACCCACTGGATCAGGCGCTGACTGGGCCTTAATCATAATGGGCTTGGATCAATTCAGCAACGCACCCCCCCTAATTACTTCAGCAAGCAGGCCCATCTCTAATATTTTTTTTTATTTTACTTCTTATTCTTTTATTATTTACTCAATTCTTTTTTTTACAAAATAACAAAAATCATTTTTTTTATCAAATCAATATCACAAAAAATCATAAAAATCTTTTTTTATAAAATATTTTAATTTCTTTAATTAATTAATTTAGTTTGAATTAAGTTAATTTAATTCCTTTTCATAATTAAAACTAATTAGAAATTAGGGTTGTAAATAATTAATTTTTCTCCAAAAAATAACCAAATTATTTTTTAATTAGATTTTAGGTCTCTTAATTAATTCTTCGCATTTAATTCGTCGCGGGTTTTAATTACCGTTTCGATTATTATTTATGTAACTATTTCGAGGTTGTAATAGATTTTAATTAGGGTTTTAATTTCCGCATTTTATTTCCAGTTAAATAATTCTGTATCTGTGAAAGCCATGTAATAGTTAGGTTTTATATTTCTGCATTTTAATTTCCGCAAACTATAAACTGCTTTGATGTATGTACATGATCGTATGGAAAGACGAATTGAAATTAAAACAGTAGAAAACCCTAATTTTGCAAAGATAATTAATTGAAAAAATACACTTGCACATGCTCACTCCTAGGGTTTACTCCACTCTGGTTGCCTTTGGTTAAGCGGTCATAAAGTATAGGGTTTGTTAGTGGTCGTCCTCTAGCCCTGAAAGATATCAAATGACCCATTCAGATGTTGCCTCGGACACAAATCTTTAAGGATTTAGGATGATTACTAACACCTCCTAACATTGCTTTTGTGATTGCATCTGTCCCTTCGAACGTCCCTTAAAACTCCAATGACGGTGCTACCGATTCCTTAATAATGGGATAGCGCGGTCTAAAGGAAAATGAACAGTCTTTTTCGAGTAGATAGATTAACTTTTAAGTACTTGCTCAAACAAATAAACTTTTCACATCAACACCTTTCAAAAACAATTTTCAAAACAACTTCGTCACATCCTTGAGGACTGATACAAGAGTCATCAAGATGTAAAACCTTTTCAAAACAAGCACACACAAGCAATTTCAAAATGAGCATGTACCTAAGAGCCCGTGGACAACCACAGATAGAAAGGGTGCTAACACATTCCCTTTCTATAATCTACCCCCGTACTTAGAAATATTCTCGAAAAAGGTTTTTTCTGTTCTTTTTCCTTTTCCTGATTGGATGAAATAAAAGTCGGTGGCGACTCTTGCTTACCACGACATTTTGTGAACAAAAAACGCAAACCAGTATAACAGTCGGTTCTGCCACCGTATCACTCATATATTTGTTTTCGTTTTTCAAACTTGTTGATTCATGATTCTTTGGTTGATTACTTTTGTTCTTTGAATTGTTTGGTCTTGTTTCAGGACAAACACGTTCAAGTTGGTGAGAGTTTGATAAGTGAAAATTGTATCTATTTTTATATATACTTTTTGTCGCACTTATTGACTCTTTGTTGTTAATAAATGTTGAATAATCCTGACTTTGTTCGTAAATATGTTTAGTCGGTATATAATTTAGTTTTCGATTCATTTGTGTATGGTTTGATAGATTATAATTATTTTGTAGGTATTTGTTGCACATTTGGAGCACCGAATAATAAGGTGTCGAAGGCGCGGCTCCAGATGTGAATTTCTGAAATAAAAGTCCATTATTAGGAAGTTTTGTCCAGGCAGGTGCGCTAAGAGGGAAATGTAACGTGCTACGAGTGTTTTGACAGATTTGGCAGAGGCTGTGCTGATGAGGTCGCTTAGCAGGATCAGGCCGCTTACAAAGGGTGTTGCTTAGCGCGACCAGCCCGCTTAGTGGGGTTAAGGCGGTTTCATTTGTATTTTAAGTGGCAGGCCGTTTAGCAGGATCAACCCGCTTAGTGCGGCCTGCTGAGTTGAGTTTTATAAAAACAAATTTAGTTCATTTTTAGGTTATGGTTCTTGGGTTGTTTTTGTTCCCAAATTCCATCAACCTTATTTTTGATAGATTAGCTTAGAAAACAACACTAGGGAATTGCTTATGGATGATTGAATGTGGATTTCTCATCGACCGACACTGATAAATCAGAAGATTTATGGTTTATCTCTTCTCCTCTCTTTGTATTTCTCTTTTATTGGGTTTTGTATGTATTTTTACTTTGAACTCATGTATATTTGTCGCCCATGGCGTTGTATAAAACATGCTTTAGAAATCTTTGTCAATTGTTATCCTTTATTTTTTTCTCTGTGCTAGGGATTTGAGTTGCTATAGACAAATACTGCATGGATTCTTATCTAGGATGATTATCTGTTAGTTTCTGGATTCTAGAGATAGATTTAGAGATGAAATTCACTTGGGTGTCTATGATTAATGCATCTGTGTTGGTTGTGTCCTTTGAGAGATCGTCCACACGATTATCAAGATTGACTTTTATGTTGTTGAGGTGGTTTAGAGATTGATGCCGAGGTGATACAGTGAGTGTTGTGTTTGATACGTGATGACATTGATGAATATTGTAGATTGGGTATAACTGGTCAATGGGTTTATATTTGTGACAAGTAGAGTACATTCGATTCAGATAAGTTTGTATTTCCTTTTTATACACTATTTTTCTAATGATACCTTTTACCTTTCCTTTCAACCCATTTATCCCCTAAACTCGTTAACAAGAGATTTATCGAACAACATTTCAATACATCAATCTCTATGGCCATGATACGATATATCCTAAATATCACCAGGTAAATTAATACTTACTTTTTGCTTGCTGCTTTACTGTTTTAGCAGTTATAACACTGTTGAGGGTTGAGTTTGTATTGAGTTTGGAGCAACCTTTGTAGAAGTTTTCGTCTTGCCTCCTTTTTATTTTCTGCATTCAAGTTTCCAGCAATTTACTCTTGTACCAGATTAAAGTATATTCGGAGCAGGTTCTATTTATCACTTTACATTTATTTTATCGTCTCTTTAGTTTCTTCTTCTATTTATATTCCAATTGCATGTTTAATAATTTAATCATTATGTATACTATGCTTTATTTCAAAAACAAATTGATTTTTTTATTGCACGTTACAATCATGTCTAGCTAAATTATAAGTGTTGGAATTTGAGGACCGTGGATTCGACGATACTCTAAATCTTTGTTCTTGAGAAAAGCTTATCGTCTATTTTGGTTTTAATCATAACTTTTCTAAGCTTAATTTTGTTGGTTACTACGAAAGTAGAACCATTTATATGCCAGGTAAGATCGAAAGTCGTCTGGTACAAAAGATTAAGGTTGTTTAGTTTTTAATTGATAAAAACCATGAAAGGTCTTTGTTAATTAATTAGGAAGATTAGTATTTTAATAAAGTATTTTTAAACCTATTTTAGGACGCGCTTATGTGTTTAAGGTACGGCTGGTCGAGCGAACCCTGGGAACCCTTTAAAGTCTAATTTTCCAGGCAAAACTACTTTTCATCTGAGTAAAAGAAACTTGTTTCTAAAAAAGGTATTAATTCTTTAAAGAAAAACGCACCAGGTACGCGACAACTGACGATATAAATTAGAGGGTAAAATCCAGTTTCAATTACGTGACTGCGACATTTCCTTTTTAATTAGTTTATTTTCAAAGAGGAAAATATTGTCCCATAGGTAGTTCAATTTAATAACAATAAGAGTATCAACGAATTGATGAGATCCACATTCCAACATTGCATTTCTGAATTAATTATATTCTTTTATTCTATTTTATTTTTCGTATCTCCAATTAATATTTTAATCGAACACCATAGAAATAGATAATGATAGCTTTACTATTAGGTCTTTATGGGTTCGACACTCTTTATATTACTCTGATACTTTTTGTGCACTAGAGAAATACCCCCATCAAGTTTTTGGCACTATTGTCGAGGATCAATTACGTCAAATATCGTAACTCTGTTATTACACCGTCTAGATTAAGGCACGCTGTTTTTGGTAAATATGAAGAAATTGTAGTATTAGAACTTTAGAAGATCCAATAGCTGAACCAAAAAGATACGCACGTGCAAGACTTTTGCTCCGACGAATCCAAAGAGCAATGGAAGACGGACAAGATTGTAAGCCACTTAAGGATCTCACCTTACTTTCTAACGAAGAACCTCATTCAAGTATCCTTAACCCTACAATTCCAACTAACAATTTTGAATCGAAACCCACTTTATTGCAAATCGTGCAATAAAACCAATTCATCGGTTTCCCGACTGAGAACCTTAACCAACACTTGAATGCGTTTATTCAACTAGCCGACACATTGAAAAGCAATGGTTCTCCTCTTAAGGCAATACATTTACGTTTATTCCCTTTCTCCCTCAGAGATAGAGCAAGATCATGGCTAGACTCACTCCTAACAAATTCTATCACCACTTGGAATGACCTGAAGAAAGTATTCCTTACTAGATACTTTCCACCAAGTAAGACCGCTGTCTTGCGAAACCAAATAACTAGATTTACTCAACAAGATGGTGAATCTCTTTTCGACGCTTGGGAAAGATACAAAGAGCTATTAAGGGCTTGTCCATATCACGGATTTGAACAATGGTTGATCATTCATACCTTCTATAATGGAATTCTCTATAACACAAAGATGACCATCGACGCTGCCGCCGATGATGCCCTGGTAAACAAACCATACCCCAAAGCATGCACGCTCATAGAAGATATGTGGCACGTCAAGGCACATCACTGTTGAATGCAACCTTCTAGCTGAACCCAGCTCAGATTAGGTAAATTATGGCCAAACAAACCCTTACTCAAACACTTATAACTCTGGAAACACTTATAAACTTATAAACACCTATAACCCTGGATGGAGGAATCATCCAAATTTCTCTTACAAAAACAACAACCCTACCTAGAACACCGCACCTCAAAGATCACAAGGGTTACAAGCTCAAAGACCAGCACAACCTATGCAAACTACCCCTCGGAAATCAAACTTAGATAAGATTATGAAAAACTTCATTTCAACTCAAACCCAACAAAATAAAGAATTCATGAATCAAAATGTTCATATAAATGAGTTGATTATACAATTAGGCAACAAAGTAGATTATATGGTAACCCATAGCAAGATGATCGAACCTCAAATATCTCAAGTAGCACAACAAAGGGATGCTCAGGCTACGCCAGGAGGATCATTCCCTGGACAAACTCAACCTAACACTAAAGGTCATGCTAATGCTATTGCTCTATGAAGCGAAATTGCATATGATGGGCCTGTAAACCTTAGGTTGAGTAATAATCTAACAAGAAAACCCGAGCCACCAAAATAAAATGTTGTGACTACACCAGAAAAGCAAGTGGTAGAGAAACCAGTTGGACCAGAGAAACAAAGTAAAAAGGAAGTCAGAGATAAAACAAATCTGAGAATGATAACCAAACTTATGTACCACCTCCACCCTATAAGCCACTGATTCCATATCCACAAAGGTTAAAACAAACCAAACAAGACAACCCATATAAGAAGTTTATAAAGGTAACTGAAAAAATCCATGTTGAAATACCAATTACTGAAGCAATCACTCAGATACCATCATATGCCAAATTTCTAAAAGACATCTTAAAAAACAAACACAAGCTTGATGATCCTAAGCCTTTGGAATGTAATGCTATCATTGAGAAAAAATTATCCAAGAAAGATAAAGATCACAAATTTTTTGCATACCATGTATCCTAGGAAATTATGTTATTGATAAAGCACTACTAGACCTAGGGGCAAGTGAGAGTTTGATGCCTTTAGATGTCTGCAATAGGATAAACCTGGGAGAACCTCAACCTACTAGAATGTCTCTTCAACTAGATGATCGATCAACTAAGTTTACAATATGCATATTAGAGAACTTTCCAGTTAAGATTGACCAATTCTATGTCCCAACAGATTTCATTGTAATGGATATTATGGAAGACGAAGAGATCTGTATCCTTCTAGGTAGACCTTTCCTATCAACTGCTGAAGTGATAATGGATGTTAAAAAATGGAAAATGAATTTCAAAGTAAGTGACGAGAAGGTCGAATTTATCCTATCCAAATTTCTACAAGCACCTGCCATAAATGACTCATGTTACGCCATCAACATTATTGATGAATGTATAAGAGAGTTTGATATGGAAACTCAAACTGAAATGATAAAACTCCCTTCAACAACCATAATGGAAGATGATGGAATTAAAGTATCTTCACCGTACGTGGATGAAAACCTTCATGAATGCTTAGCACTCACCCCTAATCATATGCATGGCCCTAAGAAACCATCTATCGAGCTTAAGGAATTACCTAAGAATCTGAGATATGAGTTCCTTGATGAGGAACTGAGTCGTCCAGTTATAGTAAATGTTAATATAAAGAAATACGAAACCAATCAACTCTTAGATGTCTTACAAAAATAGCATACGACTCTAGGCTATAATATCTCCGACTTGAAAGGGATAAGTCCATCTATATGCATGCACTGAATAATGTTAGAAGAAGACTCTAAGCCATCTAGAGATCACCAAAGAAGGATAAACCCCGCCATGAGAAATGTGGTAAAGAGAGATGTATTAAAATTACTAGAAGCTGAGATAATTTATCAAATATCAGATAGTAAATGGGTTAGCCTTGTGCATATGGTGCCAAAGAAAGGAGGTGTAACAGTAGTGCAAAATGAAAAAGGAGAATTGGTAGCACAACGCATAGTAAGCGAATGGTGCATGTGTATTGACTATAGAAAGATAAACAATGTAACCAGGATGGGCCATCACCCCTTCCTTTTATTGATCAAATTCTAGAACGTTTACCTGGGCATTTCTACTTCTGTTTTTAGATGGATACTCGGAATTTTTCCAAATTCCTATTTATCCAGATGATCTGGAGAAAACTACGAATGTCGTTCAGGTTATGCGATGCTGCTGCAACTTTCTAACGATGTATGATAGCCATATTCACTGATTTCCTTGAAGAGATAATAGAAGTATCCATGGACGACTTCTCGGTGTGCGGATCCAGTTTAAAAAACTGCCTAACCAATCTGGAAAGAATTCTAGAAAGATGTGTGCAAGTTAATCTCTTATTAAACTGGGAAAAGTGTCATTTCATGGTTACAGAGGGTATAGTTTGGGGATACATATTGTCTGAAAGAGGAATCGAGGTAGACAAAGCAAAAATAGAGATAACAGAAAACCTCCAACCACCTAGAACAATTAGGGAAGTCATAAGCTTTCTTGGACACATCGGTTTCTACTGAAGCTTCATAAAGGCCTTCTCTAAAATCACCAAACCCTTAAACGGTCTCCTGATGAAGGACGTCGAATTTATTTTTGACTAAAAATGTCTGGAAGCATTCAATATCTTGAAACAAGCACTAATCTTGGCACTATCATGCAACCACCAGATTGGAATAGACAATTCGAGATTATGTGTGATGCAAATAATTTCGCAGTTGGTGCTATTTTAGGACAATGAACAGATAAGAGTATGCATGTGATATATTATGCAAGTAGAACTTTGGATGCCTCTCAACTAAACTATGCCACTACGGAAAAAGAACTTCTAGCCGTAGTATTTGCTATAGACAGATTTTGTTCCTATTTACTTGGAGCCAAGATCATCGTATATACCGACCATGCTTCCATATGATACCTTCTAAGAAAAAAGTATGTGAAGCCCAGACTACTTCACTGGACCCTTTTGTTACAAGAATTCGATTTGGAAATATGATAAGAAAGGGATTGAAAATATGGTAGCTGACCACCTTTCGAGACTCGAATACTTAAAACCGGACCATATCCCCATAAATGATGATTTCACTTATGATACGCTAATAGAATCAGTAAACGATATGACAGATCACGAGGACGATGAGTCAGGACAAAATATCGAAATTACCTTAATGGTAGCTAATGTGCCTTGGTATGCTGATTTCGTTAACTACCTAGCAGCCAATATCCTTCCCCCTAATCTGACCTATCAACAAAGGAAAAAGTTTTTCCTTCATATAAAATAATTCTATTGGGATGAACCCCTCATTTTCAAAAGAGGAGCAAATGACTTATATCGCCGGTGTGTTCCTGACGGGGAAGTCGAAAGAATTATAACTCATTGCCACTCTGCACCTTATAGTGGCCATGCAAGCACATCTAAAACTTGCGTAAAAATACTTCAAGCAAGCCTATACTAGCCAATCCTTTGGCGCGACGTTTATGCTTTCATAATCAAATGTGATTGGTGCCAGTGCAATGGAAATATTTTGAGATGCGATGAGATGCCCCTTAGAAATAATCAAGAAGTATAGGTCTTTGACGTCTGGGTGTTGCACCCCAAAATTTACCCTCTTTATTTAGGATTATGTTTCATCATAATAATCATGTTGCATTACATTCATTCACTGTGATAGGATCAAAATACTTTGGTTGTCAAATATTCCTCAAGCTTTGGAAGTTCATTGTGTTGACAAGTTGCTCAAGGAGAGACTCATTATATTAATCTTTGGATCTTTCAAGTCCCATATATCTCTCATGTCTCAAGACATCTCAGTTGTTTTATTGGTTTATCAAGAGTTGAAGGTTTGCAAAAATTTGAAGAGAAATTCATCTACGCCTTCATCTGATGAATTTAGGGTTTTGACCTATTGTGTGATTCAAAACTTATCTAAACCATTTTATTTAAGCATCATCTTCTTATTATCACTTGAGGCATCATTTTCCAAATATTTGCTCAAGATATCGAGATGAATTAAGGTTTTAAAGCTTGATCATCATTCTCCTAACACAAGGTGCAAAACTAGGGTTTTGAATTTAATCAGGAGTTCTTTAACTTTTTGATTCCATGTGTTTCTATATAATATTTAGTATATATAATTGGAATACTGACCATCAATTTGAATTGGAAAATGTTCAATTGATCAAAAAGGGCAAAACACTCATTTTGACCAGAATTCAACCAAAGTCAAAGTTGACCAAGTGGACTTTTGGTCAACCATCAATTCAAATACCTATTTTAATATTCCATGATCACCAGTGTCATAAGATCAAGATAATAGGTTAAATTGGAGATAACTTGCTCAAGAAGTCACTTGGATAAGAATTTTTTCTAAGTTCTTAAGTCCCTATAGTACTGAACTTTGGACATTTGTAACTTTCTCATTTTTTATCCAATGGAGACAAACCATATATATTCTGAAGGCTCTTGAAAAATCCTAAGATATTGTTGATGTGTGTGGAAAGCTCAAAAGTGAACCATTTAAGAGAAAATCAAGTTGGAAGTTCTGGCTACAAGAGATGTCAAGTTGTCTTCTCATTGGCAAGTCATGCACGTATTTTGATCAAACACATGGTGTTCCAAATGTATGAGCTCATTTATTCCAAGTTAAACATCAATTTGAAAATATAATTTGAAAATATAATTTGAAAATTTTGTAGATTTCCATGAGATATTTCTAACAAGCTTGGAATCACTCAAATTAGCCAACGATCCATCAAGATATGAATCCATGAGCATGCTTGCTCACACCTGATGCCATGCCCCCCATGCAGGCCATGCACACGCGTGCAGTCTTCCTTACCAAGTCTCACTTTTTCTCAACTTCTCTCCATCATATCTCCATTATTTAAACTCCAAATTGAGAAATTCAAAGCACCATTATTATCTACATGATGTAAGCTTTTGAAAGGCCCCTTAAACATTTTAAACACACAAGTAGGTTTTGAGATTTTGAATGAGAAAGTGAGCTGATCAATGTGATGCAGTGCCATAGCCATTTTTGCAGAATTTTTGCATTTTTTGATGTGGGTATGTTACAGGTCATGTTGGCATGTGATTAGCATGAAATAGTACTGATTATCTTTTCCAAATAGTCAGACATTACGCATTGTACTCCCCCCATCGAATTTTGCTACTTTTAGCAAAATATCTCATTTCAAAAATCTCATTTCCACTTATTCACACCCATTCCGAGCTTACAAAAACGACCACAAAGTTGAGAGAAAAGCAAACAAAACGCAAGCACAAAAAAATATCATACTTCCATTTTCTGATTTTTGTGATTTTGTCTCCAACGGTTTCCTTGAGCACAAAGACTCTCCTACCCTCACTTCAGAGCTATTTATAAACTCACCTCATCTCTCATTTGCGAAGGGACGAGCTCCACTACTCAAAAACTCTCAAAAATTCTCTCTCTTGAAGTTTTCTAAAGTTGCTTCGAAGCTCCATTTTCTATCATTTCATATCTCGTTTCCTTCTCCTTTCATCATCACTGAAGTAGTAGAAGCAAGATCAACTGGGTTTCATACGAATTCAGAGGCAACCGTTTATTTTATTTCTCAACTCAAGAGGTATTTTCAGATCTCGAATTTTTGGATTATAGCTTGTTTCATGCAATTCTAAGCTTGTGATCATGTTCATATGTGTTTAGATATTGATTCTAGTGCATGAATTTATTTGAATTCGAAGCATGTTGTGTTCTCTGAACTTCTGAAAGTCCATATTAGAAATTTTTTTGTATTTTTTGTGCCTTGATTTCTATCTTTACAGTTGATCTTTTGAGATTTCGCGACTTGCATGTTGTAGATGTTAGATTTGGCTTTGATTTAGGCTTTGAATCTCTAATTTTGGTTGAGAAATGAAGTAGAAATCATGCTTTGAATATGATGTATAGAAGCTGGAAACACGCGTTCTAGGGCTTGCTAGAGGACAGGGATGAAGAGACGTGTTGGATCATGATTCGTCCATTTGAATTCTAATGCATATTCTTTTTATTTGATTTTAATCGTTTTGTCTGATTTAATTTCTTGATAAAAACTTGTCCAAAATTATGAAAAAAATACCATAGGTATATTTTAATCTCTAGTATTTGATTATATTTTTTATGGATTTTTTTTAAATCATTTGATTGGTAGAAAAAAATCGTAGATTAATTGTGTTTTGGTTAATTGATTTTTGTAAATTATTTTTGTTAATTTTTGTTTCTGACTTTCTCTTTACACAAAAATATTTTTAGACACTTTGGTTGGTCTATTTTGAGTTTTTGAATTTTATTTTAGAATTTTCTCATTTTTAGTGGATTTAATAAATTGTGACATTTAATTGCTTTTTAGGCTTTTTCACAATTATTTTAACCATTTTCCTTAATACAAAAAAATTCACAAAAATTTTCTTGAGTCATATTTTTGATATATCTTAAATTTCTTATTTTATTTCAAATTTGTGTTTTTTTTTGTTTGATAAAAAAATGTAGAGATTAGATAGGCTTTTAATTAAATATTGTCATGTTGTGATTTAATTCCTATTTTATTTTTATTCTAAAAATCAAGAAAAATATCCTCTGACTTATTTAAGTCATTTTCTGGCCTTGTGTTTTTTTTATTTCAATTTTATTTTGTTTCATGACCTCTTTTGAAAATTGAACATTAATTGTGTGATTTTTTTGACTTTTGCTTGCTTAGGTCACAAGTTAGGGTTCATTGACTAACCTCCCTTGACTTTTAAGTTAATTTATGTTTAGGTTAGGATAGCATAATATCTTAGGGCCTTAGAATTAATTTTGTTTAATTTTAGGATTTGATTTGATATTTTTCCCTAATTAATTAAGCTAGGGTTTCCAATTAGAGGCTTATCTAGACTAGTCTAACTTGTGTGATTAAGTTTTCAACTTGAACCTTGCTAATTTTGTCTTGAGCTTTATGTTTCTGACCTATTGATGCCTTTTGAACCTCAAAATATTTTTATATTGTTTTCACAAACCTTTTTTCTATTCTTGACTCAATCAACTTTCTCATGTATGCTTTTGTGCTCTTTTGAATTATAAGTAAAGGGAGTGAACTTGCACAACCCATGAGGGATCAATTTCTTTTCTTTTTATCATCATCACTACTGGTTTAAAGACTTGAGTTCATCAACTAACCATTCAAGCTCTCATAACTTGCTCATTTTTGTCAATATTGTTTGATAATCATTTGTGACCATGGTTTAGGAGTTAGCTTTTGTGCACCACTTTTTGTGTACCATTTAGATCCATTGTGATTTTAATCTTTTGTGATTATAACCTTTTAAGTTTTGCTTGTTATCATGAAAAGATCCTTTGATCCTTGGTTAGCATTTCATTTCTAATTCAACACGGTGACAAGAATGGAGCAATAGTCCACTAGTTTTGACCTAGTTGTTGTTTGTGTTTGCTTGAGAACTCTTATATCCATTGAATTGATGTTTGAATCTTGTTTTCAACTCTTCTTTTCATCTCTTTTCTTTATGCTTCCATGAATCCTTGAGTGAAACTTCATTGTCATCTCATTTTGGTCTCATTTTGGGAGCTAGATTGGCCATTTTAGTAGTGTTTGGAGTTTCATTCTCCATTGGTTGTCTCATTAACTTTGTGTTATGTCTCTTTAAGTTTGCTTGATGTTGGATACTTCCTATAGCATTTAATAACTTTAATTTTGATCTATTTAGATCCCCTTTTGCTTTTATTCATTATAGACTACACTTTTAATATATTATCATGACACTTTAACATGTTAGATTGATTTTTTTTAAGTTCATGATAGATGCTTTAGTAGGAATGTGCTACTTCCCTAAGATCTATAAGCATCACTCTTTATTTTTTCACTTGATCCTGATCACCCTTCATTGATTTTAGACAAGTGTTTTCCATCTTTTATGATATTGACTATCAAGTCATGTGACTTTGCTATTGTGTTTGAAGTTTCATCTTCAATTTTGGTTTCTCATGAATCTTATCTTGAGTTGACTTATAACACAAGTCACACATGTATTAATTATCCAATTAAGACCATTTTGTTTGATCTTTATCAATTACCTTAAACTTGTCCAAGTTTTGTGTGCTTTTGTGTATAATCTTTCTCTTGTGTTTAAGATATCCATGAATATGATTTGTTATGGGTTTTTATCTACTGGCTTTATACGCTTTAACATCATCTAACTTTGATCTTTATTTATCCATTCCTTGTTAGTACTTCTCTTGCCTTTAGAGGTTTATTGGGGTTTAACTTTGACCAGATCTGCTGTCAACTTTTGTGTGTTTGTTGGTGTTGACCTCTCAAAGTTAATTTTGTTTTTTAGGTGTGTGTTCTCCTTATATGCAAGCTTCTGACTTCATTCTATCTTGACACATCATCTCACTCTTGGTTAGACACACACTTGTGCATATTTTACTACACCTTTGTTATGGTGTGCTAGTTTGACTGTTTTGGTGTTTGTACCGTGTTTCTTGTCTCCAATTGAGTTTCATCTTGTTTATAGGATGTTTGTTATGTATATAACATGTATAGGTCAGAACTATAATGGTTTCTTAATTTCATTCCTCTTTGATTGATTGTGATTGACTTCTTGAGCTTGTCATTACTTCTTTAAGTTTGACTATGAAGTTTTCTAACCTTGTGATGTTTTATTAACATTTATCATTATTTTGATGTATTATCATCTATCCTTTAGTGTTTCATCACTTTTCCTTGTTGCTACTAACTTGTCTATTAAGTGTGCAAGGTACTCTGAGAAAACCTTTCAATGTTGACTTGATGGCTTTGTGTTCCACTTTATTTATGGGACACGACTGTTATATTTGCACTATTATGTGCTTGTCTGTTTGTATTGCCTTGTAGGATGTTTATGTGTTTGTATTTGCTACACACCAGTTGTGATTTATTTTCACATCAAGGCCTTGATATTTATGTCTGACGACACGACTTCTGGCTTGTTTCTTTGTTGATGCGAGCTTGTTCAAAGATAAATGGGTTTCGTTACTGTTTAGTTGCTTTATTACAGATTTGTATCTGTTTGGTACTTTCTCATCCGATTTACTCTTTCCGCATTTTACTGCTTAATTAGGATTGGGAATTTGTGCCACTTGGCAAGCAATTCTGGAAGTCCTCATTAGGAGGCCATGGTTGTGATTGTTTATGTTTTAATCTTGCATAGCGGGATGATGGTTTTAGGTCCTTTTATGGTAACTGTTGTACCCCAAAATTTGCCCTCTCATTTCACAAAGAATCACCCTAGACCCCAAGTTTGTTTCTATCAAGTTTCCAGGCCTTGAATTATCAGATTTTTCAAGAAAGTCATTCACAAGGGCAAAATGGTCATTTGCACACTAAAAGTCAAACTTTGACTTTTGGACCAAAATCAATTTTCATCAAGACATGTTGGAATATGAAGTTTGTTTCATCAAGAAATTCAAAAGTCAAATTTTACTTTAGAAAAGTCAAATGCTAAATACTTAGAATTTTTCTAAGTGTTTAAGAAATATGTCTAGCTCAAGAACTTCTTGCCAGATTTTCACTATGATACAAGCTGATTCTGGATCAACTTCTGACACAAGAGTTTTAGATCTCAACAAGATCTGAAACATTGCAGAACATAACTTCTCCTAGAAATGCTGGGATTTCAAGTTGTAACTTCTCAAAGACACGTCCATGAAACTGAAGCACTCAGCAGATTCTGGATATTCTCAAGACAGAGTTTGGTCAGAACATCTGGGCAAGTTTTCACAAACGTTCAGTCAGAGTTTGCCAGGGTAATTCAAAGAAGTTTACTAAGCGTGCTGCAAGCTTCCTAGAAAGTCTAAGAACTCCTTCAGAACATGCTGGAGCCAGAAGATAAGAGGATCAGAAGATTGGATGCTACGCTGAAGCAGAACTTCTAATCCAGAATTAAGCAAGGATGCAGAGTTTCACATGGCAGGATTTCTGATTTGATAAATCTCATCATCATTTAATGCTCACAACCACTTTTGAGTTTTTATCCAAAGGATTTCCTCCACGTGTACCCCTACTGTCTTAGGAAGGCAAAATTTTGTGCAAAAGTGTGCTAGGCCCATGCGCTGCTCTTACTTTTCCTTAATTCATACTGACAAATCCATCTTAGGCGCTGCTAACCATCCTACTTGGTTCATTGAACCACACTTGTTTAAGCTTACTTCAAGAGTAATTCATCATCTAGCATATGACGTTGGCGCCACTTGACCTCTCCAAACTACAAAATCTTTGCCTATAAATAAAACTCCATTGGCCATTGGAAAAGGGTCGAAAAAATTGGAGAAAGAAAAAAAAAGAAACTTGAGAAAGAAAACACCTTGAACCCCTGCAAAAATTCCAAGAATCCAAGAAACTGTAAACACAAAAATACAAAACCTTTTAGCTTTTGATTTTTTGTATTCAAACTCCATTTCTTCTCAAGTGTTTCTTGACCAAAATCACCCATACAGTTTCTGATATACATTCAAAAAACAATCCTAACTTCTATAGCCAAGCTATAATACCTTCTCCATCAATATCCACCTCAAAGCGTCAGAACTTTGTTCCTTGGTTGTTCTAGAATTTTCTAATCATTTACAACACAAGTTGAAAGTTTCCATCCTGCTGAACACGTGAGGAAGCTGTTCAGAACACCACAAGTGGTCAGAACCAGTTTCCAGCTCCCAGAGTATTTTCCAACTGCAAGGTAAGTTTCTGCTGACTCTCATCATATTATTTAGGCATTGTCAGATTTTGCATATTTAACACAATATAGATATTCTGATCCTGAAGATATATATATTCTGAGATTTCATGCATCTTCCTGCCTAAATAGAGAGAATCCCAGTTCAGAGTTGTTAGAACAATGTTTGAATCTACTACCCTATATTTAAGTTTTGATGATAACAAAGTGAAAAGATATAGTATTTATATGTTTCATGTTTGAACTATCTGCTGCCTAAAATTATTATGTTCTGACTTGCAGATACGCTGATTGAAATAAGCAAGATCACATCTATTCAGCATCAGAATTTGATTTCATACACCAGCATCAGAAGTTGCTACATCAGAACGTCAAGATCAGATGATCAACTCACGTACATGCTGAAGCTTGATGAACAAGACTGCGCTCAAACACTCTGATACAGAAACACAATAGTTCATCAGCAGCGAAGCAGAATCAGAATGAGCCAAGCCAGAACTTGCGTTAAGTAAGCAACGGTACTGTGCATTGAAAGCTAATTAATTCCAACGGCCTCATTCCAGACAAGATCTGCTCAAAAAGGAAAGCTTGTTATTAGCATTGAATCAAGAATATTGCATTCAACGTTCATCATCTCAAGTGCTATATAAACAAGGCTTTGAAGATTATAATGGCTAATGCTCTCCAAATCTCTACACGCACAAAAGCTGAACCATAATCTTCGTTCTACCAGTTTTGCTAAACCACATACTCTGATATTCCATTACTGTTTAGCAATCTAGTTTCTAAGCTTCAATTTGTGTATACATCACAGTTGTGATAAAGTTTTGTAGAAAACATCCACACACATTGTTTTATCTCTTTGTAAGAAAGTGTTACCTTGACAAACCGGGTTGTGGTTTGAATCAAGAAGGCTTTAGCAGTTGTTAAAGCAGTCTGTAATATTCAGTTGAATATAGTGAATTAAGACCTCGTTGGAGAGAGGCGAAATCACCTTGACGGGTGGACTGGAGTAGTTTGAGATCAAACGAACCAGGATAAAAATATCTTGTCAATTGCTTTAGATTTCAGTTTTACAATTCAACCCCCCCTTCTTGTGTTTTTCACCCCTTCAAGAGTTTCATGAAGAAATTAGGACTCAGAATTAGGATTAGCAAATTCATGTTTGCTTCTGATTTGTGTTGCTGATATCTCTTGTTTCTGAAACATCATGAAACTTGTCATAACTTTTATATGCACAACTTCTGTTTTGTTAAGAAATGACTAAGTTGCAGATGTTCTGACTAGCATGGAGAGAGGCAAAGTTTTGACAGCTGCATCAGAACTTCTGAAAACTTCTGTGTCCTCAGCGGATTCAAAACTTTTGACTTTCCCTATTTCTATTAACATTGTTTCTATTTGTGCAGCATGTCAAAGTCAGAACTAAAGAGTCAGAATGTAAAATGTCTTCTGTCTGTTAACAACGAGCAGTGGATCTGGCACAGAAGATTGGGGCATGTTAGTATGAGAAGAATATCTCAGATTAACAAACTCAATCTGGTCAGAGGACTTCCTAATCTGAAGTTCAATTCAGATGCTCTGTGTGAAGCATGTCAGAAAGGCAAATTTGCAAAACCTTCTTTTAAATCCAAAAATGTTGTTTCTACCTCTAAGCCATTAGAACTTCTGCACATTGACTTATTTGGACCAGTTAAAACTGCTTCAGTCAGTGGTAAGAAGTATGGGTTAGTAATCGTAGATGACTATAGCAGATGGACATGGGTAAAGTTCTTAAGACACAAGGACGAGTCACACTCTGTGTTTGTTACCTTCTGTAACCAAGTTCAGAATGAAAAAGATCTTAGAATCGTTAAAGTCAGAAGTGATCATGGTGGAGAATTTGAAAATAAAGATTTTGAGTCATTCTTTAATGACAGAGGCATTCTGCATGATTTCTCTTGTCCTAGAACTCCCCAACAAAATGGAGTCGTAGAACGAAAGAACAGAACATTGCAAGAAATGGCCAGAATCATGATCAATGAGACAAACGTTGCTAAGACTTTCTGGGCAGAGGCAATAAACACAGCGTGTTACATTCAGAATAGAATCTCAATAAGACCTATTCTGGAAAAGACTCCATATGAATTGTGGAAGAACAGAAAGCCCAACATTTCATATTTTCATCCATTTGGATGTACTTGCTTTATATTAAATACAAAGAATTATTTGAACAAGTTTGACTCTAAGGCACAGAAGTGTATTATGTTAGGATACTCTGAACGCTCAAGAGGGTACAGAGTATACAATACAGAAACACAGATTGTGGAAGAATCAATCAGTGTTCGTTTTGATGATAAGCTTGACTCTGAAAAGTCAAAGCAGAATGAAATTTTTGCAGGTATAGAAATTGAATTTGCAGGTTCTGAAGACAAGTCATCAGAAGCTCTCAACACAGACATTCCTTCAACGTCTGAAAGGAGCACTGCTAGAAATCCTACAACAGCTGCTGATCAACCTCAGAAGAGATTACCCAGAAGCAGTTTGGATCACCCAGAAGAGACTATCCTAGGAAGAAAGGAAGATCCAATCAGAACAAGAGCAAGCTTCAGAAACTCTGAAGAAACTCTTATGGGATTGGTGTCTCTGATTGAACCTTCTTCTATTGATGAAGCACTTCTGGATAATGACTGGATTCTGGCAATGCAAGAAGAGCTGAATCAATTCACCAGAAACGACGTATGGGATCTCGTTCCCAGACCAAAAGGATTCAACGTCATTGGAACAAGATGGGTGTTCAGAAACAAGCTAAATAAACAAGGTGAAGTCATCAGAAACAAGGCACGACTGGTTGCACAAGGTTATAGTCAACAAGAGGGGATAGACTATACAGAAACCTTTGCCCCAGTCGCCAGGTTAGAATCTATCAGACTTTTAATTTCATTTGCTGTTAATAGAGGCATCACTCTGTATCAGATGGATGTCAAAAGTGCATTCTTAAATGGTTATATAGAAGAAGAAGTTTATGTTCACCAACCCCCAGGTTTTGAAAATACAAAACATGCAGAACATGTTTTCAAACTAAAGAAGTCACTGTATGGTCTGAAACAAGCTCCCAGAGCTTGGTATGAAAGGCTAAGTAACTTTCTGCTTGAAAATGAATTCACCAGAGGGAAAGTGGACACTACTCTATTCTGTAAAACAGTTAAGAGTGACATCTTAGTCTGTCAAATTTATGTTGATGATATCATTTTTGGTTCTACTAATCCTTCTCTTGGAAGAAAATTTGCTAAGTGTATGCAGCCAGAATTTGAGATGAGCCTCATGGGGGAACTGAAATTCTTTCTAGGAATTCAGATCAATCAAACTCCAGAAGGAACTTACATTCATCAGAGTAAATACATCAGAGATCTTCTGAAGAAATTTGACCTCTCAGAATGTAAGCCATCAAAGATTCCAATGCATCCCACGTGCATTCTGGAAAGAGAAGAGGTAAGCAAAAGTGTAGAACAGAAAGTCTACAGAGGTATGATTGGTTCTCTCCTCTATCTGACTGCTTCAAGACCTGACATATTATTCAGTGTTTGTATCTGTGCTAGATTCCAATCAGATCCTAGAGAATCTCACTTAACAGCTGTTAAGCGAATTTTCAAGTATCTGAAAGGTACTACTAATCTGGGTTTGTTTTATAGAAAATCTAGTGATTACAGCTTAGTAGGCTACTGTGATGCTGATTTTGCTGGAGACAGAGTGGAACGTAAAAGTACTTCTGGAAGCTGCCAGTTTCTGGGAGAAAATCTGATCTCTTGGTCCAGCAAAAGGCAATCAACAATTGCTCTGTCAACAGCAGAAGCTGAGTACATAGCAGCAGCAGGATGTAGCACACAAATGCTCTGGATGAAAAGTCAGCTTAAAGACTTCCAGATTTTTGAGAGTAACATTCCTATACTTTGTGATAATACTTCTGCTATTTGCTTAAAAATATAGAACATGCAGATTGTATCAGATGCAAGTCTAAAGATCTGAGAGTCTAATCTCAAAGACAGACGTGCTGATCACTACATCAAACAAGTGTCATCCAATCATCAGCATATCTCTGAAGCAGAACGCGTGCACGCTTCTGAGAAGACAAAGCGCTGATTGGGTGCATTGAGACACATGTCTGGTAACCGTTTTTAAGTATCTTTCTCAAATCCCCCAAAATCAGCAAGCATTTAATGAAAAGTAATCATGCTTTTAAATGGCAATCATGATTTTTTCTCTCTCTTAAAAACGTTTATCTTTTCAAAATAATTTTGAAAACTCTATTTAAGCACATTAATCTCTCATTCTTATTCTTTACGCTTTCTCACTATCACTCAAGCATTTTCTGCATATTTCTGAGTTCATCTCCTACAAACCTTTTTTTTTTCTCAATTCATTCTCAAAGCTTTTTTAGTGTGAACAATGGCATCCTCCAGCATTTCTGCAGGCAATCAGAAGAAAGCAACTTCTGAGCAATATCAAGTGCCACTCAGAACTCTCCTCACTCCGGTGAAGAACCTTGAAGTGCTCTCTGAGTTAATCATTGACTTTGAAAGCTTGAAGGAAAATGGTTTTGACCTAACTGAAGAAATTAGGGCTCAAAAGTGGGAGAGGTATTTCGATAGGTTGGTTGGACCAACATTCCCAGCGCTAGTCAAGGAATTTTGGATTCACGCCAAGGTTTCAAAACATCTAGTCATCTCCTCTGTCATGGGGAAGAAGATTGTGATTTCTGAAGATCTTATTGCAAGGCTAATCGGTCAAAGTGGTGGTGGCGTCCGTTGTGTGGACATGGCTGAAAGATGTGCTGATACAGGTGTGGTAGCTAACAAGATTTTCACTCTTGGGATGCCCAGCAGCAAGATTAAGGATCTGAAGGATCACTGCAGAGTATGGGCTAAGATTGTTCTGGGGTGCTTCAACCATAGGAAACCAACAAGTTCTCCTGACTATATAAATGTGGATCAGCAGTTTCTGATCTACTTTATTGATCAGAAGATAAAGATCAATCTGGCTCACTTCCTGTTCAACCATCTCAAAACCAGTGTGAAAGAAACAAGGGAAGAAGAAAGAACCAAGAGGGACTGGATACCGTTTGGAAGGCTAATATCAGATATTCTGACAGAGAATAGGCTGATTGAACATCTGATAGAAGCTCAGGAGCTGAGCACTATTGAACCAACAATTGGGAAACCTCTGAACGCAAAGAATCTGAAAAAGATGAAGCTGATAGAAAATATTCAGAAGGAACCCAGAGCTACTTCAACTGCTGATATCTCCAGCAGAAGAGTGCCTCTGAGTGATTTTCCGGTATTTTCTGAAATGGAATCCAAACCAGAGATGTTTCTCAGGTACCCAGATGCGTACAAGGCAGAAGATACAGATCCAAAGCTGAACATCAGAGATCTGCATCAACCCCAACCAGAAGTAACTTTGAAGAAGACAAAGAAGAGGAAAGCGCCATCAGAAGGATCATCTCAGCAGACTCCAAAGAAAAGAGGTATTTCATCTGCTGCCCCTATTTCAAAATCTTTTACTATCCCAGCATCTATCCCTCCTCAAACCTCCCACAGAATATCAATTCCAATCCCTACCATTGATGAAACCATACAAGAAGAAGACCCTTCTGAGGCATTAAAACTCAGAAGACCCAGAACCAAACTCCCCAAACAACCAACAATTTCAACAACAACAGCACTTGACCAAGTGCTGGCTGATATTGAGCGTGAACATGCCTCTGCTCAACCAAACTCTGAACCACAAAATGTTCCTCCTCCACAACCAGAACAACAACATCAACCAGAACCAGAACCACAACAACAACCACTCTCAGAAGAACCTCTGATCCCTGAGCAATCAGAGATTCCACCTCCCTCTCCCCAACCAGAAATTAATCCACCTTCACCACAAACAGAGTTTCACCACTCTGAAACCCCTTCTCCTCATCATTCTGACCCTCACTCACCTCAACCATCACCGTTGGCAATGCAGTTGCCATGTGGAACCACTGTTTTCATGCCCCAGTTACCATCCTCATTAGAATCGACACCACCAAAAACTCCCAAAACACCACCCACTCCAATCGAAATATCTGATTCTGATACCCCTCCTCCAAAACAAACAGCCTCTCAGAAAACCGCTGAAAACCCCAGCAGGACTTTCATTGACTTAACCAGTCTTGACCGTCTTGCTGATCTAAAACACAAAATTGCCATCCCAAAACCAAAGCAACCAGATGTTGGCTCTGGTATTTTGAATTTTGAAACAGGTGTGCTGCAATGGATTGCTTCTTTGAAGCAAGTCTGTCCTGGGATGATTGACCCAGCTGCTTCTGATCAGCTCTGGTCACAGTTCAGATCTTGGGTACGTGCTGAAGCCCTCAAGTTGCAGGATATCAACTATGAGCAGGCACAACAGAACTTCAGCAAGCTGCTGAAGGAAGTTGAAAGTCAGCTGCCTCAGGAAGTTGTGCTCCCTCTGGACTCTGAACCTTGGTCTGAGAAATAGCAAGCTGCAAAGGTGCAACCATCAGAAGAAGACAAGACCATTCAGGCTGAAGAAAATCAAGCAGAGGATGTCGCTGAAAGTTCTGAGAAGCCTCCTCCTTCTGATGCTTCTCAAGCTGCCTTGGACAGGCAGACTCTGGAAGAACTAAGGCTGAATGACTTGAGTCTACAGCAGCGGATGGATGAAAACGATCAGAAGATGAAAGCAAGAATGGATGTGCAGGACAGCAAGATTGACACTGTTGTCAGCATGGTTCATAAGCAAAATGAAACTTCTGAAAAGATTCAAGCGATGCTGGAGCGCCTGTTCACACGCTTGCCTCCTCAACCTTAAATCTTTTTCATGCATGACCTTTTTCATGTTTTCCTGATTTTCTGATGTACTGTTTTGACTATGTTTTGTAATATTTTCTTGCTCTGATTCTGAACTATCCTAATATAATTAGTTTTTCTGATCTTAATTGTTTTAGCACATCACCAACACTTTTTGATTGCTGACAAAAAGGGGGAGAACAAGAATGATATTTAAATCAATAACGGCTAACTAGACAGAAATTCTCAAACATTCTGACTTTATTACTTGAAATGTTTTTTCTGTTTTGTTTAAAGTCTACAGGCACAAAGAAGCTCCTGAACACTCTGAAGACTAGAAGCTCTGACCAATGTTGCTCTGATCAATATGAAGTTCTGATCGTCCTAATACTCTGATCCAAAGCAAAGCTCTGACAAGAAAAGCTCTGAAGCTCTGCTCTCTGATAAGTCAAAGACTCTGATAATCTGATGTTCAAAGAAAGATAAAGATCTGATCCTGAAGAACACGTATAATCAAAGGGAAGTAATAAACTCAGGGGGAGTATTTCCTTACTCTTTATTCTTTTACTTCTTATTCTGATACATATTTCAGATACCTTTTCACGTTATTTTAATTTAAAATATCTAGTTTTTGTCATCATCAAAAAGGGGGAGATTGTTAGAACAATGTTTGAATCTACTACCCTATATTTAAGTTTTGATGATAACAAAGTGAAAAGATATAGTATTTATATGTTTCATGTTTGAACTATCTGCTGCCTAAAATTATTATGTTCTGACTTGCAGATACGCTGATTGAAATAAGCAAGATCACATCTATTCAGCATCAGAATTTGATTTCATACACCAGCATCAGAAGTTGCTACATCAGAACGTCAAGATCAGATGATCAACTCACGTACATGCTGAAGCTTGATGAACAAGACTGCGCTCAAACACTCTGATACAGAAACACAATAGTTCATCAGCAGCGAAGCAGAATCAGAATGAGCCAAGCCAGAACATGCGTTAAGTAAGCAACGGTACTGTGCATTGAAAGCTAATTAATTCCAACGGCCTCATTCCAGACAAGATCTGCTCAAAAAGGAAAGCTTGTTATTAGCATTGAATCAAGAATATTGCATTCAACGTTCATCATCTCAAGTGCTATATAAACAAGGCTTTGAAGATTATAATGGCTAATGCTCTCCAAATCTCTACACGCACAAAAGCTGAACCATAATCTTCGTTCTACCAGTTTTGCTAAACCACATACTCTGATATTCCATTACTGTTTAGCAATCTAGTTTCTAAGCTTCAATTTGTGTATACATCACAGTTGTGATAAAGTTTTGTAGAAAACATCCACACACATTGTTTTATCTCTTTGTAAGAAAGTGTTACCTTGACAAACCGGGTTGTGGTTTGAATCAAGAAGGCTTTAGCAGTTGTTAAAGCAGTCTGTAATATTCAGTTGAATATAGTGAATTAAGACCTCGTTGGAGAGAGGCGAAATCACCTTGACGGGTGGACTGGAGTAGTTTGAGATCAAACGAACCAGGATAAAAATATCTTGTCAATTGCTTTAGATTTCAGTTTTACAATTCAACCCCCCCTTCTTGTGTTTTTCACCCCTTCAAGAGTTTCATGAAGAAATTAGGACTCAGAATTAGGATTAGCAAATTCATGTTTGCTTCTGATTTGTGTTGCTGATATCTCTTGTTTCTGAAACATCATGAAACTTGTCATAACTTTTATATGCACAACTTCTGTTTTGTTAAGAAATGACTAAGTTGCAGATGTTCTGACTAGCATGGAGAGAGGCAAAGTTTTGACTGCTGCATCAGAACTTCTGAAAACTTCTGTGTCCTCAGCGGATTCAAAACTTTTGACTTTCCCTATTTCTATTAACATTGTTTCTATTTGTGCAGCATGTCAAAGTCAGAACTTCTGACCTCTTCTGTTTCAGCATTTGTGTTGATTCTGTCTTCTTTCTCTTTTATTATTTTTGCCATCACTTTTATTTTTCATTAATCAAAAAACACCAAAAATATTTCATATTCACATATTATATTTCTTTTAACATAAAAAGACAACAAATATTTTCTTAAACCAAACCTATTTATTTTCTTGAATAAATAAACATTTTATATTTTCTGTATATTCTTATACATTTCAATATGGTTGTAATAGTAACTTAGGATTTAATTTGCAATCCCCATTCATAAATTTGTACACCCCATCCCCCTAATGATTGTAATAGCGTAGAATCTTTATTTTCCGCATCTTTATTGCTTTCATATACTGTTAGTAATTAGGGTGTGTATGGTAAGAATAAAATCAATGTCAAGAAAATCCTAATTCAAGACAAATTTATGCATGCAATCAAACACACTTGCACACTAGCACCCCTAGGGTTATTCCACTTGTTGCCTTACAAAAATGTCCATGTTATGCATGTGGGATGTCTTAGCATAAACAAATCAAAATACAAGATCATAGTCCCTCGGTGATGCTATCAAAGTTGCCTTTCAAAATGATCTTAGTCCCTAAAAAAATGCTAATTCATCTCACAACATTGCTATCATGGTTATACGATGACCCGCGCCCGTCCCTTCACATCCAACGATGGGGCTTCTTACCAAGACAATGGTAAGATAGAAACATCTAAAGGAGGAGGAAAGGAACACCTAAAGGCCTTTTGAGTAGGTAAATTTCTCCAAGTTTCTTGCTCAATTTCAAAACGAACATCCTTGCTATTTTCAAAACAAACACCGACACTTTCAAATCACTTTCCAAACATGAAATATTTTCAAAAGATCAACATTTTGTATACATTCTTACGAACGAGAATCATTACAAAGTTTGCCTAAACGATGGCGCCTTTTCAAAATACTTTCAAAAACCACACAAAGCACATTTTTCAAACAAGAGCAAGTGATCTAGAAGGTAACTAAGAGCCCATGGAAAACCATGGATGAAAAGGGTACTAATACCTTCCCTTTTCATAATCTACCCCCTGAATTCGAGAAAACATCTCTAAAGGTCTTTCCTGTGCTTTTTCACCTTTCCTTTTGGATAAAAGAAAAGTCGGTGGCGACTCTTGCTAAACCACAACATTTTCGAACACAAAATGCAATACCTAAAGTCTGTTCTCCCACCGCATCACAGAACTGGCGACTCTGCTGGGGAGCTACTTAAAAGTGGGGTTACCTTAGGGTTAGATCACATTTACTTGTTTTCATTGTTTGATTTGAATGCTTTACATTATGGTTCTCTGTTTGGGCTTGTTTTGATCCTCCACTCGGATCTGGGACACCTTTTAGGTAAATAGCAATAGATTGTGGAAACTGTACGGTGTAGACCGATATGGTTGAAACAATGGCTATGTTAGTGTGACGCATTTGTGGGTACCAGTATCTCTCATGGTGAATCGAGGAGAATACGGGGCCGCTGAGTGGCGTCATGAAGCACTAATTGACTTTAGAACCCTAATTGAACAAACTTGGCCATTAAGATATACTGAGATAACCGGTTTCGGTGTAAAGCTGAAAATTGGTTGATACTCGATACTACACTCATTGAGGCTGTACTTTTGGGAAATCTCTGCCGCAAGAAAAGATTGATTATGCTGAGATAATGCCGAAAAGAAAGGTCGGTGATATTGAGATCCTTTAGATCCCAATCATTATTACTAGGACAGGTTGAGCCAACTACACTTCAAGAGGGTACTTACCTATAAAACCTCATGCAAGCCTAAAACATAGGGATTTGTTTTCTTTGTGTGTATATACTTACTTGTACATAACATCATAAACATCATAAGCATCATACGCATACTCATTAACCATTTCAAGAATTTAGAAATTTATCTTTGTTTTTGTTTTGTAGGTCATGAATTCCGGCCGAAGAAACACCATCTGAATCAGCTTTGTAAAAGCACACCCTCAGCTTCAAGAGTTAGCCTCAAGAGTACCCGGGGATTCTCCTTTTACCAAGAAATATGATCGACTCCTCAGTTTGGCTACATCCAGTTTCCAAGAAGAGATGATGTGTGTACTGTCCCAATTCTTTGATCCCGTACATCATTGTTTTACTTTCCTGGACTATCAGTTAGTACCTACACTGGAAGAGTTCTCTCTACTCTTAGGGGTGCCTGTGCTTGATCAGATACCGTTCACCGTCCTAGAAGGGATTCCAAAACCTGAAGTCATCACCTAAGCTTTGCATCTGAAAAGAGCTGACGTTATAGCCAATTGGGAAACAAGAAGCGGGGCCAAAGGTTTCCTAGCCAAGTTTCTATTGGAGAAGGCTTGTTCATTCTGGGATGACATGGATTTCGAAGCTTTTGAAGACGTCCTAACTCTTATCATTTATGGATTGGTTCTATTCCCCAACTCGGACCAATTCATAGATGTTAATGCCATCAAAGTCTTTCTCTCTCGCAATCCCGTACCTACCTTATTGGGAGACATCTTGCATTGCCTTCATACTCGCACCATGAAGAAAAAGCGTACTCTTTTATGTTGTATTCCCTTACTCGCTAAGTGGTTCACCTCACATCTACCTCAATCAGTACTGAAGAAGGAGCAAAGACTGACTTGGTCTCAAAGGATGATGTCCCTCACTCATTCTGACATTCGTTGGTGTTCAAGATCCTTGGAGGACGTCTCTATCATTGACTGCTGTGGGGAATTCCATAACGACCTTTTGCTTGGTATTAGGGGAGGTATCACCTATAATCCCTGTTTAGCTCTTCGACAGTTTGGGTATGCCCGAAGAGACGGCCCTCATGAGATGCTCATTCAAGGTCTGGTGTTCGACTATGACAAAGAAGACCAAGAATACCGCAGGAGGTTTACAAGAGCTTGGAGAATGGTAAACAAGGTGGACAATAGGAGTCTGGGACACAAGAACTCTATCCCTCTCGAGCCTTACCTTAGGTGGGTACGGGGTCGTGCTCAGACACTCATAGAACCTGTGGTCGAAGGAGATGTTTCCTACACTATTCTCCATCCCGACATGCCTACTTATCTCGAAGACTTACAAAAGAATTGGATCTAGATGAAGGAAGAACGAGATACTTTCGAGGCTCAGTTCTATGCTAGAGAGAAGAGGGTCTTGGAGCTTACGAAACATCTATAAGAAGAGAAGAATGTGAACGCTTATCTCGCGTCGAAAAGGATGCGTTCGGTCTTTTTATCCTAGAAAGATATTTTGTAAGCCCAAGGGGCATGATGTAATCTTTCTTGTTTTGACTAATGAAAGTTAACGTTTGTTCATTCTTTTGTCTATACAAATTTAAATTTCATTAATCCTTGAAATCATTCGCATATACATCTTCATGCATCATGACATGACATGTTTTCGCATAACAGGTTTCCTTATCTCTCTGCTGTTTATTTCAGCAAGATGGATCTAGAGAAAACTGTGACGGAGCTCCAAGCCTAGAATTCTCAATTTCAGGAAGCTTTACTCGCCCTGGCCAAGGGGCAGCAAGATATGATGGCTCTGTTGGCCGCTAAGAAGAAGCCAAAGAAGAAATCTCTACTCAACATGGGTAGAAGGTTCAAAGAGACAATCCGTCAAATCCCAATAGGAGAAGACTCATCTAAACAGGATGAGAACCAGGTTGGCGAGGTCAAGAGTACTCAGGCTGAGTATGCCAATGATCAAGAATTTGATGATGGTTATTTCAACGAACAGTATCCACCCGCAGACATCAAATACAAGCAGTTAAAAGACAGGTTGAAAGCTGTTGAAATCCAAGCCGTCCCCTGTTTAAATTTTGACGATTTGGGCTTAATCACTGGGGTAGTCATTCCCCACAAATTCAAAATACCAACCTTTGCAAAATATGGTGGGGTTTCTTGTCCAAAGCTCCATTTGAAGTCTTATGTGGGCAAGATATAACCGCACACTGTTGATAAAAAGCTCTGGGTTCACTTTTTCCAAGAGAGTCTAGTTGGAACACAAATTGAATGGTTTTATCAGTTGGATGGCTCTCGCATCAATACTTGGGAGGGTTCAGCTACTGCCTTCTACCATAAATATCAGTACAACGCCGACTTGGCACCAATAAGGGTTCAATTGCAAGATATGACCATGGGGAAGAACGAAGGGTTCAAAGAGTATGTGCAAAAGTGGAGAGACCTTTCTAGTAGGGTCCAACCTTCCTTGATTGATAGGGAACATATTGACATGTTCATGGGCACTTTATCTGGTCCTTTCTTTAATATGTTGGTTGGCTGCTCTTCTTCTGGTTTCATCGAACTAATCTTAACCAGTGAAAGAGTTGGAAGTGGCATTAAAAGTGGAAATATCTTTGTGTCATCTACCTCTACTCCCAACCCTATCAAGAAACCTTTTGCTGCGAAAAAAGAAGTTAATGTTGTGTATGGGGAAAAGTACCATGCCAAGAAGAATAATCATCTGTCTTTCAATGCTATCTGAATCTCCAATCCAAGTCCTACTCCAAGACCATCTACAAATCATCAATGTTTTGAAGCTACAAGAAGACAGTTGACAAGGTTAGGCATGTCACTATCTCAAGCCCTTCAACATTTTCTCAAGGATAATTTAGTGACATTGCGCGATCCTCCCGCCAACCCTGACACCTCATCACCAAAGTATAATCCGAATGCAAAGTGTGCTTACCATTCAAACAGCCCCAGGCATGAGACTGATCGGTGATGGGCCTTGAAGAACAAGATCGAGGATTTAATTGACAACAAGACTATTGAGTTTGATCCTCCTCCAACATCAAATGTAATTACCGCTCCAATGCCGAAGCATGACAAAGGTGTTAATGCTGTTGAAGATACAATTTTCATTGCCTCTGTTAAAAAATTAACCACTCTGCTGGATATAATCAAGAACAATCTGTTGAAAGCTGGTATTTTCCATGGCTGTGAAAGGGACTGTATATGCTGTATGAGACAACCCAATGGGTGTGAAGAGCTGAAGAAAGGTATACAACGCCTGATGGATAGCCGCGGAATTCTTTTTGAAAAGACTCCGCCTGCCAAGAGTTTGGTTAAAAATGTGAAGACCTCTCCATTATTACCATCTCCAACAAACCTATTAGGATCACCTCCAAAGTTCCTATTAGGATTTCAAATGAACCCACTATTGCTCCCTTAATCATTACCAATCCCGGACCAATTCCCTACTCTTCAAATAAAGCGGTACCATGGAATTACGGTGTTGAAGTGTTCTATCATGGGATCAAACCAGATGCCTGGATAAAAGAGGGAAAAGATGACGATATTGGAAACATAGCTGGCTCAAGCAAAGTAACTAGAACTGGTAGAATCTTCTCACCCAATATCTCACCCCCAGTAGTTACAAAAACGCCCATCTGCATTACTGCCACCAAGCCAAATACCGATACCAGAGGGAAGGGGAAGGTTGTTAAGCCTGATGTGATTGAGGTACCTCCCAAAGATGTAGCTGATGAAGAACCCTTCACCCGTGAAATGGACGAGATCTTGAAAATCATTAAGAAAAGATACTTCAAAATTATAGAGCAATTGGGGCAAACCCCCTCCAAGATTTCAATGTTGTCATTGTTGCTTTGCTCCGATGCCCATGCTCGGACATTAATCAAGTTCCTGAAAAAAGCTCATGTGCCCCATGAGACAACAACAGACCAATTTGAGAATTGCGTGGTTAGCCTGACAGCTGACAATGCCTTTGGGTTTTCAGATGCCGACTTAACACCTCTCAGGAAGAGTCACAACAAAGCCTTACATGTTTCTATCGAGTGCAAAGGGACTACCTTAGCACATGTGCTAGTTGAAACTGGTTCTTCTCTAAATGTATTGCCAAAGGGGGCATTAGATCGTCTCGGCTGTGAAGATTTAATCTTGAAACCAAGTGATATCATCGTAAGGGCGTTCGATGGATCCAAGAGGACCGTTCACAGGGAAGTAGATATTCCAATCAAAGTGGGTTCCCAAACCTTCAACTCCACCTTCTATATTATGGATATCCGTCCAGCCTATTCTTGTCTGTTAGGTCGCCTGTGGATTCATAAGGCTGGGGCAGTGACCTCAACCCTCTATCAGAAATTGAAATACCCAATCAAAGGCAAAATAGTCACCGTCTGGGGGAAGAAGAGTTTATGGTGAGCCACCTTAATTCTTTCAAGTACGTAGAGATGGATGGAGAATTCATTGAAACCCCATGTCAAGCCTTTGAGGTTGTACCACCAATGGTTGCTGCTACTAAATGTTCTTCTGATGAGTGTAAAGCTGTTAAGGCCACGCCAAAGATGGTTTCAGTCAAAGATGCCCGTGCGGCAATTGAAGAAGGAAACTATGATACTTGGGGGAAACTCCTCGATATCCCTTTTAAAACAGACAAATTTGGTTTGGGCTTCACCGTCAAAGCTCATAAGGAAGTGAGGCGTGCTCATGCTGGAAAGCCACCTCTTCGCATTAGAAGCCACGAAGTCAACGCCGTGAGTGATTCTGAAGAAGAAGCTGCATTTGAGGAATGGGTATACCCGACTACATTAGAGTTGAAGAATTGGCATACAAAGGACTTCGTGCTCATCTCCTTCATTGAGGAGTAATCTACTTATTATTGTTTTTCCGTCAATTCAAGAACCTGTTGTCTGTAATATTTTGATAATGACTTTTAAGCCATGTGCCTAGCCCGGGGCACCTTGGTCCATTTGTCAAGGGTTTTATTTATGTTCGTCTAATCATATGATCATTCAGTACAATGGACTTTTTCGCATTCAAATATGTGTGTTCATTGTCTTTCCTTTCTTTCAAATACATTTTCAAAAATAGCCATGTATCTTACACGTACACACACACACTCTTGCAGGTCTACATCCACTATGGATCCTATCGCCAATGGCTCTACTATTTCCGACTATGACTTTGAATATCCTATCAACCAAGCCAAAGACGAAGGTGAGGAAGATTGTGAAATGCCAGGAGAACTAGCCAGACTTCTATTACAAGAAGAAAAAGCTATTCAACCACATGAAGAGTCAGTAGAGGTTATCAAATTGGGTATTGAGTCAGATAAGAAGGAAATAAAGATCGGCGCTAATTTGAAGAGTAGTGTTAAGAGCCGGTTGGTCCAGATGTTACGTGATTATGTGGAAATATTTGCTTGGTCTTATGAAGATATTCCTGAGTTGGATACCGACATCGTGGTTCATCGTCTGCCAACTAAAGAAGACTGCCCTCCTGTTAAACAAAAGGTTCGTCGCATGAGGCCTGATATGTATGAAAAGATCAAAGCCGAAGTAATGAAACAGTTTGATGCAGGGTTCCTAGCTATGACATCCTATCCTTAATGGGTGGTCGATATAGTGCCAATGCCAAAGAAAGACGGGAAATTTTTTATGTGTGTAGACTATAGGGATCTGAATAGGGCAAGCCCCAAGGATGACTTCCCTCTACCACACATTGACGTTTTAGTTGATAATACTGCTCAAAATAAGGTCTTCTCATTCATGGATGGCTTCTCAGGCTATAATCAAATAAGGATGGATCCCGAAGATATGGAAAAGACTACTTTCGTCACGCAATGGGGCACCTTCTGCTACAAGGTCATGCCGTTCGGATTAAAGAATGCAGGGGCAACATATCAAAGGGCTATGGTTGCCTTATTTCATGACATGATTCATCATGAGATAGAGGTATATGTGGATGATATGATTTCCAGATCACAAACCGAAGAAGAACATCTCGATCACCTGCACAAACTATTCGAAAGACTGAAAAAGTACAAGCTGATTGAACCCTAACAAGTGCACATTTGGAGTACGCTCCGGGAAGCTTCTAGGTTTTATGGTCAGCGATAAAGGCATTGAAGTTGATCCTGCCAAGGTAAAGGCCATCCAAGAAATTCTAGTCCCCCATTCTGAAAAAGAAGTCATAGGATTCTTGGGTCGTCTCAATTACATTGCCTGGTTCATATCACACTTAACTGCTACTTGTGAGCCACTCTTCAATCTCTTGAAGAAAGATCAGGTAGTCAGGTGGAACAATGAATGCCAGATTGCCTTTGACAAAATCAAAGATTACCTACAAAAACCTCTTATTCTCATGCCTCCAGTTGATGGAAGACTCTTGATCATGTACTTGACAGTACTAGAGAATTCTATGGGGTGTGTTTTGGGCTAACATGACGAGTCTGGCCGAAAAGAGAATGCTATTTATTACCTGAGCAAAAAGTTTACCGACTGTGAAACCAGATATTCACTGCTCAAGAAAACTTGTTGCGCTCTGGCATGGGCTGCTCGCCGGCTAAGACATTATATGTTGACTCATACCACTCTGTTAATTTCTAAGATGGACCCAATTAAGTACATCTTCGTGAAACCTGCCCTTTCCAGACGGATAGTCAGATGGCAAATGATTTTGACTGAGTACGACATTCAATACACGACTTAAAAAGCCATTAAAGGAAGTGTACTAGCAGATCATTTGGCCCATCAAGCTATGGGTGATTATCAATCAATGAACTTTGACTTCCCTGATGAGAACATCATGCTGGTAACCGAGTGTCCGAAACTTGGACCGTATGACAGACCTGAAAAAGGATCTCGATGGACTATGGTATTCGATGGGGCTTCCAACACCTTAGGTAATGAAATTGGTGTTGTGATCATCTCTCCTTAAGGTTTCCACACTTCTTTCACTGCCAGACTATGCTTCGATTGCACAAACAATATGGCTGAATATGAAGCATGCATCTTAGGTCTAAAAGCTGCTATTGACTTAAAGATCAAGCATTTGAATGTGTTTGGGGATTCCGCCCTGGTAATCAGCCAAGTAAAAAGAGATTGGGACACTAAACACCCTAGTCTTATCCTTTACAAGGAACTTGTGCTATCCCCGATTCCTCACTTTGAAGAGATCACTTTTGAGCACTTCCCTAGGGAAGAAAACCAGTTGGCTGACGCTTTGGTAACCATGTCTTCAATGTTCAAGGTCAGATGGGATAACGAAGCCCCTATGATTACAATTGGAAGATTCGAAGAACCTGCACATTTCTATAAGCTCGACATTGATGCGGAAAATCCATGGTACCATGAGGTGATGAGATACCTTGAAGCACAAGAATATCCAGAAGGGGCATCAATCAATGACAGAAAGTTCTTGTGAAGATTTGCAACCAATTTCTTCCTAAGTAACGGGATATTGTACAAGCGCAACCATGATTCAACTCTGCTCCGATGTGTGGACAAGAAAGAGGCAGAGGAGATTATGGAAGACATGCACGATGGTCTTTTCGGTACTCACTCAAGTGGACATACGATGGCTAACAAAATCTTAAGAGCAAGTTACTATTGGTCAATGATGGAGGCCGATTGCCATCAACATTCAAGAACTTGTCACAAATGCCAAATCTATGCTGACAAGGTCCATGTGCCTCCCATCACTCTGAATGTCATGACCACCCCGTATCCATTTGCAATGTGGGAGAATTGACATGATCGGAGAGATCAAGCCCACAGCTTCTAACGAACATCGCTTCATTCTTGTCGCTATCGACTATTTTACCAAATGGGTCGAAGCCGCCTCGTTTGCCTCAGTCACCAAGAATTTGGTATCCAGATTCATCAGACACGATCTCATTTGTCATTATGGTATCCCTGAAAGGATTATCACCGATAATGGGACTAACCTCAACAATGCTATGATCACGGAGTTGTGCACTCCGTTTAAGATCAAGCATCACAATTCTTCTCCGTATAGACCAAAAATGAACGGCGCAGTCGAAGCGGTCAATAAAAATATCAAGAAGATTGTGCATAAAATGGTAGTGACCTATAAGGATTGGCATGATATGTTACCGTTTGCTCTACACAACTACCGTACTTCAGCTAAAACATCAGCTGGGGCAACTCCCTTTTCTCTAGTCTATGGCATGGAAGCTGTTTTACTCGTAGAAGTTCAAATTCCCTCGCTAAGGATTATGATTGAGGCAGGCCTAGACGAAGACGAGTGGATTCAAACAAGATTGGATCAGCTGAACTTGATTGTCAAAAAACGATTAGCTGCTGTTTGTCATGGTCAGACATATCAAAAACGAATGATCAAACCTTTCAACAATAAGGTCAAGCCTCGGGTATATCAAGTTGGTGACTTGGTGATAAAATGCATCATTTTACCACAAGGTGACCCCAGAGGAAAATGGACTCCCACCTATGAAGGGCCATTTGTTGTCAAGAGAGTTTTCTCCGGCGGTGCCATGATGCTGACTACCATGGACGGTGAAGATTTCCCACATCTTATAAACACAGACATAGTTAAAAAATACTATGCATAAGAGACCCGTTAGGTTGACACGCCTAAGCAAAATAAGGGTATCCCGGCAAACCAAAAGGTTTGGGCAAAAATTATGGATATATGCAAAAGACTGTACACCCGGCAAATTGAAAACCCGAAAGGGTGACTTGGGCAAAAAAGGGTATCCTGGTGGACCGAAAACCCAAAAGGGAGGTTCAGGCAAAAATTAAGGATTAAAAGCGTACGACTATGTCCCGTGGAATCAACACAGTCAATTCTATCACCAAGGTCCAAGTTCAAATGGTCCAGGATCAATCCAATCAACTTCGATCAACGGCAAGGGACGTTCGAAGACATTGGAGCAATAATAGAGCTGGAAGGCAATGAGATCATTTCACATGGATATTTGTTTTTCATTCTCAATTTTGTTTTCCTTTTGACGATTTCCTCTTACTAGGATCTCCGTCTCTCTGTACAAAAAACGCCTATTCATGGGCAAAATATCAATACAAATACACTTTGAAGTGCAAAATTTTATGTCTTTGTTTTGAATGCAAATTTGTCCAATGACTAAAATTGAATGAACATATGCATATGAACATAATTAAAACTATTTGGCACATGTGTCCCTCTAAGAAGCAGCATCAACAATGGAGCATCAGTGCACATCAGCAACAACTTATGTTTACACAACATAATTTGACATCACCATCTGTAGGTGAAGAAAGTAGAAGGCTGAGAATGCTACTGAATAATAGGAATATGGGTCTGAATAAAGACGGTCTTTTGAACCCTGGGGCTGATGTGTTGTCAAATGTCGGATCACCTCTTCGTGGTGGCGGCCCTCCATTTCCTCGTGGAGATGCAGATATGCTAATGAAGTTGAAACTGGCTCAGCTACAGTAGAGGTAAGCATCTCTTTAATGTATATGAAATAGCCCCATAGAGTTATCTGATCATCATTATTCCCACAAGGATAGCAGCAATAAATCCTTTTCCAACGGAGCGGCCCATAAAGTCTCCTTGCATAAGAAAATCCCTGGCCAAAGTCTCAACCTCTTGGCCGCTTTCTCCCTAACTAAGTTAATTTTGACAAGATTGAAGCCTCAGGGATCTCTTCCTAAAGGAAATTCACTTCCTCAACAGGGTTTATTTCTCCAACAGGGTTATTTCCCCAGCCAAGTTCAAAATTCTCAAACATACAACAATCGAGACACCATAAATTTCCCAGCCAAGGCTATTATCCCCAAGCGGAATCTATTATCCCCAAGAAGAATCTATCATCCTCAGCTGAGCTCATCTTCTCCAGCTGGGCATAATCTTCCCCAGCCAAGGCTTTTATCCCTAAACAGAGTATATCATCCCCATCTGAGCCCATCATCCCCATTTGAGCCCATCATCCCCAGCTGAGCCCATCATCCCCGGTCAGGTGTATTCTCCTCAAGCTGAGTCTGCCTTATCCGACTGGGTCTATGCTCTCCAGTTTGAATTTCCCTTTCAAATTATTGCAAATCACAGGGCCACAACCCCTTATCCCCAGTAAAGCTGTCAGCAAAGCATGTACTATTTCTAAGATGCTATGAAGCCTGGATCCGACCAGATATTAGCATAATTTTCAAGTTATTACTAAAGCCTGGACCCGACCAGATAAAAGTTTGACTTTTTTAATTACTGAAGCCTGGACCCGACCAGATAACAGATTGACTTTTTCAATTACTGAAGCCTGGACCTGACCAGATAACAGTTTGAGTATCTGAAGCCTAGACCCGACCGGATAACAGTTGATCTCAATTTCAAGATGCTATGAAGCCTGGATCCGACCAGATATTAGCGTAATTTTCAAGTTATTACTGAAGCCTGGACCCGACCAGATAACAGTTTGAGTATCTGAAACCTAGATCCGACCAGATAATAGAACCTCGATTCCAAAATGCTATGAAGCCTGGACCCAACCAGATAATAGTCTAACTCTTCAAATATATAGAAGAACCTAAACTCCATCCGACCAAGGTTTAACTTCTTTTCCCCAGTAGAGTTGCCCCTATATCACTACAAATTACCGAGAAACCTGGATCCAACCGGATATAAATTTTCATTCTCATCTTTTCAGGCAAGTTGTTGTGAAGCCTGGATCCGATCAGATAGCAATTGCCTTCAGAGATTCATTGTGGAACCTGGAAACCGACCAGATAACAACTAAATCCTATAGCGATAAAAAATGTAGCGGGGTAAATCGGAGATCGAATTATTGATTAATTCGTCTCATAAAAGCAAGAGTCGCCACCGCGCTTTATTATTTCCAAGAGAAAAGGGAAAAGAGCAAAATAAAACCCTAAAGTATGAAATGCAAAATAATACTTTTAAAAGTAATGAAAATACAAGGCGTTTTTGAAAAGAGATCTATGGTTCGGGGGTTGGTTATACAATGGGAAGGTATTAGCACCCAATGTATCTATAGTACTCTATAGGAACCTTTTGAAATATCTGTTTATTAAAATGTTCGTTTGATTAAAAATAAATTGTTTTGGCCGAAAAGGGGTACGGATGGGTTTTTTAAGGTACGACGACCTAATGTCGAAGTTTTGGCTTAAAAGGTATAAGTTTTGAAAAGATTGAATATTTGGGGAAAAATTATCTTAAGTTTTAATGAAATGAAGATATTCGCGTGATTGGACTTGAGGACATGAAGTCAACAAATTTAATCATTTTTCTCTTGGATTAAGAAGTAAACAGAATAACCATGTAAATACTGAATAATCAAACAAACAATTTAAGTAGCTAAGTGATATACAACCATAACAATGACTAAATAACAGACTAAATGGTGTGAACATACATTTTTGTATTTTTTGTTTAATATTAATTAAAGCGAGGGAATTAATTAAAGAAAATAAAATGTTTTTTAAGTTTTTATTTTTTATACGTATTTTTTTGTATTAATATAAAGTATTATTTTAAGAATTATTAAATAATTTTAAACTAAATTAAAACTTTAAAAGTTATTAACTTAAATCTAATTAAAAAAAGAATACTAAAATTACTAAATTAATCCTAAAGTTAAACTAATAAAAATTGGTCAAATTATTAAAATTTTGTCCAATTAAGTTACACCTCTTATTTGATTAAATTCATTAATTAACTAAATCAATAAAATTCTAAAAAAAGCTAAAAGAAAGTAAAATAGAAGGAGAGGTGTCCAAGAAATAAAGGGGGTAGATAAACAAACCATTGCATGGGCTAAAAGGTTTTTAAAGGGCCCAATAAAAAACAAACAGAAATGGGGGGTGTTATAATGGGACTCGTTGGGTTTTTGGCTAAGGGAAACGGGTTGAGCCCAATTTTTTCACAATGTTTAGGGTCAAGCATATTTGTTTTAGTTTGGGGAAAAAAGATTAGGGTTAAGCCAAAAGATACAGAGCGGCGCTCTTCTTCTCGTTACAGATTCGTCTTCTTCGTCTTTCTTCTTCTTCTCTCGAGCCAAACATGACCAGAAATAGAGCTCCTTTGCCTCACAGCCGTCAGCGCCACCAACTGCCTCTTCTTCTCCAAGGGTCGCTCAGTGAGACGGTATGAAGGTGACGATTTCGTCCTTTAACGCATTAAGTTTTTTTATGATTTTGCATGTTTATGACTTGGTATATTATGATTTTGCGTTCACTTCTTTTCTGACTCTAGCTTCAATATGGTGTTTCTGTCAAGATGCGCAAAATGGAGGGAAAGAAATTATACCTTGACGGAGGAGGGGGATGAATGGTGGTGGAGGCGCTCAGGCGGCTGGATGGAGAGGAGGCAGTGACGCTGAAGCTAGCTCCGATTTGTCTAGTATCTCGCCTTTGACTTTTATGTTTTGATGATGATTGCTGAAAGGTGCATGTTGAAAAACCCCTTTTATCTTCTTCTTCTGCCTTTGCCTTGTTTGCTTACACACGCTTCTTTGTCCCCTCTTCCTCTTTGGCTTGCTGAGTATGCTTCTTAGTTGCCTTTTTATATTTGTTGATGATATGTTTCAAGGATGAACCTTTTGGGTTCTGAGAATTTTGTTGCCTTTAAATGCTTGTTGTATGCTGAGATTGAATGATGCTATTGTTGAAACATTTTTGTTTTGATTAGCTTTCCCTTTCTTCTTTATGTCTCACTTTTGTTGCCTCTTGGATTGTTGAGTTGCCTTGTATGTTTGTATCGGTTTAAAGGCTTCAGGCAGGTACTTGGTACAAGTTTTGGCCTAGAATATTTAGGCAGGTATGAGGGTTTTAGGCTTTACTGGTTGTTGCTTTGGTGAGGCTTTACTGGTTTATGCAGGTTATGGCCTTGGTTTCAGGTTTGTGGCCTTGGTTTATGTTACAGGTTCAAAGCTTAAGCATGTTATGTTGGGTATTTTTGAACTAAGGCTTAAGGCTTTGGCTGGGTGTTACAGGTTATCGTTTTGAAAGAGTCAAGGCTTTGGCTGGACAGTAGGTAGTTTACTGGTTTTTCAGGCCATGGTCTTTATGATATTTTGGCTTGAGACAGCAGGTTGCATTGTTCGAATGCAGGTTCTTGAGGTTTGTTTTTGGTACTTTGAGAATTGGCTTAGTATTTGTTTTTGACAGTTTTGTTTTTAGGCTTCCAACAGGTTCTCAACTCTGAACTTTTTTTGAAGAGTTTGTTGTTATAATAACAGTTTTTTGGCTTCTTTTTTTGATGGCTCAGGTTTTGTATATTTAACTATTTCCTCTTGATATCTCTGCACTCTTACTGCTCCATTCAGTTTGCCTATATCCTTTTCTATACTTCCTTTTTTACTGTATTATTGCAGTTTTGTTTTCTATCCCTTTTCTGCCTAAGGCCAAAACCTGTAAACCCACACTCTTTCTCTCTTCTCTCTCCTTAGTACAGTTGAAACATTAAAATGTTGTATGTACTTTAAGTTCTGAAAAAGCAAAGCTGGAAAATGATGAAAAATAGGAATATATTTGCTTGCATATGTGGTTTTGATCTGCACATGTTTCTCTTTGCCATCTGCATTGTACAGTATAGAGCCTTGTGTTTTTGACCTCTTCCCATACATTGGGTAGTTTACGTTGGACTTTTGTGTTGAAAATGTAACTTTGACTATGCAATGTGCAATTTGTTCTGAAATATGCAGTTTTGATAAAAATTGGATTTGTGCAATTGGTTTTGAAATATGCAGTTGGCTTTTGAAATGTTGAATTTGTGCATATTTTTAACTTGTGCATTCATATTTATCAATAAATAAACATCCCTTTTTGTGAACCGGGAGAAATCCCGTGATTTGCAAAGAGGGTAAAAAAACTGATTTCAGCCGTTTGCTTTTAATACTGAACGCTAAATTAATCGTCTGCTTTTAATTATCTATTTATTTCTGACTTTTCTTTTAATTCTTTGCATGTAAAATCAAATGCGCATCAAAGAAGTATTGGATAGAAGATGAAGATTTAGAACTTAGAAAAAAATTAGGATAGCTTTTATTTCACTTTAAACATTGTAAAAATTATCATTGTAAATACGTTGTAAATAAATACGGTATTTAAACAACAATTGTAACAATTAGAATAAAATGAATAAAACTCCAATATTTTACCAGTTAATTCTTTTCTTCTTTGCAATTATTTACCTTATCATTTATAATTCTTTAAATTATATAATAACTGAAAATAAATTCCAATTATTTAAATTCAGAATAATAAATAATTAAATAAACATCATTGATCAATTAACTTCTCTTCAATTATTTACTTCATTATTTATAATTCTTCTAAATTATAATAACTGAAAATAAATTCCAATTATTTAAATTCAGAATAATAAATAATTAAATAAACATCATTGATCAATTAACAAACTTCTTTTCAAATATTTACTTTATTATTTATAATTCTTTAATTTATATAATAACTGAAAATAAATTCCAATTATTTAAATTCAGAATAATAAATAATTAAATAAACATTGTTTTAGCATTGATCAATTAATAAATTTAGCGTTTTAAAAATAAACAGCTCTTGACTTGAAAAAGTTATGAATTTAAAATCTGCTTTGAAAATTGATAAAGATAGGTCAAAACACTTGCAATGTAATGATGCAGATGGGAGATGGTATCTTAGGTCAAAATATGGGGTACAACAGCTGCCCCTATTTAAGTTTCTTCTATCCGGAGATATGAAGATTAAAATCTTCGTCTCGACGAGATTGAAGGTACTTAAATACATAATACGCAAATTTTTGCCCTAAGATACCGCCATTATGTTTGATATGAATGTAGTGATTGAATTCACAGAGAAAGATATTGTATGAAACAAGACAATGCTGGAGAAATTAAACACCAACAAAACACAGGGACAAGGATTATACAATACTGGGGAAATAAACTATCGACTTCAAGTAATAGACTCTTGACGGCGAATAAAAATTTGAGCGAATACAGACTCTGACCCTAACAAAGAAGGTATCTTGCATAGGCCATAAAACAAATTATTGACCCAAAAATATCAGTGAGCTCACAACTCAAGGTCAAAGATAGACAGAGAGTATCAAATTTGCTGGCGACGGATTACCGACTTCTGAAGGTAAAGATTCATAACAAACTTCTCTGCGAGATTTCCGGAGATATACTCATTAATGCTGAAATAATAATAAGATTGTAGATACACAAGTTGCCTCAAATAAAGAAGCTACCACTTGCTGTCTTCCAAAAATACTATGACATACAAGCTGCTCAAATAAAGAAGCTGCCACTCGTTGTCATCCAGGGATGTCAATAACATACAAGTTGTTCAAATAAAGAAGCTGCCACTTGCTGTCTTCCAAAAATACTATGACATACAAGCTGCTCAAATAAAGAAGCTGCCACTTGTTGTCTTCCAGAAAAATAATAACGTACAAGTTGCTCATGAAGAGACCGCCGCCTACCGTTTTCCAACGATGTCTATAACGTACAAGTTGCTCATGAAGAGACCGCCACTTGCCGTTTTCCAAAATAATAATAACGCACAAGTTGCTCATGAAGAGACCGCCGCTTGTCGTTTTCCAAAATAATAACGTACAAGTTGCTCATGAAGAGACCGCCGCTTGCCGTTTTCCAAAATAATAACGTACAAGTTGCTCATGAAGAGACCGCCGCTTGCCGTTTTCCAAAATAATAACGTACAAGTTGCTCATGAAGAGACCGCCGCTTGCCGTTTTCCAAAATAATAACGCACAAGTTGCTCATGAAGAGACCGCCGCTTGCCGTTTTCCAACGATGTCTATAACGTACAAGTTGCTCATGAAGAGACCGCCACTTGCCGTCTTCCAACGATGATTCAGAAGGAAATTGCAATGATACTGGCAGAGAATAAAATCTTCGTCAGAGAGAACCATGAATCAATCCTTCCCGAGGAGATCACATACTTAAAGGTGCAAAATAAATGCACCATTCATCTAGGTCGCGACTTCACTGGGAAAAATCATGAGATAGCCTATGCAAGAGACAACAACTCCCTCCAGGAATAAACCAGAAAGGAAACAGTCAAACAAGACTCCACCCAATGAGAAAGTAACTTGATTGGGGATTCATCCTATCCAGAAATGGACAAGGTAGGCTAAATCAAAAAATCATCCACGAGGATTAGCTCAGTTGGGGAATTTAGAAAGGGAGCACATTTTCTGCCTAAGCTAACCTTCTACTTGGAAAGAAACTGTACATTGTATTAAAAACAAAGTATACAACCCAAAATCAACGGCAAATGTGAATATGCATGCGTGATATAAGTGTAAATGAATAAATGAATGTTATGCTGACGAAACGAACAGACGGAATATCTTGAAGACAATAAGATGTCACGACATAATAGATACTCGGCCAATCTTAAAAAGACGGAAAATAACTGGAACTGGAACCCCAAAGCAACGTCGGAGCGTAGCACGCCACAAGGTTCAAGTCTTCTGAGGAGAAAAGTATTCAAATCCAATCTTCTAATACCAATAGACCACTGGCATGAGACAAAGCGTACCACACTTTAGGAATCTGCTCAAATAAAGGTAACCAAAACAACGCTTAACTGGAAAAACTGGGGAGTCACCAAACTTAGTACCACGAGAAATGCAAGTTTACACAATCAACACCTCATGACGATTTTGAAACGAAACATGTTCATCATGCAAGGATAAAATACTGTACTGTTTTGCATTTCATGGCTTGACCATCCTCGGAACAACTGTCAATATTCCTTTCATTATTCACGACACATTTTTAAAATAAGAATACTTTAAATAACTTTGTTTCAAATATTTCCGTAAAAATTAAAAATTTGCCCACAAATGGTAAAAATGCTCAAATTTCATTAATAAGATGGTAGTTCGCTAACAATGCGACTCCAACGGTTTACAAAAGTTTTGGAAATAGTACATGAAAGGAAAAGGTTACACAAAAACAATGATCACTATTCTCCCTAACAACTTCGAATTTCGAAATGTGTTCAAATGCCAAGATCGGTCTGAACAAAAGCTTGCCTAAGCCGCCCTTTCGGGTTTTCAACTTAGCAAACTGTCAACTCAAACCTAAGCGAAATACTTCTTGACTGCATCGGCGTTCATGGAGCGCGGGAGCTCTTCACCGTCCATATTGGTGAGAATCAAGGCACCTCCAGAGAAAACTTTCTTAACGACATACGGTCCTTCATAATTCGAAGCCCACTTGCCCATAGAATCAGGTTGGAAAGATAGTATCTTCTTGAGCACAAGGTCACCTTCTCTGAACTCGCGTGGTCGAACCTTCTTATCAAAAGCCTTCTTCATTCTCTGCTGATATAATTGACCGTCACACAATGCTGTCAATCTCTTTTCTTCAATTAAATTCAACTGATCATATCTACTTTGACACCATTCGGCCTCAGAAAGTTTAGCTTCCATCAACACTCTCATAGACGGAATCTCAACCTCCACGGGGAGTACTGCTTCCATACCGTAAACCAGGGAAAATGGGGTTGCGCCTGTTGAAGTTCGAACTGAAGTACGGTATCCATGCAGAGCAAACAGAAGCATTTCATGCCAATCTTTATAAGTTACCACCATCTTCTTGACAATCTTTTTGATATTCTTGTTAGCAGCTTCAACAACCCCATTCATCTTCGGTCTGTAAGGAGAAGAATTATGATGTTCAATCTTGAACTCTTCAAAAAGTTCTTTCATCATCTTGTTATTCAAATTCAAGCCATTATCAGTGATGATCTTGCTCGGGATGCCGTATAGACAAATGATCTGATTCTTGATAAATCTGACCACCACCTGTCTGGTTACATTAGCATAAGATGCTGCTTCCACCCACTTAGTAAAATAATCGATCGCTACCAAGATGAAACGATGACCATTTGAAGCTTTGGGTTCAATCATTCCAATCATATCAATGCCCCAAATAGAGAAAGGCCAAGGTGAAGAGATAATATTAAGGAGGGTCAGTGGCAAATGTATCTTGTCCGCATAAATCTGGCATTTATGACATTTCTTCACATATTTGCAGCAATCAGATTCCATTGTCATCCAATAGTAACCAGCTCTCAATATCTTTTTAGCCATTGCATGTCCGTTGGCATGGGTACCAAAGGATCCTTCATGTACTTCTTGCATCAGCATGTCCGCTTCACGTCTGTCTACACATCTGAGCAAGACCATGTCGTAATTTCTCTTATACAAAACTTCTTCATTGAGGAAGAAACTGCTTTCTAATCTTCTCAACGTCTTCCTATCTTTATTGGATGCCCCAGGCGGGTACTCTTGAGTTTGAAGAACACGTTTAATGTCATAGAACCATGGTTTGTCGTCGGTGACCTCCTCTACTGAGAACACATGAGCAGGTCTGTCGAGGCGCATAACCCGGATTGTAGGCACATCGTTCCAACCATTCACTTGGAACATTGAAGACAAAGTAGCTAAAGCATCAACCATTTGGTTTTCATCTCTAGGGATATGATGTAATTCCACTTTGTTGAAGAAAGTTAACAATCTTCTAGCATAGTCTCTGTAAGGGATCAAACCAGGATGACGAGTCTCCCATCCTCCTTTGATTTGATTAATTACCAATGCCGAATCTCCGTAAATATTAAGAATCTTAATCCTTAGATCCACTGCTTCTTCGAGACCCATAATACATGCCTCATATTCAGCCATGTTGTTCGTGCAGTCAAACTTCAATCTCGCCGTGAACGGGATATGAGTACCTCGGGGAGTGACGATGATTGCCCCAATTCCATTTCCGTAAGAGTTCACAGCTCCGTCAAATATCAAACCCCAATGGGATTCAGGATCAGGTCCTTCTTCGGGTAACGACTCTTCACAATCTTTAGCTTTCAAGTACATAACATCTTCATCTGGGAAATCAAACTTGATGGATTGATAATCGTCGATTGGTTGATGAGCCAAATGGTCGGCTAAAATACTCCCTTTGATTTCTTTCTGAGTGTGGTACTCAATGTCATATTCGGATAACAACATCTGCCAACGGGCTATTCTTCCAGATAAGGCGGGCTTCTCAAAGATATATTTGATCGGATCCATTTTGGAGATCAACCAAGTAGTGTGGTTAATCATATACTGGCGCAGACGACGAGCAGCCCAAGCTAAAGCACAACAGGTTTTCTCAAGCAATGAGTATCGAGACTCACAGTCTTTGAATTTCTTACTCAGATAATATACGGCATGTTCCCTTCTTCCAGTCTCATCTTGTTGACCAAGCACACATCCTATGGAATCTTCCAATATAGTCAGGTACATAATCAAAGGTCTTCCTTCCACTGGAGGAATCAAAATGGGAGGTTCAAGCAAATATTCTTTGATGCTATCAAAAGCTCTCTGACAATCTTCTGTCCACACACATCCTTGGTTCTTTCGGAGAAGCTTGAAAATCGGCCCACACGTAGCAGTCATATGAGATATAAATCTAGAAATATAGTTCAGTCTCCCAAGGAATCCTCTTACTTGTTTTTCCGTCTTGGGTGCGGGCATTTCTCGAATAACTTTGACTTTATCAGGATCTACCTCAATACCTTTCTGACTGACAATGAAACCCAGAAGTCTTCCAGAACGAACACCAAAAGTGCACTTGTTGGGATTCAAACGAAGTTTATACTTTCTCAAACGCTGGAATAACTTCAATAAATGTTCCAAATGATCTTCTTCAGTTTGTGATTTGGCAATCATGTCATCTACATACACTTCTATCTCTTTATGCATCATGTCATGGAACAAAGCAGTCATGGCCCTTTGGTATGTTGCACCAGCATTCCTCAAACCAAACGGCATAACCCGATAACAAAATGTTCCCCATGGTGTAATGAAAGATGTCTTCTCCATATCTTCTGGTGCCATCTTGATTTGATTGTAACCAGAGAAACCATCCATGAAAGAAAAGACTTTGAACTTTGCGGTAATGTCGACCAATACGTCAATGTATGGTAATGGGAAATCATCCTTTAGGCTAGCTCTATTCAGATCTCTATAGTCTACACACATTCGAACTTTGCCATCTTTCTTAGCAACAGGCACTATATTGGCTAACCACTGAGGATAGACCGATGTAACAAGGAAACTTGCATTAATCTGTTTTTGAACTTCTTCTTTGATCTTGTCAGTCATATCGGGACGAGTCCTTCTCAACTTCTGCTTAATCGGCGGACATTCAGGTCTCAACGGTAAACGATGCTCCACAATATTGTTGTCCAAACCTGGCATATCTTGGTAGGACCAAGCAAACACATCAACATACTCTTTGAGAAGCTCTAACATTTTCTCTTTGACCTCTGGGATAAGCAACGCTCCGACTTTGACTTCCTTCTTATCTTCTTCATCACCCAAATTGATCAACTCTATAGGTTCTTCAAACGGTTGAATAATCTTTTCATCATGCTCAAGTAAACGGGAAATTTCATCAGGAATCTCTTCACTATCCTCTTCTTCGGCTCTGAACACAGGGAATTCAAAGTTGGGAGAGGGAATAGGATCATTGTTTTCAATGGTTAAGTCATGGATTAATCTGCACATATGATTATGCTTTATTTTAGAAATCGATTTGTACAAATAAAACAAAAAGTTATTATATTTCCCTATTACTACCAATTAATTTTCATTACTATTTCCTAGAAAAAGTGAAAAATAAAACAGTAGTGGACAAAATAATATTTTTATTCATGACGGGAAATACTTGAAACAAAGAGCCCAGACATTTCTCTTTTGCCTTGGGCAGAGAAAAAGGATTTATTTTCAACATAGCCCGACACAAATACTTTTCGCCTTGGGCAGAGCGAAATTTTTTTTCAAAAATAAAACAAAACATTACTCAGAAATGTGCATCACAACAGGAACATCAACAACAATCCAGTTCTGGCAAGCCACTCCATGCGTTACAAAATCGGGTAAATCCTCTTCAAAATCATCTCCTATTATAGCATCAACTTCAGGAGGAGTCAGATGGATAAAACCTACACTTCGGAAAACTTCTTGTATCGGACGAGTAACTACTTCCTGCTTGACTCTTGTAGACACGGGATGAAAACCAAGACCTTCTCCAGACTTATTCTCGGGCAGAGTCAACACCTGGCCCCAACCTTCAGCCGAACCACTTTCAACCACTCGTCGCGCATCCTCAAAAGAAGAAATAGATGTCCCTTGCTTCTTCACTTCATTACTAGCAATAGATAGAGCTTGGAATTTGGTTCCAACATCCTCGTCAGCATCAATAAAAGAGAAAGATGACAAATGGCTTACCACCATAGCCTGCTCTCCACCAATCATTACCAGCTTTCCATGCCTTACAAACTTCAATCTTTGATGGAGCGTGGAAGTGACTGCCCCTGCATCATGGATCCATGGACGACCCAATAGGCAACTGTAGGCGGCACGAATATCCATTACTTGAAAAGTGATCTGAAAAGTATGAGGACCAATTACTATAGGAAGATCTACTTCACCAATGACAGTCTTCCTAGAACCATCAAACGCTTTAACAATTACTCCACTAGGTCTCATGGGAGCACCTTGATATGAGAGTCGAGATAATGTAGTTTTGGGCATTACATTTAACGACGAACCTGTATCTACCAACACACTTGATAAAGTATCATTTCCACAACTTATTGAGATATGCAAAGCCATATTATGGTTCCTTCCCTCCTCCGGAAGCTCTTCATCACTGAAACCAAGATTGTTACACGAAGTAACATTTCCCACGATTCCATCAAATTGGTCAACCGTCACATCATGATCCACGAATGCCTGGTCCAAGACCTTCATCAAAGCTTCTCTATGGGCACCAGAATCTCTCAGTAAAGCAAGCAAAGAAATCTTGGAAGGAGTTTGCAAAAGTTGGTCCACAATCTTATATTCACTTCTCTTGATGAGCTTCAGGATCTCATCATCATCGGGATGTGGGATAGGTTCATTGGATCGGCCTATCTCAACCCTTGGTTCAACATTTCTCGCCGGAACTTCTGCCGATATGGGCCTCCTGACTTGAACTTCTGGTCTCTTCAAAGGTACTGCTGCAAAGACACGTCCGCTTCTCGTAACTCTGCTCACATCAGCGATGTTAACAAAAGACGGCCTTGTTGGTATAGGGACTTCTACCCCATTCTCAATCATTGTGGCATTATACTTATACGGTATAGCTTGGTCTGAGTTGTAAGGCACAGGACCAGGTGGATAAATGATCAAAGGAGCAACAGGTGCAGTCTGACTGTCGTAAACGATCTCTACTGATTCAGGCAAATTGAATTGTGGTATTATAACATTCACTTCATCCTCCGAATCTCTGTCATATGTAATAGTGATAACCCTCTGGTCTAACAACTTTTTAATATCCTCCTTCACAATAGGGCAATCAACCTCTCTTGAACAAAATTCACAAACATCATAATCATGCTGATGCCTAACAAAGGCAAGTCTTCTTAAGCTCTGATGTAACCTGATCAACGAATCTCTTATGTGTTCAACTTGAAAAACTCGAAACTTTCCCGGACAGCCTTCCACCATATTCACTGATGCTGCCCCATGTCGAGGCAAAGGATTATCTCTAACATTTGGGTTAACATCCTTGAAAGACAAGATACCATTCTTAATCAACCTCTGCACGTCCGCCTTTAAAGAAAAACAATTTTCAAGGTTGTGCCCCGGCGACCCTTGATGATATTCACAAAACTGATCCGCCTTGTACCACGGAGAAGTACTATTCGGTGCGACAGGAGGAGGCTTCGTCGTTATGAGGTTCTTTCTGATAAGAGCAGGGAACAATTCAGTATAAGTCATAGGAATGGCATCGAATTGCGGTTTTCTTGGTGAACGGTTCTGGTTGTTGAATGGGTAAGCCTGTTGTCGAGGCTGCTGCTAAAATGGCTGTTGTTGAGTTGGTGGGGTTTGATGAGCTGGGGTCATCAAAGCTGGGCGGACAGCCGGAGTGACTGCCGCAACGTGTGAGTAACCTCTCCTCAGTCTCCCTGGGAAGATTGCGCTGACATCCTGCTCTTTTCTTTTTGGGAAAACACTCCCAAACTTCTTGGTACTGCTAGACGGACTTCCTTCTTTAACGAAACGTCCTTCACGAATCCCTTCCTCCAACCGCATGCCCATGCTTACCATTTCGGTGAAGTCACTGGGTGCGCTGGCGATCATTCTTTCATAGTAAAAGGAACCTAAAGTCTTCAAGAATATCTCCGTCATCTCTTTCTCCTCAAGAGGAGGATAGATTTGAGAAGCTATTTCGCGCCACCTCTGGGCGTATTCCTTAAAAGATTCTCTGTCTCTCTGGGACATCGCCCAGAGTTGATCCCTGTCCGGCGCCATGTCAACGTTGTACTTATACTGATGGACAAAAGCTTCGCTAAGATCGTTGAAGTTGCGGATCCGAATGCTGTCTAAACCCATATACCACTTTAGAGCGTCACCCGTCAAACTGTCTTGAAAATAGTGAATCAACAAGTCTTGATCATCAGAATATGTAGACATATTTCTCACGTACATAGTCAACTGACTCCGAGGACACGAATCACCCTTATATCTTTCAAAGTCCGGCACTTTGAATTTTGCTGGAATCTTGACATTCGGAACAAAACAAAGGTCATGAGTGTTCTTTCCAAACAAATCCTTCCCCTTTAACGCTCTGAGCTCCCTCTGCATTTCTTGGAATTGGTCTTGAAATTCTTCCATCCTATCAAAAAGACCCAGACTTTCAGCAGGCTCGACAGGATAAGTAGGTTCATTCAAGTATGGCACGGAGTGAACCACAGGAGCGAAAGTTGTCATCACCGGTTGCGGGAAAGGTGTTACAGACGGGATTACCGACGGCATGGCAGTTGTCTCTGGTTGAGGAAGAGACAAAGTAGGTTGAAACAAAGGTTGTACGACAGGATGATACCCCTCTGGCACAAAGTTGTAAGGCATTCCCCACGGAAAACCTTTTGGCATCTGATGCTGAAGCGGAGAGTTGATTTGAGTCACAGATGTTGGAACGGTGACAATCTCGGAAACCACAGTAGTTGAAGTCTGAATCTCAGCAGCTGTAGTCGATGGCTGATTCTGAGCAGCCATCAAACTTTCCACTAGCGCAGTTAACTTTTCCATACCGACACGAAGGGTAGCGACCTCCTCATGAAGCTCGTGGTTTTCCTGTTCCAGATCTTCCATCTTCCTCTGACGATTGGCTCGAGTATCGTATCGATGATACAGCTTGACAATCTATCGGAGTGGAAAAAGAAACAAGGATAAGACTCTAGAAAACATGTGAAATGGAATGTTGGATGATGCATGATATGTGATGCAAACGATAATTCATTTTAATAGCTTTTCAAGGAACTTCAATAATTTTGCACACATCAATGGTAAAGGAATTTGGAACAACAAAAACTCATTTCATTAATCAAAAGCGGTAAATTACAACTTACAACTTTGGAACAATCAAAACAATAAATTACACTTTGGGATAACAACCCAATAATAAAAGCAGTAAACTACAACTTTGGAACATGAAGCCCATAATAAAAGCAGTAAATTACAACTTCGGAACATGAAGCCCTTTTACAGAGTTTTACAAAATGACATCAGTAAAATAAAACTAAGAACTAAAGATCACTCAGAATCATTAGATGAAGGACCAAATGCCAACTGTAACCGGAGCTTCCTGATCTTCTCTTCATAAAAGTCTTCCATCTCTTTCTTCTCAGCTACCAGTCGATCAATGATTTCCTTTTGTGGATTAGGAACGAGGGCAACACTTACCGAACCTTCCTTCTTTCTCTTTCTTTCACTAGCATATTTCTTCAGTAAAGCATCCTTTTGACGAAGCTTCTCATCATGATCAATGAACCAGCCGTCTTGAATAAATAGCAAATCTTCCTTTTCCTTTAGTTGTCGAGCCAGGACCCGATTCTCATATTCAGACATATTATACTTTTCTTTCCAAGCATCTCTCTCGGACTTCATCCTAGCCAGATTTCCTTGGTATTCTCCCATATTCTCGATAGGGATATCAACAGATGATGATGCAACAGTAGGGAATAAAGGTTTCTCAGGTTTATAGGGCATCTTGAGAGCACAAGCCCTAGCACGGACCCATTGTAGGTAAGGCTCCAAAGAAACGGCACATCTATGTCCTAACATATCTCTCCCTTTCCTATGGATGTGGCGCCAAGCTCCTTCGATCTCCCTCTTAGCTGCCTGGTGATCTTGTCCTTCTTGTAGAAAGAAACCACTCACATGGATGTTGTTCGGCTTGTCCCTCATCGGGTATCCAAACTGACGGCGTGCGAGAACCGGGATATAGTTAATTCCACCTTTCGTACCAAGAAGAGGCACGTTAGGAAAAGCACCACAGCTATCGATGATCTTCACGTCATAGTAAGCTCGATTATACCAATCAATGTCGAAATGAGTGAGAGCCATAATTTTTGGCGCCCATCGCGGCTCCTTCTCGAGATCCCAGAAAACATCAGACCTAGGTAGATGAGAAACATACCACTGATACAACAACGGTGCACAACAAATAATCATCCCTCCTTGATAAGAGTTTCGAAGATGGATGGAGTAGTAGGTATCTCCTAGCAGCGTAGGGACCGGATTTCCAATCAAGAAAAATTCTGATGGCGTTGATATCCACAAACTTATCAACGTTAGGGAACAAGAATAGACCATAAGAGAGTAAAGAAAAGACGTCTTCAAAGGCAATAGTATCTTTTATCTCAGCGAAATGACGAGCTTTCCTCAACAGAAACTGCGCAGACAAGCCTCGGATTCCCCCTTTTGTAGTCATGTTCTCCTCTATCTCTGACTTCTTCAAGTGGATGATGGTCGCTATCTCGTGAGATTTGGGTTCCTCTTCTAAGCCAGAAAAAGGAACACAGTCGGTGATCGGAAAACCAAGTATGTAGGAGTACTCTTCTAAGGTGGGCATTAACTGGTAATCCGGAAAGGTGAAACATCGATACAAAGGATCGTAAAATTGGACTAACGTATTAAGGATGCCTTCCTTCATCTTGCGCTTCATGAGAGGTATAATGGACCCATACTTTTTCTGAAAATCCGTCGAGTTCTTGATCTTAGGAATTAAACTCTTCGGTTCTTCAATCTCGGGCTCCTTAAAACTAAAACTTCGAGTGTTTCTCCTTCCAAATTCCATAATAATAGTACCTGAGATGTCTGCAAAAATCATTCCTAAGTTCCTTGAAAAACAAGTTTTTTACAAAAATGTTGATGAATGCATGAATGAATGATAATGCAACAGTTACACACAAGTTCGCAAACATGGGGTTCAAAGGTTCAACGTTTCAGCATGGAGTCAAGGGTAAAGCCCACCCCAAGGTATGTACTAACGGTTCAATAACACCTGTAAGACAAGGTTCTAAGAGTTCCCAGAGTCTACATTCCTCCTTCGGATATTGCCAACATCTTGATTACTCAATAATTAGCAATATTCTCAAGAGAAACTCATCCGAGCGTAGCATCGCGTAACAACTACTTCCGAATTACTCCGTTATAGTCTCCGCGCTACACCTAAAGGCCAAGATGGGTTAGGGTTCTACGGTCCTCAATTTCTATGGCTCCCAGGTCGAAAATAATAATGTCTTCCCAATTACTCGGTAAACAAATATTAAGTTCAAAAGGGCCTTCCATTGAGTGGGGGATCTCATGCCTCCTCCTTCGGGATTACTCCCTCAAAGTTAACATGACTGTACCGCCCGTCCTATTCTTAAGTGTAACTTAATCCGGGTATAGGATTCGTCCTTTGCAAAAAACCCAAACAACCCCAATTTGAACACATAATCCAACAAATCAAATAATAATAAAACAGATAAGACAAATTAGGCTTAACCCACTTAGGGATGGACCAGCAAGAGGTCAATCTTTCCCCAGCAGAGTCGCCAATTCTGTAGCGATAAAAAATGTAGCGGGGTAAATCGGAGATCGAATTATTGATTAATTCGTCTCACAAAAGCAAGAGTCGCCACCGCGCTTTATTATTTCCAAGAGAAAAGGGAAAAGAGCGAAATAAAACCCTAAAGTATGCAATGTAAAATAATACTTTTAAAAGTAATGAAAATACAAGGCGTTTTTGAAAAGAGATCTATGGTTCGGGGGTTGGTTATACAATGGGAAGGTATTAGCACCCAATGTATCTATAGTACTCTATAGGAACCTTTTGAAATATCTGTTTATTAAAATGTTCGTTTGATTAAAAATAAATTGTTTTGGCCGAAAAGGGGTACGGATGGGTTTTTGAAGGTACGACGACCTAATGTCGATGTTTTGGCTTAAAAGGTATAAGTTTTGAAAAGATTGAATATTTGGGGAAAAATTATCTTAAGTTTTAATGAAATGAAGATATTCGCGTGATTGAACTTGAGGACATGAAATCAACAAATTTAATCATTTTTCTCTTCGATTAAGAAGTAAACAGAATAACCATGTAAATACTGAATAATCAAACAGACAATTTAAGTAGCTAAGGGATATACAACCATAACAATGACTAAATAACAGACTTAATGGTGTGAACATACATTTTTTGTATTTTTTGTTTAATATTAATTAAAGCGAGGGAATTAATTAAAGAAAATAAAATGTTTTTTAAGTTTTTATTTTTTATACGTATTTTTTTGTATTAATATAAAGTATTATTTTAAGAATTATTAAATAATTTTAAACTAAATTAAAACTTTAAAAGTTATTAACTTAAATCTAATTAAAAAAAGAATACTAAAATTACTAAATTAATCCTAAAGTTAAACTAATAAAAATTGGTCAAATTATTAAAATTTTGTCCAATTAAGTTACACCTCTTATTTGATTAAATTCATTAATTAACTAAATCAATAAAATTCTAAAAAAAGCTAAAAGAAAGTAAAATAGAAGGAGAGGTGTCCAAGAAATAAAGGGGGTAGATAAACAAACCATTGCATGGGCTAAAAGGTTTTTAAAGGGCCCAATCAAAAACAAACAGAAATGGGGGGTGTTATAATGGGACTCGTTGGGTTTTTGGCTAAGGGAAACGGGTTTAGCCCTATTTTTTTCACAATGTTTAGGGTCAAGCATATTTGTTTTAGTTTGGGGAAAAAAGATTAGGGTTAAGCCAAAAGATACAGTGCGGCGCTCTTCTTCTCGTTACAGATTCGTCTTCTTCGTCTTTCTTCTTCTTATCTCGAGCCAAACATGTCCAGGAATAGAGCTCCTTTGCCTCACAGCCGTCAGCGCCACCAACTGCCTCTTCTTCTCCAAGGGTCGCTCAGTGAGACGGTGTGAAGGTGACGATTTCGTCCTTTAACGCATTAAGTTTTTTTATGATTTTGCATGTTTATGACTTGGTATGTTATGATTTTGCGTTCACTTCTTTTCTGACTCTAGCTTCAATATGGTGTTTCTGTCAAGATGCGCAAAATGGAGGGAAAGAAATTATACCTTGACGGAGGAGGGGGATGAATGGTGGTGGAGGCGCTCAGGCGGCTGGATGGCGAGGAGGCAGTGACGCTGAAGCTAGCTCCGGTTTGTCTAGTATCTCGCCTTTGACTTTTATGTTTTTATGATGATTGCTGAAAGGTGCATGTTGAAAAACCCCTTTTATCTTCTTCTTCTGCCTTTGCCTTGCTTTGCTTACACACGCTTCTTTGTCCCCTCTTCCTCTTTGGCTTGCTGAGTATGCTTCTGAGTTGCCTTTTTATATTTGTTGATGATATGTTTCAAGGATGAACCTTTTGGGTTCTGAGAATTTTGTTGCCTTTAAATGCTTGTTGTATGCTGAGATTGAATGATGATATTGTTGAAACATTTTTGTTTTGATTAGCTTTCCCTTTCTTCTTTCTGTCTCACTTTTGTTGCCTCTTGGATTGTTGAGTTGCCTTATATGTTTGTATCGGTTTAAAGGCTTCAGGAAGGTACCTGGTACAAGTTTTGGCCTTGGATATTTAGGCAGGTATGAGGGTTTTAGGCTTTACTGGTTGTTGCTTTGGTGAGGCTTTACTGGTTTATGCAGGTTATGGCCTTGGTTTCAGGTTTGTGGCCTTGGTTTATGTTACAGGTTCAAAGCTTAAGCAGGTTATGTTGGGTATTTTTGAAGTAAGGCTTAAGGCTTTGGCTGGGTGTTACAGGTTATCGTTTTGAAAGAGTCAAGGCTTTGGCTGGACAGTAGGTAGTTTACTGGTTTTTCAGGCCATGGTCTTTATGATATTTTGGCTTGAGACAGCAGGTTGCATTGTTCGAATGCAGGTTCTTGAGGTTTGTTTTTGGTACTTTGAGAATTGGCTTAGTATTTGTTTTTGACAGTTTTGTTTTTAGGCTTCCAACAGGTTCTCAACTCTGAACTTTTTTTGAAGAGTTTGTTGTTATAATAACAGTTTTTTGGCTTCTTCTTTTGATGGCTCAGGTTTTGTATATTTAACTATTTCCTCTTGATATCTCTGCACTCTTACTGCTCCATTCAGTTTGCCTATATCCTTTTCTATACTTCCTTTTTTACTGTATTATTGCAGTTTTGTTTTCTATCCATTTTCTGCCTAAGGCCAAAACCTGTAAACCCACACTCTTTATCTCTTCTCTCTCCTTAGTACAGTTGAAACATTAAAATGTTGTATGTACTTTAAGTTCTGAAAAAGCAAAGCTAGAAAATGATGAAAAATAGGAATATATTTGCTTGCATATGTGGTTTTGATCTGCACATGTTTCTCTTTGCCATCTGCATTGTACAGTATGGAGCCTTGTGTTTTTGACCTCTTCCCATACATTGGGTAGTTTACGTTGGACTTTTGTGTTAAAAATGTAACTTTGACTATGCAATGTGCAATTTGTTCTGAAATATGCAGTTTTGATAAAAATTGGATTTGTGCAATTGGTTTTGAAATATGCAATTGGCTTTTGAAATGTTGAATTTGTGCATATTTTTAACTTGTGCATTCATATTTAACAATAAATAAACATCCCTTTTTGTGAACCAGGAGAAATCCCATGATTTGCAAAGAGGGTAAAAAAACGGATTCCAGTCGTTTGCTTTTAATGATGAACGCTAAATTAATCGTCTGCTTTTAATTATCTATTTATTTCTGACTTTTCTTTTAATTCTTTGCAGGTAAAATCAAATGAGCATCAAAGAAGTATTGGATAGAAGATGAAGATTTAGAACTTAGAAAAAAATTAGGATAGCTTTTATTTCACTTTAAACATTGTAAAAATTATCATTGTAAATACGTTGTAAATAAATACGGTATTTAAACAACAATTGTAACAATTAGAATAAAATGAATAAAACTCCAATATTTTACCAGTTAATTCTTTTCTTCTTTGCAATTATTTACCTTATCATTTATAATTCTTTAAATTATATAATAACTGAAAATAAATTTCAATTATTTAAATTCAGAATAATAAATAATTAAATAAACATCATTGATCAATTAACTTCTCTTCAATTATTTACTTCATTATTTATAATTCTTCTAAATTATAATAACTGAAAATAAATTCCAATTATTTAAATTCAGAATAATAAATAATTAAATAAACATCATTGATCAATTAACAAACTTCTTTTCAAATATTTACTTTATTATTTATAATTCTTTAATTTATATATTAACTGAAAATAAATTCCAATTATTTAAATTCAGAATAATAAATAATTAAATAAACATTGTTTTAGCATTGATCAATTAATAAATTTAGCGTTTCAAAAATAAACAGCTCTTGACTTGAAAAAGTTATGAATTTAAAATCTGCTTTGAAAATTGATAAAGATAGGTCAAAACACTTGCAATATAATGATGCAGATGGGAGATGGTATCTTAGGTCAAAATTTGGGGTACAACAAATCCCCAAGCAGTTTATTGTGAAACCTGGACCCGACCAGATAATAATTGAACTCATCGAACCTCAGAAATCTGCAAAGCCTGGACCCGACCAGAGGATAGTTTCCCAAAACAGTTTATTATGAAACCTGGACCCGACCAGATAACAATTAACTTTGATCCTCAGAAAGACACTATGAAGCCTGGAATCGACCAGATAACTATTCAATTTCAAGGAATTTTTTGCAAAGTCTGGATCCAACCAGATAACAGTTAATTCATCTTTTCCTCCGGTAAGTTACTGTAAAGCCTGGATTCGACCAAATAACAGTTAACCTCCATATCCCCAGCAAGTTGTTATGAAGCCTAGATCCGACCAGATAACTATTCAATGTCAAGGAATTTTCTGCAAAGCCTGGATCTGACCAGATAACAGTTTAATTCATCTCTTCCTCTAGTAAGTTGTCATGAAACCTGGATCCGACCAGATAGCAGTCGACTACTTCATCCTCAACAACTGTGAAGCCCGGATCCGACCAGATAACAGCTGACATGCGAGCGATGTTCCCCAGCAAAAGCATCCTTTCAACAAAATTTGAAGATATGCATATTCTTCATCTCCAACGGCAATTAGGGATTCAACCTCCCAGAATTTCCTCCGTAGTAGTCAGGGATTTATTTTCCTGGACAAAAACACATACCTCACATTCATACATCATAGCATGTACGTACCATATGCATTTATCATAATACCATATCTGGTGAATATTATGCAAGCATCTATATCTTACTAACCATTTTTCTCTCAGGTAAAACATCAAGTTTTAGTATAAATCAACAAGAAGATTTGTGCTGATACTTCTTCCAACATTTACCAACATTCCTCCAAATGGCATCTATAAGCCCATTCACTATCCATCTTCGAGTGCAAATTTCTGGGCACTCTAGTGTTCAATAATCTTTCACCTTCAAGTCACGAATGGCGGATCCGCCAATCTAACTCTTTAGGTTCAAGAAGTTTGAACAGGGGCATCTGTTGTACCCCAAAATTTGCCCTCTCATTTCACGAAAAATCACCCTAGACCCCAAATTTGTTTCTATCAAGTTTTCAGGCCTTGAATTATCAGATTTTTCAAGAAAGTCATTCACAAGGGCAAAATGGTCATTTGCACACTAAAAAGTCAAACTTTGACTTTTGGACCAAAATCAAATTTCAAAAATCATATTTAATCAAGACATGTTGGAATATGAATTTTGTTTCATCAAGAAATTCAAAAGTCAAATTTTACTTTGGAAAAGTAAAATGCTAAATACTTAGAATTTTTCTAAGTGTTTAAGAAATATGTCTAGCTCAAGAACTTCTGGCCAGATTTTCACTATGATACAAGTTGATTCTGGATCAACTTTTGACATAAGAGTTTTAGATCTCAGCAAGATCTGAAACATTGCATAACAAAACTTCTCCTAGAAATGCTTGGATTTCAAGTTGTAACTTCTCAAAGACACGTCCATGAAACTGAAGCACTCAGCAGATTCTGGATATTCTCAAGACAGAGTATGGTCAGAACTTCTGGGCAAGTTTTCACAAAAGTTCAGTCAGAGTTTGCCAGGGTAATTCAAAGAAGTTTACTAAGTGTGCTGCAAGCTTCCTAGAAAGTCTGAGAACTCCTTCAGAACATGCTGGAGCCAGAAGATAAGAGGATCAGAAGATTGGATGCTACGCTGAAGCAGAATTTCTAATCCAGAATTAAGCAAGGATGCAGAGTTTCACATGGCAGGATTTCTGATTTGATAAATCTCATCATCATTTAACGCTCACAACCACTTTTGAGTTTTTAGCCAAAGGATTTCCTCCACGTGTACCCCTAATGTCCTGGGAAGGCAAACTTTTGTGAAAAAGTGTGCTAGGCCCATGTGCTACTCTTACTTTTCCTTAATTCATGCTGACAAATCCAGCTTATGCGCTGCTAACCATCCTACTTGGTGCATTGAACCACGCTTGTTTAAGCTTACTTCAAGAGTAAGTCAGCATCTAGCATATGACGTTGGCGCCACTTGACCTCTCCAAACTACAAAATATTTGCCTATAAATAAAAATCCATTGGACATTGTAAAAGGGTCGAAAAAATTGGAGAAAGAAAAAAAAGAAACTGGAGAAAGAAAAAACCTTGAACCCCTGCAAAAATTCCAAGAATCCAAGAAACTGTAAACACAAAAAATACAAAAAAATTTAGCTTTTAATTTATTGTATTCAAACTCCATTTTTTCTCAAGTGTTTCTTGACCAAAACCACCCATACAGTTTCTGATATACATTCAAAAAACCATCCTAACTTCTATAGCCAAGCTGTAACACCTTCTCCATCAATATCCACCTCAAAGCGTCAGAACTTTGTTCCTTGGTTGTTCTAGAATTTTCTAATCATTTACAAACCAAGTTGAAAGTCTCTAGCTTGCTGAACACGTGAGGAAGCTATTCAGAACACCATAAGTGGTCAAAACCAATTTCCAGCTCCCAGAGTATTTTCCAGCTGTAAGGTAAGTTTCTACTGACTCTCATCATATTATTTAGGCATTGTCAGATTTTGCATATTTAACACAATGTAGATATTCTGATCCTGATGATGTATATATTCTGAGATTTCATGCATCTGCCTGTCTAAATAGAGACAATCCCAATTCAGAGTTTCATGAAGAAATTAGTACTCAGAATTAGGATTAGAAAATTCATGTTTGCTTCTGATTTGTGTTGCTGATATCTCTTGTTTCTGAAACATCATGAAACTTGTCATAACTGTTATATGCACAACTTCTGTTCTGTTAAGAAATGACTAAGTTACAAATGTTCTGACTAGAATGGAGAGAGGCAAAGTTCTGACAGCTGCATCAGAATTTCTGAAAACTTTTGTGTCCTCAGCGGATTCAGAACTTCTAACTTTCCCTATTTCTATTAACATTGTTTCTGTTTGTGCAGTATGTCAAAGTCAGAACTTTTGACCTCTTATGTTTCAGCATTTGCGCGGATTCTATCTTCTTTCTCTTTTATTATTTTTGCCATCACTTTTATTTTTCATTAGTCAAAAAACACCAAAAATATTTCATATTCACATATTATATTTATTTTAACATAAAAAGACAAAAAATATTTTTTTAAACAAAACCTATTTATTTTCTTAAATAAATAAACATTTTATATTTTCTGTATATTCTTATACATTTCAATATGGTTGTAATGGTAACTTAGGATTTAATTTGCAATCCCCATTCATAAATTTGTACACCCTATCCCCCTAATGATTGTAATAGCATAAAATCTTTATTTTCCACATCTTTATTGCTTTCATATACCGTTAGTAATTAGGGTGTGTATCGTAAGACTAAAATCAATGTCTAGAAAACCCTAATTCAAGATAAATTTATGCATGAAATCAAACACACTTGCACACTAGCACCCCTAGGGTTATTCCACTTGTTGCCTTACAAAAATGGCCATGTTATGTATGTGGGATGTCTTAGCATAAACAAATCAAAATATAAGATCATAGTCCCTCGATGACGCTATCAAAGTTGCCTTTCAAAATGATCTTAGTCCCTAAAAAAATGCTAAGTCATCTCACAACCTTTCTATCATGGTTATACGATGACCCGCGCCCGTCCCTTCACATCCAACGATGAGGATTCTTACCAAGACAATGGTAAGATAACAACATCTAAAGGAGGAGGAAAAGAACACCTAAAGGCCTTTTGAGTAGGTAGATTCCTCCTAGTTGCTTGCTCAATTTCAAAACAAACATCCTTGCTATTTTCAAAACAAACACTAACACTTTCAAATCACTTTCCAAACATGAAATATTTTCAAAAGATCAACACTTTGTATACATTCTTACGAACGAGAATCATTACAAAGTTTGCCTAAACGATGGCGCCTTTTCAAAATACTTTCAAAAACCACACAAAGCACATTTTTCAAACAAGAGCAAGTGATCTAGCAGGTAACTAAGAGCCCATGGATGAAAAGGGTGCTAATACCTTCCCTTTTCACAATATATCCCCCGAACTCAAGAAAACATCTCTAAAGGTCTTTGCTGTGCTTTTTCACCTTTCCTTTTGGATAAAAGAAAAGTCGGTGGCGACTCTTGCTAAACCGCAACATTTGCGAACACAAAATGCAAAACCTAAAGTTAGTTCTCCCACCGCATCACAGTAACCATTCCTAAGTCCTCGTGAGTAGGCAAGTGGAGAGTGTTAGTAATCAACCCCTGTAGTCTCTCGTCAGTGTCGTTCTTATGCTCACTTTTTACAAGTAGATGCTCTGAACATGTGCCCAACATTCGAATGAGTCTAAGCCCTATTAAGGCAAGTGAAAGGGTTCCTGCAATTGGATCCCTACATCTTCTTTAGCTCGTGTTGATCAACACTGATGCTCAGTGTATGCATACATTTTATCTTTTCCCCCAGGTCCTTTTTTCCCTAGAAATTGATACCATAATTAAGAACCTATTACATTCCCACTATTTTATGGCTTGCTTGACTCAGGTGATTTGCTCCCCTTGGCTATGGCTTGACCCCTGATATGATTCTTGGTTACTTGTCTATGGTGAGACCTACCCTTTTACTACTTGGCATGTGCCTTGTAGGTGTTTGATATTCTGGTGATGCTCGAGCTTTTGTTTGTTCAGATGTTTTTCCATCTATTTGTTTGATTCTTGTCACATGATCAATGATGTTTTTCCATCTCTCGTTGGATGTTTCGTCATCCATTCTCGTACTTTCTCTTATGACAGTATGAGTGCTCTTGCGTCTCTTTTACGAGATATTTTCCATGCTCCCTTAGGATTGCTCACTTAGGGTGGTTCTCGAGCTAGACATTAGGATAGATATTCATGTATGTCCACTTATGTATATATTCCCTTTCACCCTTGATGTAGGGACATCCTTGTATGATCATATTTAGGATTAGAGATTAGGATAGTCTCCCATAGTTTTTTTTTCTTTTCTTCTACATATTGCATTAAAACTAAAACTTTTTTTCTTGGAAAATGTATAAAACATGCAAACCATAAAAAAATCCTTTTCATGGTAAAAAAACACCAACTAATTTATTTATTTTTGCCATTCGGCTTTTCTCTTCTAAGAACATGATGATTTCTTTCTACTACAATGCGTTACTATCCAATGGTCGAGCGGCAGTGGAATGATTGAATTTAACATTGTTCATTAAAAGCACAAAACAAATAGAAATATTTGAGCCGAACTATGACTGCTATGATTTCGTAAAAGGGATACGTAGGAATTGGAGTAGGGCCCAAGAGAGTACAACTTTATGTTCCCTAAATTATTCTCTTTTCTTTTGCATGCATTCCATGTACAACTTAGATATAGATTCTTACACACCCATTATATAAATAACAAGAGCTGATCATGTGGAGTACCACAAACGTGTGGGGTGCTAATACCTCCTCTCATGTAACTGACTCCTTTACTCAATCTCTATGGTCGCAAGACCGTGATTTCATCCCTTCAGGTTTACTCAATGTTTACCTTTCCTTTTCGGTGGGATAAAAAATGTTCGGTGGAGACTTCACTGATTTTATATCCGATGATTGTTCGGTAGGTTGTTTCAGCTGGCGACTTCACTAGGGAAATGGATGTTGACCTCTTACTGGCTGACTCCCTTTGCGAGTCTATTCTGGCACTTGTTTGTTTATATTTGGGTGTTTATTTTATTGCTTCACATATTTATTTATTTGCATTGCATCATATGTATGCTTTATTTTCTGCATACTGGATTTGGTTGGACTGTTTGGATTGGTTTTCTTGGTGGGTGGGTTCTTCCATGAGGTAAAAGGCCCCATACCCAGGCTATGAGTGAATTCCATAGGAGTTAGGAATAGAGTGGTCATGGAAGCTATGAGGCGTATGTATTGTGTGAGACCCATGACTTCATATAAGGTTTAGAGGGGTGTCATCGTATGATGATACTAACAGATGGGCTCTTTGACTCTGATTTGTCCTTTGACCTTACCGTGACCTAGACTACACCCGTGAGTGGGGCGGGAAATTTTTTTCTTATAGGTACTGTTGGGGACTTTGTGTTTTGATGGTGACTTGGGTTTCCATGGTAGTTCTGAAACAATGTGGCATTTTTGATCTAGAGTTGTATGGTTCTATACAGTGGTCCAACCATATCCATTGTGGAAACTTTGATCCTATCATGTCACATCATATCATATTTATTTTCAAAAAAATGATGTACAAAAATAACTAGCATATGCATGTCATTTTTCAGGGGCATTCAATAGTTTTCTCTCTGTCAGAAATGGCCGTCTTCCCGTTAGATGAGTTTGATTCAGTTGTTGTCAAAGAACCCACTAGACATACTTTTGCTTACCAGATTCCGACCATTGATGTGTCTGAGTTAAAGAAGTTGAATTCTTATCTGAAGGGTGATGTCTGAATAATTTCAACATGGATTATGGCAATTTGTTATCAATTCTCACTACCTCAATTGACCCAATGGCTTTGACCACTCTCTTCCAATTTTATGACAAGAAATTGCGGTGTTTTATGTTTCAAGATTATCAATTGGTTCCCACACTAGAGGAATACTCCTATCTTCTTAACATAAAAATACCCAATGAAGTTACTTTTTCCCAAGTGCTTGATAAATTGAAGTTCTAAGCCATTACTAAAACCCTTCATTTGAGTTGGAAAGAGGTGAAGGACAATTGGAAAACCAAGTAAAGATGTTATGGGGTTTTATCTAGATTTTTTAGTAAAGAAAGTTGAAGACCTGGAAAAGGAAGAAAATTAGGGTGACTTCAACCTTTTGTTTTCTCTCATGATATATGCTATTGTTCTCTTTCCTCATAAGAGAAAATTTATGGATTTAGCGGCTATCTGTGTTTTTAGGAGTAAGAATCCAATACTGACACTTCTGGCAGATACCCTTTACACCATTCACTTCAGACATGGAAAAGGAGGTAATGTTAGCTTGTTTCATTCAATGTTGTATCATTGGCTTAAGTTGCATTTACCAGTGAGTGGCCATTTTGTGGACACAAGGCATTCTCTCCAATGGTCGTCAATGCTTGTCAATCTCACTTCATTTGATATCCGATGGAATTATGTCATGGGTGAAGTGCGAAGTATCATCACAAATTGTGTAGATTTCCCTAATGTTTCCCTCATGGGAACTAAGGGGTTTATCAACTATAACCATCTGCTTTATTACCGTCAGTTGGGATATGCAATGGATGGTCCACCAAAGGATGAGGAAGTAACCGAACCAGTGTACTTTGTTAGAGCAGGTAATCCTGAAATGTTAAAAAGAGTGACGAATGCTTGGAAAGGAATTCACATGAAGGATATAGCCACTTTAAGCAAGAAGGTTCCCATTTCTAGGGTTCCTTACATGGAATGGATTAAAGACAGGGTTAAAACTCTACAGTTTCCATTTTCAAGATCAGCTCATTTATATGAGAAACCTCCTATTATTTTGTGTGACACTGTGCCTACCAAGATTTTTACTCAAGTTCTGTTGAAAACATTCAACTCCGTGCAAAGGATCGTGAGGAAAGATTTAAATTCTATTAGGTAGATCAAGATAGGGCTGAATTGGCTCGAAAACTCAAAGAAACCTAAGAGGAAATTGCTAATGTGACAAATATTAGGAAAATGTCTCATGTTGAAATGGAAGAAGAGGTAGGAAACAACAGGAATGCCAGAAACTTCGGGCATCTGAGACTAGCTACAAGAAGAAGATTCAAGAATTGGAAAAGAAGCTCAAAGCCAAGGATGCTCATATTAACAAGGAAATCGCCCAGAGGCACGCTGTGGAGGTTCAATTCCAAGGAAGTGAAATCCATGCATCATAACTTTTAAAGGAAAATGTCAGACTCAAAGAGTATTGTCAACACCTTGAGTATTACCTTGTTCCAATTATTTTTGTTGTTTATCTTTGATGTGTTGGTCACCTCCAGGATTGTGTGAAGGGATCATTTTATTTTATGATGTACTCAATTTCTCTTATGTCCATTTTGAAACACGTGTTTTGTTGTTTGGTGTCGTGTTTTTAGTTGTATGAACTCACTAGAGCATTATCTTTTGCTTTTGAATGAATGAAGTGGTGTATTGCTATTAATTTATTTCTCTTTGTATAATTATATTGAATCTGGTTGTGCACTATGAATGATGGTTAATAATACTCTTAGATACTTGAAAAATGACTAACATTTCATGCATAACCATTCATTCATACATTTTGCATCATGGCAGGTTTCTGGCCGGTATTCTTATCCCGATTCTGCTTTTCTTATCAGAGTTCAAGACAACTACTCACCATTACTCCACCAAAGTAAACTTACCATGACAAATGGATCAAGTTCAAGCTGAGCTGGCTGAGATGAGGGCTATGATGGCTACTCAAATGACACAATTTATGGAAGCTATTACCAATGTGAACAGGAGGCAAGATGAGCTGAGAGACCTTGTTGAAAATCCTCGTGTGAATCAGGCTGAGAATGGAAATGGTTTATATGGTAACATCTCTGTTGGACTAGGGAATTATTAGGACAATGCTCATGAATAATATGGTTTGGGAAATCCTTTCCGCCATCTGAGGCTATTTGGTAATCACGAACAATTTCCACCACCGCCTGGATCTTAACTTCTTGCTGATTGAGGAGGTAGGAGATACCAGATGTATGAGTTTGATCAGGAAGAGAATCGTCATTCTGTACAGAATTCGAACCAAGGTTTTCCTGTTGAAGACAGAAGGTATCGCATGCTCGAGGAGCATTTGGAGGCTGTGGAAGGACAAGGGGTCCTTGGAATGAATGCTAATGATTTGGGACTAATACCTAGAGTGAGGGTTCCTCCAAAGTTTATACTTGTGCACACCAGAGCTTACTATCGTAAGATGTTTGTGCACACTGAGGAAGAAGGGTTGTTGATCCACTACTTTCAAGATAGTTTGTCAGGTGCCTCTTTGGAATGGTACATGAGTCTAGAAATGTCACATATTAAAAGCTGGAGGGATTTGGATGATGCTTTTATTAGGCACTATCAGTATAACATCGATATGGCACCGAATCACACTCAACTGCAGAGTTTGGCTTGGGGTCCAAAAGAGTCTTTCAAAGAATACACCCTAAAATAGCGTGAACTAGCTGCTAGAGTTCAACCTCCACTCATGGAAAGTGAACTTATTGACATGTTCATGAGTACATTACAAGGGCCTTATTACGATCGTATAATTGGAAGTACCTCTGTGGGGTTCGCTAAATTGGTTATGGCTGGCAAGAGGATAGAAGTCGGGCTGAAATTGGGAAGAATTCAAATATTAACTCCAGTGGGTCTTCAAGTGGAGAAAGTAAAAAGTAGTTTGTCGCTTACCCTAGGAAGAAAGATGGGAAACGAGTGTTGTTCATGCTTATATGGGAAGAGATAGAAGCCATCAACACCATCAGTAGATCAACGCTATAACTATTCTGGTAAATGCTCCTCAACAACAATGTCCACAGCAGCAAAGGCAGTAGAATTCTCCTAAACAGAATAATAACTAGTAACAAAGACATCCCAGAAGGTTTGATCCATTACTTATGAGTTATGCTGAAGCCCTCCAACACCTGCTTGAGTTGAAGTTGGTTAATCTGAGACATTTTCCTGCTAATCCTGATAGGCTTCCAGTCAATTATGATGCCAATGCAAGATGCGAGTTTCATTCTAGGTGTGTGGGTCACACTGTTGAGAATTATTATGCTCTGAAATGCAAGATCCAAGATTTTCTGGATGCTAAGGCTATTCAATTTTATGTTGTTCTTGGGCCTAATGTTATTCAACGTCCGATGCGACCCCATGATGGGCCAGCTATTAATGATATCATTGATGGAGGTGAAGAACTGAATTTGGTTATAGATGTGAATCAGGTGACTACTTCTTTGCCTCTTGTTAAAAGATACTTGAGTGACAATGGTATTTTCCTTGGTTGTAGTCCAAACTGTTACAAGTGTGTTGAATAGCCGAAGGGTTCTGATGATTTGAAGGCTCGTGTCCAGAAATTGATTAATGACGGTTCTCTCCAGTTTGACAGAACTCAAATATAGAAAGGTTACTAAAGCAGATATTATGGTGATTTCTATCCCATATACTCCAAGAAGCATTCATGCTCCTGCTAAGTCAGTACCTTTGATGATTATTTTGCCTGGTCCAGTGCCATATACAAGTGAGAAGGTTGTTTTGTGGCACTATGGTGTTGACGTGTATTATCATGGTGTGAGAAAATAAGTTGGTCCTTCTGAGGAAAGGTCTGTTGAGGCTGATAATATTGATGTCAATAATTTTGCTGGTGAGGGTCGTATGACAAGAAGCGGCAAGGTATTCTACCCTCCAAATGTTCAAGAGACTTATGATGCTTTGGCTAAGGATAAAGGGAAGCAGGTAATGGTTGGTGGTCAAAGATTTGATCAATATCGTGTACCTAGGCCTATTTCTCATGTAGAAGAATTATTGAGAATTATCAGGAAAAGTGATTATAACATCATTGAACAATTACATCAGTCACCATCAAAAATGTCTATTATGTCCTTGTTAATTTACTCTGAAGCTCATAGGAATGCATTAATAAAGCTATTGAAGAATGCATTTGTGCCACAAGAAATAATTGTTGGTCAGTTTGAGATAGTTTGTGCCAACATATCTGCAGGAAATGGGTTGGGCTTCACTGATTTTGATCTCCCTCCTAAGGGTCGCAATCACAATAAAGCCTTGCACATCTCCATGGAGTGCAAGGACATGACTATGTCAAGGGTGTTGGTGGATACTAGATCCTCGCTGAATGTTTTTCCAAAGACCGCATTGATGAAAATTGATTATTCTGTTTTGGAGTTACGTCCTAGTGACCTAGTTGTGAAGGCATTTGATAGTTCAAGAAGGACAATATTTGGTGAAGTTGAGCTACCTATCAAGGTTGGTCCTAAGATATTCATCGTTACTTTCTATGTGATGGTGTTGTTCCCCAAATATTCCCTCCCATTTTCACCAAAATATCTCTTCATGCTCCTAGGGTTTTCATTTGCTCAAGGTTACTCAAGAATTGATCAGATAAATTCTCCTCCTAAGCAATGGATCCACAACTAGGGTTTCACTTTTATCAAGGAAGATTGGGTTTCTAAGACCTCAAGTGGATGCCATGGTTTCTTATATGTCTCCAAGAATTCTCACACCATGTTTCAAGCCTTGCATCAAAAGTTTGCTCACTCAATTGCTCAAAAGACTGAAAATCAACTATATTAGACAAAAAGTCAATTGCGGTCAACATACAGGCAAACTTCAAGATTTTTGGTCAACATCAAAATTTTGAAGTCATATTCATCATTTGATCAAGGGTTGATCATAACTCATCAAGAAAATTCTCAAATTCATCAAATGTCAAAAGTTACCAAATTAAGGTTTTCTTAAGGAGAAGTCAACTAAACTTTGACCCAGCACAACTTTCACATGCTTCATAAGATTTTCCTCAACCAAAGCTCATTTTGAAGGAAATTCAATTCTCTAAAACTTTGTCTCTCTAAGCTCAAGTCCAAAAAATGCTTCATTTGGGCCAAGACAGTATAGGTCATTTCAAAAGTTAACAAAAAGACACTTTTTGTCCAGGCAACTTACATCAAGATAAAGTCTCCAAATGAAAAAATGATCAACATAGAGATTGTAGAGGACATCTTTATATTTCCAAAAAGTCAAATATCACCTTCATATGATAAAAATTGAGAGTTATGTTTGGTGCATGTTGGGAAATTTTGAGCAAATGCATGAAAGCAAAAGTGATCAAACTTGGAATTTTGGGCTATTGTGCTTTTGATTCAAGGTCCATGCATGTTTTATACCTCAAGATGAACCTTGGAGCTTACTCATACACCCCTTGTCTTTTTTATTCTATATATTTTAATTTTTATCAATTTAAATTCAAAATTAAAAAGATAAAACAAAAGCCTTTCATACAAGGTCCAAGCCCACTCTTGGTTTGACCTAATTCAGTGCTATATATTCCATGTTATTTAGATAAGAGCCACATGAAAATCCTTACACAAAAAACATCCCAAAAATCTCAAAATCATCCTAACTAGGGAAAGTCGAAACCCTAGCCTCAAGCCTCCTTCAAGGTCAAAAACATGTTCCATTCACTTCCAGAAGGATTGTAGGGTAAGAATGGATCCACTTTGGATATCCAAAGGGGATGAAATGCTCGTATATGCATCACTGATCTCCATCATTGCATGATTTTCATATTTCTATTTTTCATCGTGTTTTAACGTATACTAACTTCACTAACATGTTCGAGGTTCAATAATCCAGGAATAACCCATCGTGTAAGCCCCGTGATGGTTGAATCATGAACTTCCATGCTTACATCGATACATGTTATCTTCTTCATATCTTACAAACCAGCGCGTTTTAGCCAAAAATACTACTCCTATTGAAATTTAAAGACTTGATTTAGGGGGCTAGGGTCCTTGGGAACCTCTAATTTTTGTTGTTTTTGCAAGTCAAGAAAAAGAGCCACTGCAGAAGACGACCGAAGCTAGGGCTCCAGTGCTTCTCCGGTCCAGTTATTCTGTTTTATTATATAATTGTTTGGTTTCAGTTTTGTTATCGGATGTATAGCCACCCCAGTGGAACGCGAGTGCATGTTAATGCATAACTATACCAGGGCGTGGGTTCGATCTCTGCCTTTTGGTATTTTGGGATTTTATTTCATATTTTCACGTCCTTTTTGCAAGTTTAATGGTAGTGCATTTGTTCCTGTTCTACTAACACAAACAAGCGCACGACGTAGTGGCAACGTGTGCAGGGGGAAAGGCTAAGGGTGTGGGTTCAACACCCACCCCTGGAAATTTGTTTTGTTTTGCTTCTAAACTTATTCTTTTCTCCTTATTTTATTTCCCTTAAACCCTAAATTCACCTAACCATAAACCAAAACCCTTTTCATACAAAACCTAAAAAATGTTTTTTTACAAACCCTAAAAATAATTAGTTTTTTTTTTGTTTTTTATCATTAAATTTTTTAAATTTAATTAATCATTTTTTAAATTAAAATAAGTTAGTTTTTTAGGTTTCTTTAATCACCATCAAAAACCTTTTTTTCATAAAAAACTTCAAAATATTTTCTTTTCTATTTTCACATTTTTTAGATCGACTGTATGCGTAATAGCTAGCTTTATTTCCCGCTTTCTTTTCCATTATCATGTAATTGCTTCGGAATGTAATAGTTATATTTTTACTTTCCACACTCTATTATTATGTAACTGTCCCGAAGCGGTGTAATAGTTTAGGGTTTACTTTCTGCCTTTACTTTCCGCACCTTTATTGTTTTCCATATTTGCTACTATTGCTTAGTAATTAGGGCTTGCATGGAAAGATAAAAACCATACGATAGAAACCCTAATCTCAAAGATAAAATATGACTGAATTCAACACACTTTGCACACTCATACCTCTAGGGTAACCTCCCTTGTTGCCTTTTGAAACTAAACAGTCATGTCCCTCGAAAGTGGGGACATTTTAGCAAAGTCCCTCGATTCAAAGACCGTAGTTCCTCGATGACCCTTTGATGTTTCCTTTTTGGTTAATGATCTAGTACTTTACAAAAATTGCTAAAGCATCCTTACCAGTTGTCTTCGATGATTGTACGATGACCCCCGCCTGTCCCTTACATCCAATGATAGGGCATCCTACTAACTAATGGTACGGATAGCACTATCTAAAGGAGGAGGAAAAATACAAGAATGACCTTGAGTGGGTAGATACTTTTAATCGCTTGCTCACAAATCTTTTAAAACAAAACATTTCATAAACACTTTCCAAATATTTTCAAACAAGCGCTTTGTACGCATTCTTGAGGATTGATACAAGAATCATTACAAAGTCTCTCCTTACATTGGCAACTTTTCAAAATATTTTCAAACACACAATGCAATTTTCAAAGTGAGCTGAGCAATTAAGAGCGCGTAGATAACTACGAATGAAAAGGGTGCTAACACCTTCCCTTTTAATAACCTACCCCCCGAACTCAAAATCTTCAAGGTCTTTCCTGTTCTTTTCACCCTTTCTTTATTGGATAAAAGAAAAGTCGGTGGCGACTCTTGCTATCCGCAATATTTGCGATAAAACATAAAAATAAGTTAGTTCTCCCACCGTATTACAGAACAGGCGACTCTGCTGGGGAATTACTTAAAAGAGGGGTTACCTTAGAGTTTAGATCACCTTTAATTGCTTTAAAATTGCTTGAATTGTCTGCTTTATCTTTAATGGGTTGCTCGGGTTTAAATTCTTACAAAGATCCTACACACGGATCTAGGGACCTTAGGTAAGTAGTAATAGATCATGGAAATTGTACGACATAGACCGATATGGTTGAAGTGATGGCTACATTAGTATGACACTTTGGTTTGTACTAGTGTCCCTTGAGTCAGTCGAGGAGAACACTAGGCTGTCGTGTGGTGTCATAAGCACTAACTGACTTTTAGAACCTTAATTGACCCAACTGGGCCATTAGAAGGTAGTGAGATGGTCGACTTTGGTGCAGTCCAAAGTTGGTTGATACTCTATACTACACTCATTGAGATTCGACTAGCGGGATGTTTTGGTGGAAAATCAATTGTTTTACTAAAATGAAACCATCGAGAAAGATCAGTATATGAGACTCCTATAACCCGATTACTATTCTTAGGAAATGTTGAGCCAAATGAACTTCAAGAGGGTACTTACCTACGAACCTCATGCAAGCCTTTAAACCTAAGGATATTGTGTGCTTTTTTGTGTTTGTTATCTATTCAAACATGACATCATGACATCGTAATATCATACCATAGCATTTTTACTGACCATTTAGAGGATATTAGGGACCTGTGATGCAGGTTTATCATGAACGATACGTCTAGCAAGGGGCAAGAGGATTTATTTTCCTCTAACCAGATGCCGTCAAAGACCGAAGTGCGCTCTTTTGGGTCAAAGGCTAGGACCCACTTGACATGGTGAGCTTGATTCTTGAAAACATTGCATCTACATATCATGCATGTCATTACATAATAGGTATTTCCCAAGACAGGTTTTCTCATCTTCTTGTTGTTTATTTCAGTAAAAGATGGCTCTCGAACAAACTGTGAAATATCTTCAAGCTCAAAATGCTAAATTCCAAGACACGCTCTTGAACTTAGCCAGGAGGCGGAAATAAATGATGGCGCTCATCGGCAAGAAGAAAAAGACTAGGAAACCGGTTGGTATCTTTAAAATGGGGAGAACATTCAAAGGTCCCGCCAAACAGGTTCAAGCTTTTGATATCCCATCAGATGAAAATGAAAATCAAGAGGAAGACGGTAGAAGTATCAAAGCGGAAGGGGTAAACAACTCGGGTTCTGACAAAGTTCCTGATGAAGAAGACTATTCTGATGAACAATATCCTCCCACTGATGAAAAATACAAGCATCTGGAAGATCATCTGAATGCCAAGGGAATCCAAAGAGTGCTTGGGTTGGATTTTGAGGAGTTTGGATTAGTCTCGGGGGTTGTGATCCCTCACAAATTTAAGATCCCTACTTTTGCTAAATATGACGGTGTTTCCTGTCCTAAACTGCATTTAAGGTCTTATGTTCGGAAAATCCAACCTTATACTGCTAATAGGAAGTTATGGGTACACTTATTTCAAGAGAACTTGTCAGGGACACAATTAGAATGGTTCTATCAACTGGAAGGAACCAACATTCATACTTCGGAAGACTTTGAAGAAGTGAAAAACACAAGAAGGGGGGGGGGGGGGGGGGGGGTTGAATTGTAAACTTAAAATCAAATGCGCAAAGACACAATATTTTTATCCTGGTTCGTTTAATCTCAAAATACTCCAGTCCACCCGTCAAGGTGATTTCGCCTCTCTCCAACGAGGACTTAATCCACTAATCAAAAACTGATGACAATCACTACTTTGACAATTGTCAATGTCCTCTTGAGTACAACCAAAATTTGGTCAATCTCAAAGAAAAAATGTCTTAATCAAGATAAAGGAATTTTGTGTATGGTTATTTTTCGTTACAAAAACAGTTATCACAACTGTGATATTTTACACAATTTAGAGCGTAGAAAATAGTAGTAAGCTTGCAGCGTTTTTAAGTTGTATTGCAGTCGTGTTGAAAATGGTTAATGATTTGATCTCTTAGCTTGTTTATATAGGCAAAGGAATCCTTTCCAACATAAAGCATGATAATGGACATTTAAACAGTTTCCATATTGAGAAGATCTTGTCTGAATGAAGTCGTTGTACGTGATGCTGTCTTGATTGAATAGTAACGCTTCAGAATCTTACATTCTTGCCTGCTGCAGATGCTTCAGAACATTGATGACTTGGAGAAGTGAGGATCTGGTTGTTTATGATCCTTCTGTTCAGAATCAGAGTGTTGTTCACTTCAGCACAGGTTCTGATCATCATTCTTCAGTGCAAATTCTGATTACCTCAGCGTGAAAGCTTCTATAGCTTAACTTCTGATGCAGCTTTGGTCAGAACTTCTGCATACAAAATAACATAAAATTAGAGTGCATATTTGTTCTTTGTGTTTGTTATCATTAAAACTCTAATTAAGGCTTGTAGAATCAAACTATGTTCTAACAATCTCCCCCTTTTTGATGATGACAAAAACTAGAATTTTCAATGAAAATAGAGAACAAAAAGCTTAAGAGAGACTCCCCCTGAGTTGATTACTTCCCTGAAGTTCCTTCTCGTCAGAGCTTTTGATGCATCTCCTATCAGAAAGTGTTTATGTTCAAACTTTTCAGAAAGTAGAGATTAAAATATTCAAAATGTTTGAGACTTTGTCCCGGTATATTGTTATTGAAAATATCTTACTTTCTCCCCCCTTTTTGTCAGGTATCAAAAAGCCATATAATCAGAGTCAAAAAAGATGAATTATATTGAAAACAGAATGCAATGACAAGTTTCAGAAATAAGGAGGTAAAGATAAAAAATTACAGATAAACAGATTTAAAGAAAATCTAAGAAGGAGGGGGAAGACGTGTGAACAATGCTTCCAACAAGCTCTTGATCTGAGTGTCTGACTCTTCCTGCTTTCCCATAATGTATTTGATTTCTTTTGTAGTATCTTCTTGTTTATCTAGAATACCCTTGATCTCTTTGTTTGTATCCTCTTGCTTATCCAGTATGACATGGATTAAGGAATTCTCTTTCTTCAACTCTTCCAGAGTTTGCATGACTAGAGACGAAACTGGTGTATCTTCAGGGGTTGCATGTTGTTCATAACATTCTGCAGCCTCTTCTGATTGAACCACTTCTTCTGCTGCAATCATGTCTTCTGGAGCAGTAGTCAGAGAGAGACTGTCTGAATCTGGTTCAGCGACTTCTGAAAGATGGTGCTCTTTCTACGGAGAATTTCTTTCTTGCACCATTGGCTCAGAACTTGATCCTGGAAGGCTTTCAGTTGATCACTGAAGTTTTGTTGAGCCCTTTCATAACCCAATTCTTTCAGCTTTTGAGTTTCAGAGTTGACCCATTTTCTGAATCTTTCCCACAGAGAATCAGAAGCAGCAGGATTAGAAATCTCTTGGTTTGCTTGCTTCAAATAATTAATCCATTCCTGCATTTTTGTTTCAAAAATCAACAGACTCTTACCAACATTTGATTTGGTTGCGATTGGTATAGGTTTGGGAATGGCAATTTTATGTGAGGTGGAAGCTAGTCGGTCCAGCACTAGTGGATCAATGACAAGTCTGAGATGGAGTAGAAGAGTCAGAAATTAGAATTGGTGTGTTAGGGGTGTTTGGTGGTATGGATTCATATGATGAAGGGATTTCTGGTATATCATGAATAGTGAGAGGTAAGCGAACTGTAAGAGTTTGTTATTCCAGGTATTGGGATAATGGTATCAGAATCTGAAGGAGAGTCTTCAGATTGGTTTGCGGTAGCGTGTTGAGTTTCTGGTTCAGGAATTTCAGAAGATGGGTTTTCAGAAGGTGGAGAGAGAGTGTGTCTATTTTATGGTTGTGGTGAGTTGAGGTTCAGATGTTCTGGTTGAGGAGAGTGCGGTTGTGGATTTTCTGGTCGTTGTTAAGTGTTTGGATTTTCTAGTATTGGAGAGGAAAAGTCTTGATCAAACAGTTCAATGTCAGATAGAACTTTGGCATGTTCTGGTTGATGATGTTCTTGTCAAAGTAGTGAGAATCGTTCTAATGGGTTCTTCATATTATTCCGTTGATGAAGATTCAGGAGAACTGAGATTCTTGAGACTTGATGATGATGCCATTGTTCACACGGGTTCGTTGAAGAAAATGGAAAGGGTTTTTTGAAAACAAAACTTGAAACAAGAGAAAATATATAAGAGAGTAAAAGTGAATGAATGAAATAGTAATTTGAGTTTATATAGGTTTTTTGAAAACGTAAACAGTAAGCAAGAAAATAAGTAATGATTATATGCATTAATGAAACCTAAAATTAGGGGATTTAGAAAGATATTAAACGCTTACCGCTGACAAGTGTCTCAATGCATCCAATCAGAGCCTTGGACCCTTCAGAATTTGAACGCGTGTTCAGCCTCAGAAGGTAGCTTGTGAGAGGATGACATATGTTTGATGATGTGAACTGCATGCCTCAATCCTTGAAATGAAATGTTCAGATCTTCGTAGATAGATTCTGAGGCAACTGTACTTCTAACTTCTGAAGACAGGTTGATCAGATGTTCACAGAAAAACAATAAAGTTATGAGGGTTAAGATATGAAAATAAAACATTTTATTCTGGGCATAACTTCATGCTGAGATGTTTCAGAATGAAATTGAATCTATCTTCAGAAAGGGGTTTTGTAAATACATTAGCCCATTGATGGTCTGTGTCAATAAATTTTAAGGTAAGAATTCCTTTCTGAATATAGTCCCTAATAAAGTGATGTTTTATTTCTATATGCTTAGCCCTAGAATGCAAAATGAGATTCTTACTGATACATATAGCTGAAGTGTTATCACAGAAGATAGGAATGTTACTCTCAAATATGTTGAAGTCTTCAAGTTGCCTTTTCATCTAGAGCATTTGAGTGCTATATCCAGCAGCTTCTATGTATTCAGCTTCTGCTGTTGACAGTGCTATTGTGGACTGTCTCTTGCTGCTCCATGAGATCAGATTGTCTCCCAGAAACTGGCAGCTTCCAGAAGTGCTTTTACGCTCTACTCTGTCTCCAGCAAAGTCAGCGTCACAGTATCCTACTAAGTTGTATTCATTGGATTTTCTATAAAACATACCCAGATTAGTAGTACCTTTCAGATACTTGAAAATTCGCTTAACTGCTGTTAAGTGAGATTCCTCTAGGATCTTATTGGAATCTAGTACATAAGCAAACACTGAATAAAAATATCAGGCCTTGAAGCCGTCAGATAAAGGAGAGATCCAATCATACCTTTGTAGACTTTCTATTCTACCTTTTTACTTACCTCTTCCTTTTCCAGAATGCACGTGGGGTACATTGGAGTATTTGAGGGCTTACATTCTAAGAGATCAAATTTCTTCAGAAGTTCTCTGACATATTTGCTCTGATGAATGTAAGTTCCTTCTGGAGTTTGGTTTATCTGAAGGCTCATAAAGAATTTGAGTTCCCCCATTAAGCTCATCTTAAACTCTGCCTGCATGCACTTAGCAAACTCTCTTCCCATAGAGGGTTTAGTAGATCCAAAGATGATATCATCTACATAAATCTGACACACTAAAATGTCATTCTTTAATGTCTTACAGAACAAGGTTGTGTCCACTTTCCCTCTGGTGAATTCCTTTTCTAACAGGAAGTTACTTAGTCTTTCATACCAAGCTCTAGGAGCTTGTTTCAGACCATAGAGTGACTTCTTTAGTTTGAAAGCATATTCTGGGTGTTTAGAATTCTCAAACCCAGGGGTTTGGTGCACATATACCTCTTCATCTATATAGACATTTAGGAATGCACTTTTGACATCCATATGATACAGAGTGATGCCATTGTTTACAACAAATGAGATTAAGAGTCTGATAGATTCTAAACTGGAGATTGGAGCAAAGGTTTCTGTATAGTCTATCCCCTCTTGCTGACTATAACCTTGTTCCACCAGTCGTGCTTTGTTTCTGATGACTTCTCCTTGCTCGTTCAGTTTGTTTCTGAACACCCACTTTATTCCAATGACGTTGAATCCTTTTGGTTTGGGAACCAGATCCCATACGTCATTTCTGGTGAACTGATTTAATTCCTCTGCATATCCAGAATCCAGTCATTGTCCAAAAGCTCTTCATCAATAATTATTGGTTCAATCATAGAGACAAGTCCCATGAGGGATTCTTAGTGTTTCTGAATGTTGATCTTGTTCTGATTGGATCATCCTTTTTTCCCAAGATCTTATCTTCTGGGTGAGCTATGCTACTTCTGGATAGCCTTTTCTGAAGTTGATCAACGAAAGGTGCTGAATTACTTGTAACATTTCTTTCTGAGGTTGTTGGAGCGTCTCTGTTGAGAACTTCTGACAAGTTGTCTTCAGTACCTGTGAATTCAACTTCTATATCTGCAAAGAATTCATTTTGCTTTGACTTTTGAGGGTCAAGCTTATCATCAAATCTAACACTGATTGACTCTTTAACAATCTGTGTTTTTGTATTGTATACTTTGTATCCTCTTGAGCGTTCAAAGTATCCTAACATGATACACTTTTGTGCTTTTGAGTCAAACTTGTTCAGATAATTTTTAGTATTTAGAATGAAACAAGTGCATCCAAAAGGATGGAAATAAGAAATGTTGGGCTTTCTGTTCTTCCACAGTTCATATGGATTCTTTTCCAGAATAGGTCTTATAGAGATTTTATTCTGAATGTAACACGTTGTGTTAATTTCTTCTGCCCAGAAGATCTTAGTAATGCTAGTCTCATTGATCATGGTTCTGGCCATTTCTTGCAGTGTTTTGTTCTTTCGTTCTACAACTCCATTTTGTTGGGGAGTTATAGGACAAGAGAAGTCATGCAAGATGTCGTTTTCATTAAAAAATGATTTAAAATTTTTATTTTCAAATTCTCCACCATGATCACTTCTAACTTTGACAATTTCTAAGATCCTTTTCATTCTGAACTTGGTTACAGAATGCAACGAGCACAGAGTGTGACTCGTCCTTGTGTCTTAAGAACTTTACCCATGTCCATCTGCTATAGTCATCTACGATCACTAACCCATACTTCTTGCCACTGATAGACACAATTTTTACTGGTCCAAATAAGTCTATGTGCAGAAGTACCAATGGCTTAGAGGTGGAAACAACATTTTTAGATTTAAAAGCAGGTTTTGCAAATTTGCCTTTCTGACATGCTTCACACAGAGCATCTGAGCTGAACTTCAAATTGGGAAGTCCTCTGACCAGATTGAGTTTGTTAATCTGAGATATTTTTCTCATACTAACATGCCTCAATCTTCTGTGCCAGACCCATTGCCCGTTGTTAACAGAGAGAAGACATTTTACATTCTGACTCTTTATTTTAGAAAGTTTTATCTTATAAATGTTGTTTTTCCTCTTTCCATTAAAAAGGATAGTTCCATCTTTCTGACTAACAGCTTTGCATGAATTTTTATTAAAGATTATATCATAACCGTTATCACTTAATTGACTTATGGATAACAGGTTATGCATTAATCCATCAACTAAGAGCACATTATTTATAGAGGGAAGATTTCCATTACCTATTATTCCAGAGCCAATGATCTTTCCTCTTTGGTTGCCTCCAAAGCCCACGTAGCCTCCAGGTTTAAGTTCCAGGCTTTGGAACATATGCTTTCTTCCCGTCATGTGTCGAGAGCATCCAGAGTCCATGTACCATGACTGGTGTTTTAGCCTTGCTGCTAAAGATATCTGCTACATATATAATTTTGTCCTTAGGTACCCATATCTTCTTGGGTCCTGGTTTGTTAGTTTTACCAAAATTCTGGTTGAATTTTGTTTTGACAGAGTAATCATCGCTAGTGTATTTTAGGACATGTGTGTACCCATATATGAAATGTGATTTAAGTGGTGTGCGTTTTATGACTAGGTCCATGACTTTCTTAGGTGTAGATACCTTACCTTAATATCCTATCCCTTTTCTGCCATTCCTGCTAACTCCATAGATCATTGAAGCCATCTTGCTTCTATCCATGTTTTTAGCGAGAAACGTCTGAAAGCTGTGATCATACTCTTTGATGATCTCATCAGCATTACTGGGAGTCTCTGAGATTATTTCCTTCTGAGAGTTTTGCAAATCATTTTCTAATTTTGAAACCTTTTCTTTTAACTCAGAATTTTCTAATCTGAGACTCTCAGTCTTTTCAGAGTCAGAGACAAGATCCCTTTTCAGGTTCTTGAATTTGACTCTGATTTGCTGATACCTTTCCAGAATTTCATTTAGACTTTCTGCAAGTTCATCAATTAATAGTGAAGTCATGGAATACCTTTCAGTGTTTGATTCTGAGTCTGAACCAGAAGCTTCACTATCTTCTGACACGTTTGCCATGAGAGCTATGTTTGCTCTTTCATCATCTGGCTCTGAGTCAGCATCAGAAGTGTCTGAATCGTCCCATGTTGCCATGAGGCTTTTCTTCTTCTCCTTGAAGAACTTCTTTTTGGCTTCTCCTTCTGAAGACTTGGACAGTCACTTTTGTAGTGCCCTTGCCCATTGCACTCATAGCAGATGATGTCCTTGTTATTTGTCTTTTTGTGTCTTGAAGAACCTTCAGATCTTCTATGTCTAGAGGAAGACTCATACTTTCTGTATCTGGAGGAGGATTCATTTTGATTCTCTAATCTTATAGGATTTCTGAATTTCCTTTGTCTCTGCTTCCACAATTGATTCACCCTTCTAGAGAGGATAGACAATTCATCTTCTTATGATGAGGATCCATCAGAGGTTTCTGCCATAGCCTGCAAAACTTAGAATAAGATTTTTTATTAGATTTTAATGCTAGTGGCTTACCTTGCTTTTGAGGCTCATCTTCTTCTAGCTCTATCTCGTGACTTTTGAGGATCTGACAAGTTCCTCCAGAGATATCTTGTTGAGATCTTTAGCTAGATTAAGTGTTGTGACCATTGGCCTCCATTGTTTGGCTAGACTTCTGATGATCTTCTTTATGTGATCAACAGTAGAGTGTCCTTTGTCAAGAACCTTCAGCCCAGCAACAAGGATCTAGAATCTTGAGAACATTGCTTCTATGGATTCACTATCTTCCATCTTGAATGCCTCATACTTCTGAATAAGCACAAGTGCCTTGGTTTCTTTGACTTGTATGTTGCCTTCATGCGTCATTCTTAGAGAGTCAAACATGTTTTTGGCTGTGTCTCTGTTTGTGATTTTCTCATATTCTGAGTATGAGATAGCACTGAGGAGTATTGTTCTGACTTTATGATGGTTTCTGAAATCACGTTTTTACTGGTCAGACATCATTTTTCTGT